>CM060839.1:11772500-12170000 GCA_030762175.1 Metallyticus violacea | reverse complement strand
ATCGCTATATCGCGGCTTACTAAATCGAAGTTCGCCACCTCTCTAGCAGGCAGCTCCCCAGTTGTCCTCACGAGATTGGATGGACCCTGTTCCAGACCTCCCTAAGCAGGTACCGGTAATCGAACTGGGCATCTCGGCCAATAGTCAGACCAAGGAGGTCCTCCTACTCAACTCCCTGTCATTTTTATATGGGGGGGGTTGCATTAAAATGGTTAGTTTCATAAGCGGATATCAGAAATGTTGGTAAGTAAATTTCCTTTTAAGTGTTACTGATAATTGACGCGATAATTACAACTGCGGACTTTCTGACACCCCGTTTACGCGGTATCAGCTTGAACCGCTCGGCCGTTAAGCGTGGAGCGGTCCCGCTAAGGAAAAATCACCCATTTGTGTTGTACGATTAACAACAATAAGTTAATCTGTGATATGTTTGAAACACGCTTTTGCAGTACTCGTGGTTAAAAGCCTTGACATTTAATGCGTTTTTGTTGTTTTTGGGATTAGTGGGGCATAACCTCAGGTTTTTCCGCTCGGGTTCATTCCCATAATCGGCTTATTCCAGCTCGACAGCGTAGTGGAGGGTACACGAAGGTTTGGAATCCTGTCTGTTGTGATAGAGGCGGCCATGACTACTGTGCTGTCACTCTAGAGGTAACCCTGCATTCCGATAAACTTAGCTCAATAGTCTCTTATCGTCTCCAGACAGACAATACAATAATCCAGCACAGACATTCACTTTAAAAAATCCTATTTATGAACATAGGGTAGAGTTTTTAAAAAGTTTGTTGCATTTACTTTTATTTCCGAAGTTTTTAAACCTGACTTTTTCGTTTGTGTGTAGTCAGATTTGTTGTGGAAGTTACATACCAGTAACGATAAAGTCTGTAATGAAGTTAAGGGGCACTCAAAAGTGAACTTCTGGAGCAATAAAAGTTTTTCAGGGAATTCCGAAGGAATGAAGGTATTGCGGCCGTACTCGTAAAACCTGGTGTGCGTGTCCGTTAAAGCTAGCGGTTGCAATTTTGGTTTTTTCTCAACGAAACACGGCACATAACCTTCAATTAACAAAAGATTCATCGAGTTCGTTAACCAGCAAACTTGGACCATTTGAGGTGGGGGTTAATCTAAAGCGAAACATTTTTAACAAAATTTAAATTCGCTCTAGCGGCTGTCATTTTTTTTCCTCAACGAAACTCGGTATATTTCTTTTAAAAACTGATAAAAGTAGTTTCCAAAAACCAGAGCAAGCGTACTATTAGAGGCAAGATATACTTAAAAACGAGTGGGGGTTAAAATAAAATTTAAAAATCGCTCATGTGGCTGAAATTTCAAAACCTTTTAAAGGAAATTCGGTGTATGCCATTGAAACTAAATAATAAAATTAGTTTTTGAAAATCAGGGAAATCGGGCAATTAAAAGTGGGGGTTTAATTGAAACATAACATTTAAAAATGGCTCTAGTGGCACCAAAATTTGTTTTTTCTCGGCGAAACTCGGTATGTACCATTTAAATAAATCAAGAAAAATAGTTTCTAAAAAATCAAGGGAAATGGGGCCATTAGAAGTGGGGATATACCTGAAACCCAGAATTTAAAAATCGTTCTAGCGGCATTTATATTTAGTTTTTGGCAACAAAACTCCGTATTATCATTTAAATAAAATAAGAAAAGCAGTATCTGAAAATCAGTGAATTCGAATTATTAGAAATGTTTTTTTTTTCCAGAAACGCAACATTTAAAAGTCACTCTAATGGCACAAATATTTTTTTTCGGTATGTACGGTTTAAATAAAATAAGACAAATATTTTTTGAAAATCAGGGAAATCGAAACATTAGCAGCAGGAGTTTACCTGAAACCCAAAATTTAAAAAAATACTCTACAACACCAATATTTTTTTCGCAACGAAACCCCACAACTATCAATTAAATAAAACATGAAAAATAGTTCCTGAAAATGATGGGAATCAGGCCATTAGAAGTGGGGATATTCCTTAAACTCAAAATTTAAAAATCACTCTAGCGGCAATAATATCTGTTTCTTCACAATAAATTTGGTGAATGAATAAAACAATAAAAATAGTTTCTGAAAATTAGGGAAATTGAACCGTTAGAAGCAAAGGCTTGAAAACCGAAATTTCAAAAGCGCTCTTGCGTTTTATTTTCTTTATATTGTTTTAAACTAAAAGTACAAATTAACTTAGTATACAAACTATATTTATAACAATGTATATGTTTTACATTTAATAAAAGCATTGTCTTGAAGATAGTAAATGTGAAATATTAATCTAATATATGTATGAGAATTATATTTGTATGTAAGAGCGCTCTGTAATAACCTTCAGAAAACGTTTACGTTACATGTTAATAACATTTAAATTAAATTTCAAAGCCACTGAAAATCGATGTAACTTTCCATTGTTTTTATTTACTTAGTACATTGCAATTGTTTTTTAATAGTAACATATTTTTGTTTTATTGAAACATATGAACATCATCTTAAATACACAATGTAACTCGAAACTTTCTGTTGTTTCTCTCTATTTTAGTGAATGTAAAAATGATATCAAGGACTCAGTTCATAACCATGGTTACATTTAAAAATACCCACTCATATCGCTTTGTCTATCAATGTCATATATTTCATTTAATTAATAGTGTACCGTTAATTTTTGTATAATAATGACAATTCTAAAAATGTGATTGTAATTCTTATAGATTGCAAGAATTCTAAATTTGTTCCCCTAATACCCACACAGTAATACCATAACTTATTTCGTTTCATTAATTAATAAGGTCATATTTTTCATGTTATATTCTTTTTAAAGTTACTTACTATGTGAGGAATTCGCTTAGTTTACGCAGCTCCTGCGTGAAGCACTTTTTAATTATGCAGGAAAGTAGGTATTTTGACATTTTTTATGAGTATGACTGTTAGCATCACAGGTTTTTTTATATTCATAATTTGCAGCACAATTTATTATCAATATTTTCTCCAAATTTTCAACAGCTGTGATATGTCTTTTGTCTGTTAAAATCATTTTAATGGCTAAAATGACGTCTCCACTGAAGCAGATGTTATAGGAGCCAAATCCTTCTTACATTTTTCATGCCCACTTCTTCTGGACTTTCTCCACCTTCTCCCACCAAAACATTTACCACACGGATATTCCATTCTACTCTCTCCCACTTACACCTTACTTTATCTCCAACTTCTCCCTTAGCACCACCAATTTTCACTTCAACTTCTTGCACTAGACACCTGGTCCGACAAAGGGTTTCCTTTGCGTTCCAATTTCGCTATTGTTGACGGCAAGAATGAAAAACTTGCCTTTATGTAAACAAGGTCTCGCTTCAAAGTTGAATTTTTCAACAGTTCCTATGCAGACAAAACACAAGCAGTACTCCCAGTAGGAAGCTCTGTTACCATAGCAACAACGTCATGCCAATGTTTCGCACAATATAGAGCTGCCTCTATCCAGGTGGGTTGAGAAGAAAGAGGAATTTCTGAAAGTTTTTTCTGGACGATTGAAATGCTGGATGGAGCTTTGCAAAAATTTTTCTTCATGTCTGAGATCAGGGTATTGACTCGCGGAAATTCATTCCTTATGTTTTCTGAGATCAGGTGAAAGGCATGGATTAAACAGGTGACTTGTATAAGGTTAGGGTAGAAGAGGCTGGTTGGAAGCAGCATCTGTATATTGAAGATGAACCCTACTCTCTTCAACACCACCAGGAAATAACTGTAAACTTGTATTTGGAATGAAGGCAACGGACTGGTCATTGACTGTGTAGAGCTCTCTGGTTGCTACAAGATGCGCAGGTGAAGGTGTATCATCGAGGTCACCAACTGTTATGTTTGTGGAGAGCATCTCGTCGACACCTACCCAGATGCAGGTATCTCCTACGAATGCCTTCCTGAATGTGAACTTAGATGGGATAGGTTTTTGGCAGTGTTTTTCCAAAAATTTACTGAATACCTGATTTTGCACCGTGTTCCAAGGATTATTAGCTGCTATTGATGCCCTACAGGGATCTGAATTGAAATCATCAGCTGTTGCCAAACTCGCGGAAGTTTGTCAGTAGGGTTTGTTTTGACAAATTCTTTTCTTTAGCTCTTTCTGTGTGTTCTGCAGCATCTACTTGTGAGAGCTAATATCCAAGCGCTGTGTAGAAATATCCAAAGAAAAAAAAGTGGTTGCTTCTGTTAAGAATGTCACTGTCATCTCATTTTTATATATTGAAGGAATTGTTTACCAGCATGTGTATCTGCACACACAACTGTAACTGGGCAATGCTATAAAAAATCAATGTGAAGTGAGTACCTTACTTTCCCTATAGTTCAGATTTAACCCTTGTACTTTTTCCATTTCTCTAAATTGAAGAAACATCTTCTTGAGAGGAATTTTTCATCACTGGAAGCAGCGATGAAGGCCGAAGAACGTGTCAAAAAAGATTGCAGCATGTCTTTGAAAACTGACAGATATTTTGGGACAGGTGCATTGCATCCAACTGGGACTACTTTGAGAACGAGGACAGGTTCATAAGTTCCCGACCTCGCCTTCACAAAACCCTTATCTGGTGTCGTACTTATCTGTTAAGTTAATAATTGAAGGACTTACTCCAAATGAAATTAAACAGCGATTGGACGGTGTATATGGGGAAGCACCCCCCTCATATTCTACCGTAAAAGAATGGGCCAAACTTTTTCGAATGGGCCGAGAAAGCATTGAAGACGAAGAGCGTGCAGGTCGGCCCTTGGAGGTGCTCACTGCTGAAAATATCGCTCGCTCTTGTGGAAGGAGAAATTATGGAAGACGGAGACCCAAAGCTACAGAAATAGCAGCAAGGTTGGGCCTTTCTAAAACAACAGTCCTTCGAATTATTCATGAACATATAAACATGAATAAGGTTAGTGCCTGGACTTCTTTCCTCAGTCCAAAAGCAGTAACGAGTCATCTGTTGTCAGACATTTTTGGAGCTCTGCCATGGCAACGAGAGAGAAGTTCTGCAAATCATTGTTACAGGAGATGAAATTATTGTCCTATACTATGATCCCTTGTCCAAAAGAGAATCAATGAAGTGGCATAAACCTGGCGAAGCACCGTCTGTAAAGGACAAGGTCACTCAGTCAACCAAGAAGATCATGGTCACAGTCTTTTTGGAACTGTGAAGGAATACTCTTCATTGATTTCAAGGAGAGGAACACCACAGTAAATGGGGAGTACTATGCCGGCCTACTGCACAGACTACGTGCTTCCATCAAAGAGAAAAGCGAGGAAAGCTGAGTGGTGGTGTGCGCCTTCTTCACGACAACGCGTCTGTGCACACAGCTCTTGTTGCAAAGGAAGCTGTGAAGAAATGTGGCCTCAAAAAGATCTACCATCCACCCTACAGCCCAGATCTAGCTCCCAGTGACTATTTCCTCTTCTCAGAACTCAAGAAGAACCTTCGAGGAAGGAATTATATGTGACGAAGGATGCCGTTATACCCATTTTGCATTAGGACTTCTGACTGTTTTTGGTGGGAGGGATTGAAAAGTTAATTCAAAGATGTGGGAAATGTATTGCAATAAATGACAACTGTATTGAAAAGTTAAATATAGTTTTTGTCTTTATCATACTTAGAAAATGGTCAGGCCGGAAACTTTTGGACCTCCCTCGTATGTTGTCAAAATAATTATTATTGAACAGTCGTCATTGTTTGAATATGCAAAGTGGAAATGATTTGCCGTTTAAGCCCAGCCTCTCTTTCCGCTGATCGTGTGATTCAGCGAGAGCTCTCAACTTCTCGCTTCCTTTGTGTAATTGGAAGCACTCCACGTGACCTTATTAATAACCGAGAGGAGATGTGGCTTAGTTTGATAACGGGAAACTCTCAAGAGGGGAAAATGTTTCCCTTTCTTACCTCCTCCTGCTTCTCCTGGTATTCGTTTCATCCTTCAGATTCCTTTAGATGCTATTCCTTACTACTTTCTTTTTTGGTATGTCGTTTATTATTTTTGTTCTCTCGGTCTTTCTCTTTCTATGTTTCTGCTTTTCTCAGGCCAGTTCTCCTTTATTTTAGTTCATTTTTTCTCCTGGCATTCCTTTTTTATTCCTTCAGTTCCTTCTTTATTTTTGTGCTTATTTGTTATTCCTTGCTATTAACTTCTCCCTTTTAAATGACAAATGCCGGTTCATTCTATCTTTTTCTTGTATTGCTCTCTCTTATTTCCGTTCTTGTTATTCTTTTGCTGCTTTTTGAAGGATTTTCTGATATTAATCCATTTATTGCTATGTTTCCTTGTGATCATTTTCTCTACTCTTCCTTCTATTTCTTCTACCCGATCTTTGTCTTCGTGTTATTCTGATATACGTTCTCACTGCCTTTTTTTTTTTTTTTTTTTTTTTTTTTGTGAGTGTTTGTCTTTCCTGTTCTTTGCCTCTTTTCCCCCCGTATTTCTCTCTTTTTCCTTCTTATTCTAATGCTGCTTTTTGTTTATTCCTATGAATATCTTTTTGTCTTCTGCTTCTTTTAATTATTCCTTGCTATTTTCTACTGTTTTTTCGTTCCACTCTTTAGGTACTCTGTATTATTCTTTTCCGTGTTATTTCTTTTGGACCCCCTCCTTCTCCGGCACTTCTACTTTTTCTTGTAGGTTCTTTAAAATTCCCTATCATATTTCTCTCGCAATCCGCTTTCTTTTTCTCTTCTTATTCTTCTTCTGCTTTTTCTTTCTTCTTCTGGTGTTTCTCCTAATATTCAAATCTTTTTGTCTGCTTTCTCTTCTAGTGTTTCTCATTTTTGTTGTTCTTTCCCATTTCTCTTTCTTCTTATCTTATTACTTCTTCTGCTTCTTTTTATTATTTCTTGCTACTTTCTACTGATTTTTTCATTTAATTTATGTGTATTTATTAATATTTTTAACGATGTTTAACACCCGTTTTCACTACAGAGGCACCACCGGCGGTGACACTGGTGATACATGAGATGAAATAATAAATAGGAAATGGATTTTTAAGGAAGGAAACGTAACAGACCTAAGTTTAAGGTACCTCCCCGCCATTTGCCATTTATGAAGACTGAGGAAAACCTCTGTCAGGGAGGACGGTCCTGGTGGGACTCGAAACCCAGACCTCCTGCTAACAAATCCGCGCCTTAACGACCTCGGACACCCGTGGCGGTTTATTTATGATGTTACACTTTTTCTTGGTATTACGTTCCTCTCTCTTATCTATTCTGAATTCTCTCCTCCACCGATTCCTCTGTTCTTTTTTATTTTTTTACTACAACTCCCCATCATCTTTATCTGATATTCCTCTTTGTTATTCCGGTTATAATTCTTCTACTATTTTCGCTTGACTCTTTGGGTATTTTACTTTGTTGTGCTTCTAAGTGATTTTGTTATGATCGTTTTTCTCCATTCTTCCTCCCATTTTTCCTACCCTTTCTTTGTCATGTTGTCCTATATTTTTTCTTGCACTATTCCTCTTCTTTTTCTGTTTATTAGGCTTCTCTCTCTTTCCTGCTCTTTTGGATCCCCTCTTTCACATCAGCTTTATCTTTTCCTCCCCCTCGCATTCCTCTTTGTTTTCTCCTCTTATTCTTCCGTTGCTTTCTCTTTCTTCTGATATTTCTCCTCACATTCCAATCTACTTTCCGCTTTTCCCTTGGCGTTTCTCTTTTCTTTTTGTTGTTTCTTGATCCTTCCTCTTTCTTCTTCTTGTATTCCTTCTTGCTAGTTGTGGTTATTTTTTCATTGTAGTTTATAGGTACCCTGTATTTATTTATATTTCTGTTATTCTCAATTCTCTCCTTCTCTGCTGTTTGTTGTTGTTTACTGCAGCACCCCATCTTCTTTCTTTTTCTGATATTCATCCTATTTTCTCACTATTTTCTCATATTCCTTCCTGTTCGTCTCGTTGTTATTCTTCTACTATTTTCAGTTGACTTTTCTTGTTTTGCTGTGATCATTTTTTCCCCACACTTTCTTCTCTTTCTTTTATTCTTTCTTAGTCTTCGTGTTATTCTAATTCTCTTTCTCTCTCCTTCTCAATTTCCTATTCTTCTAATCCTCTCACCTATCTTGCTGCTTCTGTTTCTTAAGTCATTTTCAATTTCTTATTCTTTTCTTCAAATGTTCCACCATTTTGTCGTTTGTTTCTAGTGTCTCCTTTTTTCTTCTTCCCTGTTTTTCTATTTCTCTTCTATTTTACTAATTTAATTAATTCTAATTTTCTTTTATCTTCTTATTCTTTGCCTGCCGTTTTCCTTTTCTATAATCGGCACATTCATGGCTGTTTAATGTTCGCATCTCTGTATGCACATGTTTTGTATTGTTCTGTTTGACCGCTGTGTACACCGCCGACCCAGTTCGTTCATATGAAGGTGATGAACAATTTCGGCTGTACCTCGCCCGATCACGGTCCAGTAGAGCGGAGAGGGCTACTTTATTGTTGTCTACTGTAGCGTGTACTTAGTTCGGAAAAAATGGGAAATTGATTTTGCAGCTTGGTGCATTGCTAAGCCGGCGTTCTTCCACCCCGCACGTGTTGGTTTTAGTGTCCAATTCATTGAGTCCCATTTTGCGTTCATAATCTGGAGCGATGGTCCTGTGCGCATTTTACACTCCAGTAAATGGGAAAATTTGGTAACCCTACTGTTTTAGGAAGGCTTATCTGAGTGAATAATAATAATAATAATAATAATAATAATAATAATAATAATAATAATAATAATAATAATAATAATAATAGATAACGTGATCAACGCAGAGAAAAAAGTGAGAAAAGTTCTATATTAAGATTGGAGGCTTAAATACCCAGAGCCAGTAATTCCCTAAGTTTGTAAACACCTGATCAACATTTGGAAGTCAATAGTGCCAAGTTAGGACTGTAAGGAAGATAGGTGGCAAGTTTTACAGGGATAGTTGGGCAGAGGTTTGTCATGGTGCATCTAAGTCCAGCTATCGACCATTTTTATACAACTTTTGGAAGACATACAGTGATAAATGTCTTTCAGTTTTCCAGAAAAATGTTTATAGAATACATTAAATCCTAAAGGTGACTCAAGGGTCTTCTTGTAAGATCTTCTTCAATGTTCTTTAGTCACTGCCTTCGAAGGTGGTCCGTTAGCACCACGTCTTTAAAAGATGTTCAGCCTCTCTTAAATTCCACGAACCTGCTGAAGTGGCGTCAAGGTCCTCAAAGGCCTGTGTAAGACGCTTTTAAAGTCGTAATAAATCATGGCACGGGAAAGTTCTCCCTCCAGCTTCATTGCGCGACACTAACTCACTGTACTTGCCTTCTAAACCCAGGATCGAGGGATTTTTTTCGGACGTAAAAGTTGGAAGTATGACTTCCTTCGGAAGGGAAGTAAAGCCGTGGGTCCCGTGTTGTACATTTACGGCACGAAAAAGACCTCAAGCCTGAAAGAAGAGAGCTCTGAGCAAAATTTGTCGTCCGTTTTACGCCCAGATTTGAATGGGACGCTGATAACCTGAGATGTTGAAGAGCGTCCGTAAATAAACCAAATCACTGAATTACTAACACAAGTGTTGAGGCTGCACGAATAGTAGCTGGCGGAAATTGTGTTTATTTTCAGGTAAATGTATGGATTAGTCAAATGGCGCACATAATAGGGCTGTTCAATAAAAATTTATCATAACTTTGTGACAGCATGCCGTTGCTAAGTGATGAGTTTTCTCAAAATTCTCCCCATTGAATGCATTGCACCTGTCCCAGAGTTTTTGTCAGTTTTCAAAGACACACTGGAAATTATGTTTTGACAGGTCCTTCAGAATCATCTCCACAGCTTTTAACACTATTTCTGATGATGAAAAATTCCTTCTAGAATGTCAATTTGAGGAAAATTAAAAACTCACGAGGCTAAACCTGGATTATAGGGAGGGTGAGGGACGTAGTTCACCCGGGTTTTTGTGAGACATTGAACTACAACATTTGCAGTGTGTGACCGTGCATTATCGTGTTGTAGCAGAAATTTGACATTTGCATGCTATATGACCTTGCAGAGTTTTCAGGACAGCTCTGTAGTACTGCCCAGTTACCGCTGTGTGTGCAGATACGACATGCTGGTAAACCATTCCTTGAATATCGAAAAATGAGATGATCATAACTTTCCCAGCAGAGTCAACTTTTTTTTACATTTTTTTACTGATCACTTACATATGGAGTTTTGGTGATCGAAGTACCTTTCAAAGATACTCCGCATCTTCTTGTAACATCACCTTTTCTTTGAGAATCCGCAAACTTTGAACACACCGTGCACAAACACATCTTATATTCAGTGTGACTTCTGTGAAGTTTTCAGAATTTCTGAAGGTGTTTTTTTTTTTTTTTTATTTTTTTGTTATTCGACAATCATCTCTCAACATGACAACAGCGGCGTTAATATTTTCAAATTGTTTGCCTCCCCTCTTTTATGACATTTTAAACCATTTTCGAACTGTGCTATGGGAAGAACAAACTCTCCATAGGCCTCCTGTACCGTTGCATAGGCCTGAGCTGAAGATTTGTTCGAACGAAAGCAAAATTTCAGAGCAGAATATTATTCATCAGCTGTAACCTCCATTTTGCTGTAGGCGGAACTGAACATTTCTCAACTTGCACACCTCTCACATGCGGAAACCGGAAATGACAATAATGAAGCTAGTACCACGTGTACTTTATGCATTAAGCTAACAAAATAATATAAAGTTAAATTTTAACGTTACTATTTCACTCATGTGACGTCATCTTAAAAACGACGAATGAAACGAAGCAACATTTTGAACGTTGACCAATCACAGCCGGATTACGGAGTGAGATTATCGAGAGAGAAAAAGTAGCAAATCCGTTTTATCACGCGACGTGTATTTGTCTCGTGATCAGTGTGGCCAACTCTATACCTCCACTATATAATTCCTGAACACGCATCACTGACCACTTTTGCTAGCGGAGGTGGTGAGATATTGATAGCAACAAAAGCATGGACAATAGACAATCATAACGCAGAATGGAAGAGGGTTATTCAAAGTGTTTTGGTGATGCGTCAAATGTGCAAATTGATCTTATCTAGGAATTCCAAACTATAGAATACAAAGAAAAATAGAGACACTGTATATCATCTTTTTTTTTTCCTCAGTTGGTATGAGAGAATCGAACGGTAGCGATTGTAATAGTGGACTTTTGGCCATTTCAGTATCGCGGTTTCTGAATAAAAATAAATATTTATTGTAACAAGTGTTAATATTCTGTGCGCGAATTTAAAATATATATCACTTTTATTCTTATTCTGTTCATGGAATAGTCCTAAACCTGTATTTTATTCTTCTCTATTGGCATTACTGACAATCGAAATTCATCTGTCGCAAGATTTTTCGGGCGTAAAAATCGTAAGTATGGCTTCCTTCGGAAGGGAAGTTAAGCCGTGTCGTACATTTACGGCACGATAAAGAACCTCAAGCCTGAAAGAAGAGGCCTCTGAGCAAAATTTGTCGGCCGTTTCACGCCCTGATTTGAATGTAACACTGAAGACCTGAGATCTTAAAGAGCGTTCGTAAAAAAAGATAGCTTGAAAAGGCTAAGCACAAATATACAATTATTACAATTTTGTAAGCCAAATTTAGAGGAATTATATTTAATTTCTTTTTCTTTCTTTCTTTTTTTTTTTTTTTGAAATAGTTCTAATAAATATCACTCGAGGTCTGAGCGTTCCTACTCAATACGTTCGTGAATTTATCGGCAATCTCAGACCCTCTGGAGATATTTTTGTGATAAATAATTATGTCTGTAAAAATTGTTTTACGTATAGTTGTAAACAATTTTCTATGTCCGGAAACTTTGAATGCCACTCATTTATAAATTAAAGAGAGAACGAATGGAAGGAAAAATTGAAAGCAAACTATAAAATATAAATAGACAAAGCAAGGGAAGGAGAGTTAAGCTGTGTAATACTCGCAAAATGCGGGGAAGAGAAGAAAGAGGTGAGAATAATAGGCCGAACAGAAAATAAATAAACGAGCATGAAGAAAAGAAAAAGGAGAAGTAAATAGGCAAAGAGAACCAAAAAGAATTCTAGAAGTGTGGGGATAAAAGGTTCAAAATCTCAAAAAAGAAAAGAAAAAATATGAGGAAGAAGAAATTAAGGAAGATAGAGGAAGAGGAATAGGACAAAATGGAGTAGGGAAAAAGAAGTGATAGAAATAAAATGAGAGAGGTGTAGTAGAAGGGGGACCAGAAACAGAGAGAAGATAAAATAAATTTCAGATTTACATTACTTGAAAAAAAACACAGCAAAGCTGCACACAGCTGTAGATACTTTGCATTAAAATTAAACCAAAATTTGTCCGGTGCAAGGCATACAAATGAAAATTCTGTCACAAAAATGAAACGAGGTGCGGCGTCGCTGCATATCAGAGTGTCGAACTGTGTCTCCCTACAGTTCACTGCACACGGTAATGACTTTAAAAAAAAGAAATTAAAACAGTGCCCCTAGCCGCAGATAATTACTGTTGGGGTGGAGAAGATTACGCAGAAGCCAAAAATATAGTTCATCAAGCCATTAATGGCAGTTAGAAGGCGGTGGGATTTCATTAATAAACTTCATCATCGGCCAGAGGTTGGTGTTACTATGGGTTGACACTTCATTTATTTGTTTACTGCCATTGGGCCTACACCCGGTGCACTTAATAATAGTCGGTCCTGGTGATGTAGCGGCAACCATACTTGCTTTCTAAAGCCAAGATCGCGGGTTCAAACCCAGCCAGGACCTATGGATTTTTTCGGGTGTAAAAATCCTAAGTATGACTTCCTTCGGAAGGGAAACAAAGTCGTGGGTCCCGTGTCGTACATTTACGGCACGATAAAGAACCTCAAGCCTGAAAGAGAGGCCTCTGAGCAAAATTTGTCGGCCGTTTCACGCCATGAATTGAATGGGACGCTGATGACCTGAGATGTTAAAGAGCGTTCATAAATAAATCAAAGCCACAGTTAAAAATAATGAAAATGCAGCAAAATACTTAAAAAGAATAGCATTGAACTTAATTATATACATTTCACCTAACCACCGCCATGGGGCGCGTAATTGTAAGCGGGAGGTCTGTGGTTCAATTCCCACCAGGACCGTCCTCCCTGACTGACTTTTCTCCAGGTTTTCCTCAGTCCTCATAAATGGCAAATGCCGGAGAGGTACCCTAAACTTAGGCCTGGAACGTTTCCTTCCTTAAAAAATTCTTTCCCAATTTATCATTTTATTTCATGTATCATCAGTGTCCGCCGCCTGTGATGTCTCTGTAGTAAAAACGGGCGTTACACAATATTAAAAAAAATCGCCAAACAAAAAAACTTGTCAAATTAGTTAAATACGTCAAAGTAATTAAATAACAGCAGATGAAACGTGGATTCATTACTACACGCCAGAGACGAAGCAGCAGTCCAAACAGTGGGTGGAAACAGGTGAAAGTGCACCAAAGAAAACAAAAACGGTTACATCTGCAGGAAAAGTCATGACTACGGTTTTCTGGCATTCTCATGGTGTGATGCTCATAGGCTACCCCCAGGAGGGCAGAACCTTCACCGGGGTGTTTTACGCTTTACTACTGGACCAACTGAAGTATGCTATTCAGGCTAAACGTTCACACCTTACGAAAAAGAACGTTCTATTTTATCACAATAATGCGCCTCCACTCACGTTTGGGATTGTTGCTGTAAAACTGCATGACCTTCGCTTCCAAATGCTTCCACATCCGCCTATTCGCCGTATTTGGCTCCCAGCAATCACCTGAAAAACTGGCTGGGTGGACGAAGATTCACACACAACAAATGATGAGGTTAAAGATGAGACAAACGGTTGGACAAATTTTGTTTTAATGAGGGCATTAAAAAGCAGGAAAGACTTTGGGCTACGTTATCGATTTACAAGGTTACTTTGTTGGGGGATAGCAGTTCTTTTAAATTTTGTGTTTTCTAGCTTAGAACTTTTAGTAAAATGCTTACCAAAACAAATATTAATAAAAAATATTACAGTCACCATTCTCTCTTGACCCGTGGTCCCCGCACCTTTAAACCCTTGATCCATTTATATCTAACGAGGTATGTTCTACATCGCCACTTCTTCAACATGGGTTGAAGAGTCGTACACATTCCAGTAACCGATAGTTAAATCTTCTATTTACGGTAAATGTATTTTTATTAACGAGCCGCCACTGATAGGGAACGGTTTAGTAATTGCGGTTCTTTCCATCTTGCTCTGCGCTCTTTCTCTCTCTTGCTCTGTGACCGAGAGACTGATGGATCAATGCAGAACCAGCTGTTCTATTAAAACAATTTGCTCTTCCGCTGCAGAGTTCTTCCCCTACAACTTACGTGGAATGCTAATGTATTAGAAAATTAAAATTTAGGGCATTTTTTTCTAAAATTTCAGTCATTATTCTTAAGGGGATATAGAGATATTTTCAATTATATTGTTTTAATATTTCTTGTGAATTTTGTGTGTATCATATTGTTAGTAAATTGTTTTTATTTATTTATATACGGACTCTCTTTAACATCTCAGGTCATCAGCTATTTTGCTAGGAGGTCTCTTCTTTCAGGCTTGTGGTTCTTTATCGTGCCGTAAATGTACGACACGGGAGCCACGGCTTTACTTCCCTTCCGAAGGAAGCCATACTTACGAGTTTTACGCCCGAAAAAATCCATCGGTCCTGGCCGGGTTGGAACCCGCGATCTTGGGTGTAGGAGGCAAGGTATGGTAGGTAACCACTACACCACCAGGACCGACATATTGTTAGTAAAGAAATAAAGTGAATTCGTATTATTTTTTCCTTTCAAAATTGCCTGTTTCAGTTTGGAATGTATTAAATTATTTCTCAGTTTTTTGTTTATTTTTGTGCCACTTATATGATAGGTCCGTATCACTCTGCTGGTCTGTCATTGATAGTTATGACTTCTTGTCGGTCCTGGTGGTGTAGTGGTAATCTTACCTGCCTTTTAAACTCAAGATCGTGGGTTCAAGCCCGGGTAAAACCGTTTACGACACGATAAACAACCTCAAGCCTGAAAGAGAGGCCTCTGAGCAAAATTTGTCGGCCGTTTCACGTCCTGAATTAAATGGGACGCTGATGACCTGAGATGTTAAAGAGTGTCCTTAAATAAACCAAATTACAACAAAAGTATAGCTTCTTGTCTTCCTTACATCTTCTACCGGCATTTGCACCTTTCAGAGGACCAAAAAATATGTAGGCTATGCATTGTATGAACTGTTTCCTCAACTGGCAAAGAGCTTTGGCATAACCGGAGCGTTTCATTACACAATTGTTATACTTTTTGTTGACAACATAATTTTGATGACCTTTCTCAAAGTAGTCCCCGTTGGATCCAAAGCTCCTGTCCCAGCGTTTCCGTCTTCAAAAGCAAGCTGACAGTCACTGGTGACCGAGGTGGTTAAGGCACAGATCGTGAGCAGGAGGTGTGGGGTTCGATTCCTGCCAGGAACTTTCTCCCTAAGTTTTGTTGCAGGTTTTCCTCAATCCTCATAAGTAAATGCCGGGCAGGTACCCTAAAAATATGCCTGGATCACTTCCCTCCTTAAGAAAAATACTCCCTTTCCATTGTATCATTTCCTTTCATGTATCACAAACATTTTTGGACATTTTCTTCAGAATCGTCTTCGCAGACTTCACCACTGCTCCTGATGATGGAAAATGGCGCCATTTTATTTACGGACGTTGTTTAACATCTCATGTCATCAAGGCATGAAACGGCCGATAATTTTGCTCATTGGCCTCTTCTCTCATGGTGTAAATGTACGACACGGGACCCAATGCTTTACTTCCCTGCCGGAAGAAGCCATGCTTAATATTTTATGTATCGTAAAATAAGGTCGACCCTGGCTGGGATTGAACTTGTGACCTTGGGTCTACGAGACAAGTGTGCTTGACATTAAACCACCAGGACCGACAATGCCTCCCACGAAAGCGTTTTATCAATTTGGAGAAATAGAAAAAGTAACACAGGGCTATGTCTGGAGTATAGGGTGTTTTGTCACACATTTGGCAACAACATTTGGGATATTGATTCAGTTTATTTACGGACGCTTTTTAACATCTCAGGTCATCAGCGTCCCATTCAGTGCAGGGGTGAAACGGCCGACTAATTTTGCTCAGAGGCCTCTTCTTTCAGGCTTGAGGTTCTTTTACTTGCTGTAAATCCACGACACGGGACCCACGCTTTACTTACCTTCCGAAGGAAGCCATACTTAGGATTTTTATGCCCCGAAAAAACCCGTCGATCCTGGCTGGGTTTGAACCCGCGATCTTGGGTTTAGAAGACAAGTGTGGTTACCACTACACCACCGGGGTGTGTTCAGGTACAATATGCTGGCAAACCAAAATGAAATGACTATAACGTTCCCAACAGAAACATCCACTTTTGTTTTTGCTTTTTTGTTTGTTTTTTGTTTGTTAATGGAGATTTCTACACAGAACTTGCTGTTTGCTCTCAAGATCGAGTTGATGTAGCCAAGTTTCATCAACAGTGATTACTTTTGAAAGTAACTCCACATCTCCTACTGCAATCACAAGAATTAATGTTGGAACCCACCGTTTACAAACACGTCTCATATGCATAGTTTTAGCTACCGACATATGTGTGGCACGCAGAGAAATTTTCTGAATTTCTGAAAGTATTCTTAATGTTATTTGACGATCCTTTCGCTCGCAAAGACAGCAGCGGTGTTAATGTTTGCTCCATTACAACATAAACTGGAGCGCCAAGTCCACCTTCCTTTGAAACCGGTTGCCTCGCCCCTTTAGAAAATTGAAACCATTTCGAAACATGCTATAGGGAAGAACAAACTCTTTATAGGTCTCAGTTTAATATTTATTGAGACGTAAGCAGAATTTCAGATTAGCATATTGTTCTTTGCTTGTAATCGTCATTTTGCTGCAAGCGGAACTGAACATATCTCAACTTGCACACCTCTAACAGGTGGGAACCGGAAGTGACAATAACAGAACTACGTGTGCAGTACGTATTAAGCTAACAAAATACTGTAACGTTAAATGTTAGCGCTAGAAATTGTGTTATGATGTTCTTTATTGAGCAGTCAATGTGAAGAAACGCAAGTTGTGCTCTCGTTGCCATGACAATCGCCAGGCAGTTGAAATGCGACCTTTTTTTTTCTTTCTTAGAACGTTAAGTTGTTAACTGACCCGCACTGAAAACTAGAGCTTAAGGCAACAATTTCTGGTTGCCTGGCAACGATTTATACGTTAAGTATAAGTAAATAAGAAGCGCATCGATTTTATGACACTTGATCGGGTACACGTGAATGAAAATCGCATGGCGTTTACACCAGTTGATTGATGTGCGGTTTATTGATGTTGAGTGTTCACGGGATTGCATGAAACATACACAACTGCAGGAACTGGGAACAGCTTTATAAATAACACGTGAGAAGCAACAGCAACGGTTAAGTGTACTGACACCCAACCATCACCGCCACGGGTGACCGAGGTCGTTGAGGCGCTGATTCGTGAGTGGGAGGTCTGGGGTTCAGGACCGTCCTCCCTGAGTGGGGTTTTTTTTTCCAGGTTTTCCTCAGTCTTCATAAATGGCAGATGCCGTGGAGGTACCCTAAACTTAGGCCTGGAACGTTTCCTTCCTTAAAAAAAAGTCTTCCCCATTGTATCATTTCATCTCATGTATCGTCAGTGCCTAAAACGGTTGTTACTTACAAAAAAAATCTTATTTATATCCGTATTGGCTAAACATCAAATGTATAAGCTCAATAATAATAATAATAACAACAATATTATAATAATAACAATATAATAATATAATAATAATATAATAATAATAACAATATAATAATAATAATAATAATAATAATAATAATAATATTCTATGCTTAGTTCTGTCTACTTTATTCCTGTTCATTTCTCATTCTTTTCCTTTTTATTACTGTTTTTATCCATTATCTTTTTCCTGTCTTCAAAACCGCTACGGGTAGCCGAGGTCGTTAAGACGCGAACTCTGAGCGGGAGGTTTGGGGTTCGAATCCCGCCAGGATCGTTCTCCGTGACTGAGGTTTTTTCCAAGTTTTCCTCAATCCTCATAACTGACAAATGCCGGAAAGGTACCCTCCTTAAAATAAAAAATCCTTTCCCAATTTATAATTTCATCTCATTTATCACCAGTGTCCACCGTCTGTGGTACCTCAGTAGTAAAAACGGGCGTTATAATTTCTTTCCTCTCTTCAAAATTTCTTAATTTTCTTGCTTCTAAAAATAACAATCGGGGTGAAAGAGCAAGGATTGAGTTACGGAAGATTTTCGTTCTACTTTCTTTGTTACTTTTCGTTTTCTATCTCTCTCTCTCTCTCTCTCTCTCTCTCTCTCTCTCTCCATTCTTATTTCCCACTTCACTTCAATTTTCTTTTTCCGCTGTTTCCATAATTGTTTTTTTTTTTTGCTTCCTATTTCTTCTATGCCTCCATTTTTCGATTATTAATGATAATTGTGATAAAAGATAAAGAAAAATCCAGTAGGAATAAAATAGAAAGAATTTAGAGATATATCGAAAGCAGAGAATAATATTAAAAAAAAAATACTTTTTCGTCTCACTCTTTTACTCTTCTCTCTCCCTCCCTCTCCCCCTACCGCCACGGGTGGCCGAGGTCGTTAAGGCACGGACTCGTGAGCGGGAGGTCTGCGGTTCGAATCCCGCCAGGACCGTCCTCCCTGACTGGGTTTTTTCCAGGTTTTCCTCAGTCTTCATAACTGGCAAATGCCGGGGAGGTACCTAAACTTAGGCCTGGAACGTTTCCTTCCTTAAAAAAAATACTTTCCCAATTTATCATTTCATCTCACGTACTGTCCACCGCCTGTGGTGCCTCAGTAGTAAAAATGGGCGTTAAACACTTCTCTACTCCTTCTCCCCCTCTCTATCTTGTTTTTGTTATCTATGGTGGTAATTCCAGTAATCGTGAATCTTTTGTTGAAAGAGGAGGAAAAATAATTAAAAAAAGTCTGAAAGTTGTAAAAATAATAAATATAATAATTATCGTTCTTTAGTTTACTTCATTTTCTCTTCATATTTTCTTTGTCTCTTTTTTAGTATTCCATCCCGTTCTTTTTACTTTACCCTTTTTTCCCCAATTTCTTCTCTTTACTCTTTATCCTTTCCACCCCTACCTTGTATGTCAATAAAAGTACCTGAACTAAGGAAGAAAGGATATGCAGAAGTATGAGCAAAAAGAAAAATAATTAAAAAAAAAAAACGGAATTTGTGAAAATCTAGAACGAATGTATCAAGAAGATTCTTTTCCTCTGTTTTTCTTCATTTTGTCATTCCTCTCCTCAAATTCCTCAATTTCCCTCCATTTTATTCTTTTAATCTCCTTCGCTTCCCTATGGCGATGAATTGCTTATGGGGACATTATACTCTCATAAGGGAACTAATAAAGCACCGCCTCTAAAGACCACGGTCACTCAGTTAACCAAGAAGGTCATGACTACAATCTTTCGTGACTGTGAAGGAATTTTCTTCATTGACTTCAAGGAGAGGAACACCACAGTAAATCGGGAGTACTATGCTGGCCTACTGCACAGACTACGTGCTTTCATCAAAGAGCAAAGGCGAGGAAAACTGAGTGGTGGTGTGTGCCTTTTTCACGACAACGCACCTGTGCACACAGCTCTTGTTGCAAAGGAAGCTGTGAAGAAATGTCGTTTCAAGAAGATCGACCATCCACCCTACAGCCCATATCTAGTTCCCATCTTTCAATTAACATTTTTGGGGTAACTATATTGAAAAGTGAAATATAAGTTTTTGTGTTTATCATACTTAGAAAATGGTTAGGCCGGAAACTTATGGATCTACTCTCGTAACGTTCTTGTATTTTAATGCAGTTAGTGTCATAAAAGTATCGACCATTCACGCGGTCTTTTCATATGCGACAAACGTACTATTAGTGATTCTCTCAGTGCCTTTATATATGATTTTAATTTTCCTTTCTGTTTATTACAGGAATAGCAATGCTGGGTCCAACGTACAAATTAAGTAAGTAAAAACTTTATTGTTTTTAAATACCTAAGGTTTATTTTTTTTTTCAAGGAGAAAATGGTGTTTTTTACATGAATGAGAAATCAGATGTAACTAATTTCCAAGTGAAAGAAAATTCTTTCCGCAATATGTTTATTCTGATTCTTAAATTATTTATTACTTTTTGCATTTCCCTCCCTTGTTTAAAATCACTTGCTAAGAACATGTAATTTAATATCTCATCTTTCATAAAACAAACAAAAAAAAAAAAGTCCGTCACACAGAGCTGCGTAAACTAAGCGAATTCCTCAGCAAGTAAAATTTGTGAAGGATATAACATAGCGCTAGAGCAGAGAAATTGGTGACGCTAGAGCGATTTTTATATTTCGGTTTTCAGGTATATCCCCACTGCTTACGGCCCGATTTCCCTGATTTTCAGAAACTATTATTTTTTTTTAATGTTATATACCGAGTTTCGTTGCGAAATTACAAATATTGGTGCCGCTAGAGTGATTTTTAAAGTTTGAATTTCAGGTAAACCCCTACTCCTAATAGTCTAATCTCACTGATGTTCAAAAATTCTTCTTATTATTTTATTTCAATGTTATATATCGAGTTTCGGCGAGAAAATACAAACATTGCTGCCGCTTGAACCATTTTTAAATTTTCGCTTTGTTTTAAATTTCTGTTTTCAGGTATGCCCACACTCCTATATTAAATTTCCTTGATTTTCATAATTTTTTTATTTTATTTTAATGATATATACCGAATTTTGTTGCGATCAAAATAATAAACAGTGATGCCGCTAGAGCGATTTTTAAATTTGGGTTTCAGGTAAACCCCCATTCCTAATAACCTAATTTCGCTGATTTTCAGAAACTATTTATCATATTTTAATGGCTCACACCGAATCTCATTGAATCTCATACCCCCCGCTCCTAGTGGTCCGATTTCCGTGATTTTCAGAAACCATTATTCCATTTTATTTAAATTATATGTGCCAAATTTCGCTGCGAAAAAGCAAATGTTGATGCCGCTTGAGCGATTTTTAATTTTGGGGTTTCACATAAACCCCCTCTTCTAATAATCTGATTACACTCATTTTCAGAAACCATTTTTTTTATTTCATTTCTTTATTATATATCGAGTTTCGTTGAGGGGGGAAAAATTGCGAATGCTAGAGCAGCGATTTTTAAATTTTTATTGCAGGTTAGCCTTTGCCTTTAAGGTTCTAATTTTACTGGTTAACAAACTCCATGAATCGCTTGTTAATTGATCGTTATATGCCGAGTTTTGTTGAGAAAAAACAAATTGCTGTAATTAGGGCGTTAATAGACGCATATGCGCGCGCGCGCGCGCACACACACAAACACACACACACACACACACACACACACACATATATATATATATATATATATATATATATTATACATAACTTTTTGATTATTTTTCTTTCACTAAAATGAAAGAAAACAATAATATGGAGCAATAGACTCAAATGGCGCATTTCGCTTTGCCCTGGCAGGACAAGTAGTCAAATTGTAAGAGCGTCGGTACGGCAAGTCGAAAATCCATCGTTCAAGCCCCGGCTGTAACCTAATGCTGCCTATTTGACTCTTCACACCTTAGAATGGATTATTTGGGACAAAGGACCTTTGTGCCTACTTCCCCAATGGGAGCACCTCGGGGAGGAAAGGATGAGGTAAAGGAGAAACAGGCGCGGACTACATGGACGTAGAAAGGATCTCTAATATGTTTCCAGATAGAACACCCTGGCACCGGTGAATCCCTTCAAAGAGCATGAGCTCCTCAGAAACCTTTACAGACCGCAAGCCGCACCAACTTACCTCCCCAGACACTTTCTATCCCTTTCACGGAACCAAAGGAATGAAATCATATGAAATAGGAGAACAAGAAATTCTTGGAAAGAACAGATCCGCCGTGCATTCGTGACCAAAAATCCGGGACTATTTACCGCGCTTGACCGACCCCGTTCGGTTAATAAAATTACACGAAGAGGTGGGAAAGCTACTTACCCCATTTTACTCGATTTCGGCGTGTTGGGCAATATTTTTCTTTACAGCACTAGTCCTTTATCTTCAGTAAAAAACACTTTCGAAATCGACGCAACGCGTGCGTTTGTTGTTCACTTGTTTTCCCTTTGAAAGAAACTCACGCTTAAGTCGAGGTGGAGAAGGGAGCCCACAGCACTGAAGAAGAACAGGTGCCGTCGTTTCTCACGATTCTATGCTTCCTTAGTTCTTGAACTCGCCGTACTTAACGCTTTGTGGGCTGTTCTGAGTGTGAAAACGAGATTTAAAACAGAAGAACATCAAAAGCGTACGCTGGACTGTTTACGACGTAGATAAAACAGTTGCCGATACATAAACTTTGGCTTTTTTTTTCTGTAAAGATAAACAGTGTAGGCTTTATACTTGGCTACACAGAGATAGAGTAGGCTATGGCAGCCTTATCTATGCTATTTTTTCTCTCTCTCTGTCTTTGTTTAGCTATCTTGTGGAGATTTGCTGCGAGGTCGATTTCAATGTAGCATGTATGTAGAGAAACAGGTTTGCCAAACGACACCATTTTCTCTTTTATTTATTTCTTTCAAGAAGGTAAAGTAAAAATGAGATAAAGGAACAAACGAATAACTGCGTTGCTTTCCATACTGCATTCCCAGAGACTTCTAGATACTTAAAACTGGGGGGAGGGGGAGTTTATTGAATCTAACTTTCAATTCCAAAGAAAATATTTGTGAAAAATGTAATTAACAGCATTAATACAATAATTTTTATGAAAATGTATTCATTTATATACATATGTGGTAATTTTTAAGAACCATTAATGCATACTGAACTATGAAGTGGGAATAGCAATTTAGTTATCGCAGTACAAAAGTCAGGTTACAGCATTGATGTAACATAATAATTGTACACTCACCGGCAAAAAAAGTAATTTTTAAGTTTAAATGTAATTTTAAGTTGAGTTATGGATATGTACCATTGGTAAACGTGGTTAATTATTTTCTTGCATGCATTAACTAGAGTTTGAACTCTTGGTCCCTTCTTGTTTCCAAGTTATAGGCTAGCAATGCGTTGAATGTCAACAAAAGTCCTTGGTGTTTTGTTACGGAAGCTTGGAAAGCCAACCAAAGGGTCATAAAACCTCTATTCAGAGGAAGGAGCCCGAGAGTCGCATATGAAGCCTCTTTTCTTTTTTTTAAAAAAAAGTTGTAATATTGCCTGCCGATATGCCACCAGAATGCTATTAAACGAAATCCAAGCTGTGATGTCCGTCGACTGACAACTTGGTGATGTTCTACTGTTTAATGCGGTGCTACAATTTCCGTATTCAATCTCGATGGCTAAGACGAAAAAGGATGTTATATTGGGATAATAGGCGTCACTTCGGGGAATCGAGCTAGGTCGACTTCTTCAGGAAAGACGAGAAGTTTCAGACAAATGCTGAATAACTCAATCAACTCTTTTAAAAGTATAAGTATTTATTAAAGGGTTTTCTTTTACAGTTGGACGTGAATCCTGCAAGCACCAAGGCTTCTCTTCTGTCTCTGAATAAATTCAGGAACCTTTTATACAAGTGTAATGCCCAAGGAGGGATAATAATCATTAATGGGAGTCTAGACATAAGAGTTATTGTTAAAACACTATGAGGTTAACAGTTACCAGGTCCTGACACCATACTTTCTAAGAGATTCATGGTTTGGGTTTGTTTAGCTTAAAACTAAACAATGCTTCATCAGCATAATGATTCTGTCTATCTATAACATGCAAACGTAGACATAATATTTTAAGTGAGTGGAAAAAGGGCTGCTTTTTGTTTAAACAAGTGTTTCTCTGAGGACCCTTTCAGGTCAGGTCACCTTTGGGTGGCAAGACAATTCACTCTTAAAATTTATTACGTCTACAACCATCCACCATATAGCCCAGATCTAGCTCCTAGTGATTATTTCCTCTTAAAACTCAAGAAGGACCTTCGGGGAAGGAAATTTAATTGTGACAAAGAAGTGATGGATGGTGTTTATGCCCATATGGCAGACAAGACTTCGTTTATTTCTGGGGGGGGGGGGAGAGATTGAAATGTTAATTGAAAGCTGTGAGAAGTGTATTGCAATAAAGGGTAACTATATTGTAAAATGAAATATAGTTTTTGTCTTTATCATGCTTAGAAAATGGTTAGGCCGGAAATTTATGGATCTACCCTCGCACACTTTTGGTTTGAAAATTGACCACAAAAGTATCAAAACGTTTTACACAAAGTTTTGTGATGCTCGCGTTTTCTTGAATACAGAATTTCTGAATAAGGCTAGAAGACTTCGTCATGCTAGAAATGATGAGGGTTAGTTTAACTATTTAAACTCATACTGCCCCATTAATGTCCCAAGGCGATCTGAGACTGTAATGGAAGCGGATACTCCAAATTTCCCCAGGGAACGAGGCCGACGTTACTTCTCTCCCAGCATTAATTCAATCCTTGTGGTTGTGTGTGAAAGTGGCTGGGTGGGTTTAAGTGGCTTTGGCTACAGGAGACTAATTTTGTTTTATTCTAAGTTGACATATGTGACAGTAAAAATACTTTGCATTGTGTGTAAAGATTTGCGCCTATGGCAAAGAACGGTTACCTATCGTTAATGTGATTAAGACAAAAACATTGACTTTCAAGAACGGGTCGGTTATCGTAGGGGAAAGACATGAACGCGAAGGCTTTCGCGTATTTGTGCATTGTTTTGACAATAAACGGAAGGTAGATAAAGCATAAAACAGGCGTAAAAACATCAGAAATTCTCCGGTTACACAACAAAATCCCAGACGTGCTTGGAAACCGTCTTTACGGCACTAGTATGGGAATTTAGCAGTTTCACAATAACTATATTATTAGACTATTATCGAAAACTTTACAGACGCTTTGTTTTCTGTGTTTCGGATTTCTGACGTAGTTAGTAAAGATGGCGACAGTCGCTGAGAAATCATACGCTGTGGTTGAATTTCATTCATATCAGTCCGTTATAACAATGACGCTATACTTCAGAACGATGCACATCTGCAAAACTGCCAACTCTATTCGGCGATGGCACGCCGTACAGTTTACAACTTCAGGATGCATCTGTAAGGGGAAATCAGCGGGTCGACCTACAGTGACTGAAGAAATTGTTGAGCGCTTGCGGACTAGTTGTACAAGTAGCTCACAGAAGTCGACAGAGCAAGCAGAGAGCTGAACATTCCACAACCGACCGCTTGGAAAATCTCACGGAAACAGTTGCAACAGAAGTCGTAACCTCTTGCCATTCCTCCAAGCCCTGGCGCCGAAGACAAAGTGAACGGTTGAAGTTTTCTGCACGGTTGCAACAACTTATGGAAGAGATTGCGTTTGGTGAGAGTGGCAAAGTGAACAGACAATCACGCAGCGTTTTCGAGAATCGCCAAAAGTTAACGTGTTCTGTACAGCTTAAAGCTTATGGTCCCTTTTTCTTCTGCGAAGACACCATTATAGGACACATATATCTGAACTTGCTGGCTCAAGACATAATTGGAGATTGACAATGTGGATTTTCTGTACCAAGAGGATGGTGATCCACCCCACATCCGCCACAATGTTTGCGAATTATTCTTTATAGAACATCTCGAAGATGTTTAAAAGAGGGAAATCAAAATGTGGGATGTGATTGTTCAGGGTGAGTTCTAAGGTTGTTGATACCCAAACTAAAAAATGTTCGCGTGCAGATTTAAGATAATATTATTCAAACTAACCAAACGTTGGCTCCATCAAGCCCACGGGGGTCACACAAGCATGCAAAAGTTTCCCGCCTTGCTTTAAAACTTCAAAATGTGTACCGAAGGTGCCAAAAAACGTACACACATTTTCATAGCAGATATCTATGTAACATATTTCAAACAACAGTAATGTGTAGTATGATGTTCTGTAAACAGATGTGATTCACATTACGTTATGCTAGCGTTGCCACAACAAAATGGAGCTAAGATTATCGTTTGAACAGCGGAAAGCAATTTTGAAGTGATATTGGAAAACCGAGAATGTTGTTGAAGTTCAAAGGCAATGGAGACGTGTGTACAGAACAGAACCGCAATCGGTACTAACAATTGCACGTATTTGAGACTCTTGGTACCGTATGCGATGTTCACAAGTGCAGATCTGGGAGACCTCGCACAGCAACAAGCCCCGCGCACTGGATAGAACGAAGAGGTCCGATTGAGTTTCCACCACGTTCTCCAGATCTAACTCCTTTGGACTTCGACCTATGGGGAACTCTTAAAGATGTCGCATACCGTAGAAAACCAGCTACACTGACAGCACTTCGGGAAGAAATTGAAACGGCTTGTGCTGCAATCGCTGAGGACACTTTCGCAAACGTTGCTCAAACAGTAGTTCAACGTACTCAGAAGTGTATCGACGCCGATGGTGGGCATTTTGAGCAACTGTTGTAACTGTAAAAGTCTAAGATGATTAGTGCTCATCATTTTCTGTTGTGTGAGTTCAGTTTGGTTGTGTTAACACAGTTTTTTCTTTGCTTGAAATGTATGTACATTTTTGGCATCCTTTGTATTTGCTATAGGGTGGTTCAAATTCACCTGCCGAGGCATGGCATCCACTACAATTTGGAAGTTTAAAACGTTTATTTACATTGGTTGGTTTAAAGTTAACTATACAACCGACTGGTGAGTTCATTGTCGAAAGCCTGGACTTTATTAACCCTCGCCAACGAAAGTTCTTTCAAGAAATGGCATACATCTTATCCCCCCCCCCCTTTTTTTTGGTGTCACATTTTATGGCCTCCTTGGAACTGCTCCATTTCTAGCTAGGCTACCGTAGACAGTTACACCAGAGGACTTTCTCTTTTCAGGGCATACAATTTAACACATTAAAATTATACACACACACACACACACACACACACACACACACATATATATATATATATATATATATACTCGTGTGTATATACATAATATATACATTATTAATTAAAATGCACAAATGATGATTAAGCAAATACACTATATATTTCAGTGGCGGTGGGCCGTAGTAACTGTGTCAGGGTGAACAAAGGTATGTTGACCAAAAACTTCATTAATGATAATTTCCCTAATTTGCAGATAAAATGCCAACAGGTTTTTGCCTAAAATCAGGGGAATGTATTGCTTTTTGTCGAATATTCCCCCAAAGGTTTTTAATCGTCAGTTTTGTTTTCTTTAAGTCGATAGACATTGTGCTAAAAATACACTTTCTAATAATTTGCGGAATTGTTATATTGGCTACATTGAACTTAATTTCGGTGAAAATAGAGCATCGGTAGCATAGTCCGTATCAAAAATATCGACGCTAATACAAGTGGATGATTCATCTTTTATATAAATTAATTTTTAGTTTGTTTCCTCGTTTGTCCTAGCAATTTTCTCTCGCTTGGTTTTACCTTCCCAACTATGAAAAGTTTTGGAATACCCAGGAACATGAGCAAGGGGGGAGGTGCTGGAAATAAATTTGATCGCTTCTCATCTACGCCAAATAGCTTTGCTAAGAAGAGAAGCGGATGGAATCAAATCAAGTGAATTAGGCGGTTGCGGCAGCAAATCATATCTCAGTTCGTTGGTTTCCGCCATTGTAATGACACATGGAGAAGGAAGGAGGGGGGGTTGAACATTGCCTTGATGAAAGACGATTTTCTTTTTGTTAAACCCGACCTTTTCTTAAGTTAGCCCAAGAAGATAGGCCAAATATAATTCAGCATACAAAATTTATTTATTTGTTTATTGATGTGCTAAGATACATTACAAAATAGCAACCAGCCAGCTCTGGCCCTGGCCAATTTCTACTGTGCCATTCAATACAAACATTATATTGTAAATACATGATACCATCATTTTAATCAAATAATTTATTCTTCATTAGATACTTGTCTCCTAAACCCAAGATCTCGGGTTCAATCCCGGCCAAAGTCGATGAATTTTTTCGGAAATAAAAATCCAAAGTTTGGCTTCCTTCAGAAAGGCAGTAACGCCGTGGGTCTCAGGTCGTAGATTTGCGGCATTTAAAAGAACCTCAAACCTGAAAGAAGAGGCCTCTGAGCAAAATTTATCGGCCGTTTCACGCCCTGATTCGAATGGGACGCTGATGGCCTGAGCTTTCGTAAATAAATCAAATAAATAATGCCACCCGCTCATCAATAGTCTACTACTGAAATATCCAATAGACATGTATTTCACCCTTGTCTTATTATTTCATTTATTTGTAAGTAGGCATTCAGCCCCGACTGTTAGTCTGTCGTGTTCAAAAAAAGCCAGTCACGCATTCCTGAGCAAGTGGCGTAACTTTAAAAATGAATATAAGATCCAAACTATTTCACTCGTGTGACGTCATCTTAAAATCGACCAATGAAGTGAAACAAAACTTTTAATTTCGACCAATCACAGCCGGATTACGGAGTGAAATAGCATTTTTTTTTTCCCTTAATATTAGAGATATCCCCACAGAATTTTGGGGTTTGCTGTCAGTATCGAAATGATATAGCCACGTTTGATTATCTTTGAAAGAAGCTCTGCACCTTTCTGTATCGTCATCTTCAACTGAATGCAAACCCACCGTGCACAAACACGTCTCACGTGCATCTTTTCAGTTACCAACGTGTGGATGGCTATTAGTGAATTTTTCGAAAGTTTTGAACGTTATTCGACCACATGATAGCAGCGGTATTCAGTTTTTCTTCCGTTAGAGCACAAACTGGAGCGTCGGGTCCACGTACATTTGAAATTAATTACCTCCATTCTTTAAAACTCTTCATAGGACTGCTGTAGCCTTGCACAGACCTCAGGTGAAGATTTGCTAAGACGAAAGCAGAACTTCAGAGCAGCAGATTCTGTCTCACATATCACCTCCATTTTGATGTAGGTGGAACTGCACGTCTTTCAACTTGCTCACCTCTCACACGCGGAAATTGGAAGTACCACGTGTGTACATTCCGCATTAAGGTAACAAAACATTGTAATGTTAAATTTTAGCGCAAGAAATGATGCTTGTTAAACAATATTATTCCTTTTTTGAAGAGCCCATGCAGATTTACAGTAAGATATGCCCACACTTGTAAACGCCCTAGCAAGTGTTTTACTTAGTGTGACGTTTACGCACTGCCCATTGCTTCCGTCAATATCTTGAGTTCGCCTGCAGTGAAACAAGTGCGTCACGCTTCACTAGTTTGGTGTTTGCGAACCGCGAGGGTGTCGTGAAGGACACTCAAGTGTGCAAATTTAGCACCACAATGTTCACTTCTGGAGTAAAGTGCTTGATGAGATGGTTATTTCTATCTCGTTTTATTTCCCTTAGAATTTCATTCGTTTATTTGTTTTTCTTTCAATCTCCGCATTTCCTGATTGGGTAGCGAGAGGTCTAGGGTTCTGGTTTTTTCAGTTTTCCTAAACTTGGCCTGGAACGCTTTCTTCCTTAAAATAAAATCCTTTCCCAATTTATCATCTCATCTCATGTGTCCACCGCCTGTGGTGCCTCAGTAGTAAAATGGACTTTAAACACTATTGAATAAATAACAGCTGCCTTTTATATTATTATAATTTTACGTTATGTTTCACTGTTTATTTTATTTATTTATTTATATTTTATTATATAAATTTTCCCTTATAGTCCGGTAGCGATTTCCGAAGTAAGTAAGCTATTGTTGTTGATTTGATTTATTTATGGACTCTCTTTAACCTCTTTTATGCCCGAAAATATCCATCGATCCTGGCTGGGTTTGAACCCGCGATCTTGTGTTTAGGAGGTAAGTATGTTTGCCTCTACACCACCAGGACCGAGCTGTTGGGCTCATGAAACATTAATTTAAAATTTTTTTAGCGAATTCCAAAGGAATTTCTATGTACTAAGATTTTTTAACAATAAATGCATAACCTGCATCGATGTACCTACTAAGCACCTGCAATGAGAGAAAACAAGAATATTTTTAATGTATATATGTGTCCATTAAAGCTCTATCGGTCCCAATTTTTTTTTCTCAACCCAAAGCGAATTTTTTTTAAAAAATTGAAAAATCTCTCTAGTGGCCGGAATTTTGTCTTCTCAGCGAAACTCAGTAAATTTATTTTAAAGAATGATAAAAGTAATTTCCGAAAATCAGGGCAAATTGGCTATAAGGAGGGAGGGGGTTATTCAACATTCTAAAATCGTACTAACGACCGCAATTTAATTTTTTGCATTGAAATAAAGTATCGACATATTTTCGAAAATCAGTGAAATTGGACTATTAGGAGGAAAGGTTTGCCCAATCCCAAAATTTAAAAATCGCTCTAGCGCCATCAATATTTGTTTTTAACAACAACATTCGGTATATATCATTTAAATAAAATGAGAAAAATAGTTGCTGAAAACTGGGGAAATTGAGGAATTAGGAGTAGGGGTATATTTGAAAACCAAAATTTAAAAAGCTCTGACGTTTAATTTTCTCTATATTGTTTCAAAACAAAGGGACATGTTAACTCAGTATATTAACTAATATTTATAACGTTGCATATGTTTTATATTTAATTAAAGCATCGTCGTGAAGATAGCAAACGTGAAATATTAATCTAATTTGTATGTAAGAGCGCTCTGTAATAACCTTCAGAAAACGTTTACGTTACATGTTAATAACATTTAAATTAAATGTCAAAGCCACTGAAAATCGATATAACTTTCGACTGTTTTATTTACTTAATACATTGCAATTGTTTTTAAACAGTAACATGTTTTTGTTTTATTGAAACATATGAACATCATCTTAAATACGCAATGTAACTCGAAACGTTCTGTTGTTTCTCTCTATTTTAGTGAATGTAAAGATGATATTAAGGACTCAGTTCATAACCATGGTTACATTTAAAAATACTCACACAGTATAGCTTTGCCTATCAGCGTTCATATATTTCATTTAATTAATAGTGTACCATTAATTTTTGGGGTTTAATTTCAATAATAATAATAATCTTTTTTAAAATACTTATAAATTGCAAGAATTCTAATTTTGTTCCCCTAATACCACAAGTAGTGTAGTAACTTATATTATTTCAACTATTAATAAGACCATAATTTGGATTTTATATTAATTTTTATTAAAATTTATTCAACTCGGTGAGGAATTCGCAGAGTTTGCGCAGCTCCTATATGACGGATTTGTTTTAATTTATTACGAAAACCAGAAAAGATATAGCTTTCGTATGTATGTCATATTAAAGGTGAAATCAAATGATTTTGGTTTTCAATGTTTGATTTCATAATGACTCGATATGGGGAACCACGTATAAATCGGCATATCTCTACACGGAATCAAGCCCTTGCTATAATTTTGGAGCATATCCTCAGACACAGTGGTAGCAATTTCTTCACCCCTACGCCTGAGTTCTTCTAGATTTTGTGGTAAATGTAGTGCATATACACATTCTTTGATATGAAGAAGTCATATAGAGCCGGGGATATCCGGGGATCTGGCAGGTCAGTTGTCGAAACATTATTTCCTGCTCATCCGATCCAGTGCTGAGGTAGCTTGTTCAGAAAATCACGAAAGTCGTTATAGTAATGGGGTGGGGCCCCGTCCTGCTGGAACAGGAAATTGTCGGAATCTTCTTGCATTTGTGGGAACAGCCATTGCTGTATGTTCAGTTACAGTGTCTTCGGTGAAGAAGAACGGTCAGTAAAGTTTTTGTGATGACATTGCGCAGAAGTTCATTTTTGGGAACCACGCTCATGTTCGACGAATTCATGAGAATTCTGGGTACCCCACAGTTATATCTGTTGACTTTTCTGTTTGTATGGAATCGTCACTAAAGCTCATGAGATTCACGAATTCGTCATCTTGTATCCATTGTTCCACTCGGATACAAAACTCATAACCTGTTCGTTATTTCGTTTCAGCTGTTACAAGAGCTTCATACACGGTCTGTTCCAAACTGTCGTACTTGGTACTTACAGCTCCGGGATGCTCTATGAACTGACTTTTTCGGACTTCTTGTGAATGCCTCTCTCACATTGTTAACGGCCTCTCTCACATTGTTAACGGCCTCTTCACTCATTGTCAAAGGGCCTCTTCTTTTCTTAAGACACAAGCAACCAGTACTCAAAAATTTCTCGTGCCAGGCGTAAACACTTCCTGCTTTATACTTCTTTACGTTCTTACTCCTGAACTTCCGTTGCAAATCTCACATTTGTACAATTCCAACACACAGAAGTCACCTTCTTTACAAAACGCCAACTGCGGCGATTGCGGACTCTACGAGAATTAGCGGTGAAATTCGAACAAAACCTTTCGAGTTCCTCTTTAATATGACAGGTATATAAGAAAGCGGTATCATTTGTAGTTTTTGTATATGGGCCACCTGTATATTTATTTATTTGCGTTTGATATGGTTCAGAGCCATGTTTCATCGGTGCAGGTCTATTGTTGCATTTTTGTTTACTGTTTTCACGTTGAATATCCCTTCAGTTCCTAGAGCTATTCACTGTCCATGAAGAATATATCTACATACCTAGTATTGCAATAAATACTGTTACAAACTTTTGCTGTCGTCGAATATTAATGAACTGCATGAAGTATGGGCTGTATGTGCCGTTGCACAGTCCTGTTGGAAAGCCATAGTTAATTCATGGAAAAGATGTTGCAAAATACTCTGGGCATACTATTAAGTGTTTCTTGGGGGGGGGATAGGGTCTATTATTCTCTCGCCGTGGCGGCGTACCATATTCCTATCTTTTGATCATGCAGGGGTTTTCCTGAACTCTAGTGTCGGTTGTTTAACATGCTCACTTAGATGTAACCTCATTCGTCCGTAAAGAAAATTAGATTAGAGTAACTTTCTTCCTTATGCAAACTATTCAAAATTCATTCACAAAATCTACTCCTGGTTGCAGGGTCACCCGGTTTAAATGTTTGCACTACAGTAATTTTATAAGGTTTTAATTTCAGTAACTTTGTAGATTACCGCCACGGGTGGCCGAGGTCGTTAAGGCGCTGAGTCGTGGGTGGGAGGCCTGGGGCTCGAATCCAGCCAGGACTGTCCTCCCTGACTGAGGTTTTTTCCAGGTTTTCCTAAGTCCTCATAACTGGCAAATGTCAGGGAGGTACCCTAAACTTAGGCCTGGAACGTTTCCTTCCTTAAAAAAAATCCTTTCCAATATTAATTTTCATTTCATGCCATGTTTTATCAATGTTCACCGCCTGTGGTGCCTCTGTAGTAAAAACGGGCGTTAAACACCATTCAAAAAAATTGTAGCCGTTTAAACAGAAGAATGGGAAACTCCCGTTTGCTGATAAAGGCGTCAAAGTGATTTTTTTAGGGGATCGTTCCAGAACATGTCTAATGTTATCTAACATTTCTTCTGTATTATAGTTCATTGTGTACACTTTTTATCTCTCTTCATCTCCGTACATCATCTGTACTTACGAATCGTCAATAAATATCCTTTGGGAAATAGAATACTTGAATTATTGTGGCATGTTAGTTTAATTAATATACTGTACTAAATTGCCTACACTGTCACACAACAAGGGTCTTAAACTCGCATGACCCCCGACTGGCTTTCAAGTTTGAGAACGAAACTGCAGAACTTGGGCAACTGCAGCCATACGCTGGGGAAGAAAAAAAAAAAAAAAAAAAAAAAAAGGAAAAAAAAAAACGGTATATCTCAAAATGTTCAATAATCTGTTACTTTTCGAAATGCTTGTTATATTAAAAACATTCCAGAAATGTCGTACTATTTCAGAGCCTTTTGTACAGTTTCGCTACATTGACTGCATTTAACAATCCGTAAAACAAAAGCGCTCTATTGCTACGTTTCGAGTGTTAATTTCGCATTCCAAAGCCCTCTGAGATACGAAACACAGTTCCCGATTTTCTTCTTTTACAATTCAAACAGCTGCTTTATGCAAAAGCCAGGGGACAAGCCGAGTGGGTTGCCGGATTAGAGCTGCACTGTATAGCATTATTGACTTGTAAATAAGGGCATGCACTATAGGTACTGTACAAATACGTCAATACTATGAACCGAATCTGAAAAGTTCAAACCGTAAAATCTTGCGTTTAATTACGTGTTATGCACGTAATATTGTATGCAAATTGCGCAATTATTATTAGTGAATTCCGAAGCGGTTGTACCCGTGAAACGATTTGTGAATTAATCTCCATCGACAATGAATGAAAATGAAAAAAAAAAAACAAAAAACTATACAATATATGTCCGTTAACGCTCTAGGGGTGTGACAAACGATTCGTCGGTTGCATTAACCAGAAAATTTGGACCAGTGGGGGAGAAGGGGTTTTTAATTTAAAGCGAACAGTAAAAAAAAAAAAAAAAAAAAAAAAAAAGAAAAAGAAAAAGAAAGGAAAGAAAGAGAGAGAGAAAAAGAAATAGAAAATAGAAAAAAAAATCAAAATTGCCCTAGCGGCGCAATATTTGCATTTTCTCAACGAAACTCGGTAGAAGTCATTAAAATAAATTGATAAAAGTAGTTTCAGAAAATCGGGGCAATCGGGCCATTAGATGTGGGGGTTAAAGCGAAATTTCAAAATCGCTCTGGCGGCCGCAATATTAAATGTTTTAAAGGAAACTCGGTATATGTTATTGAAATAAAACTAAAGAGTATTTTCTGAAAATAAGTGAAATCGGACTATTAGCAGGGGAGTATACCTGAAATCCAAAATTTAAAAATCGCTCCAGCGGCATTAGTATTTTGTTTTTTCACGACAAAATAAATCATTTAAATAAAACAAGAAAAATAGTATCTGAAAATCAGTGAAATCAGATTATTAGGAGTGGGAGTTTACGTGAAACCCAAAATTTAAAAAAATGGCTCTAGCAGCACCAATATTTGCTTTTTCGTAACGGAACTCCGTATATAGTATTTAAATAAAACAAGAAAAATAGTTCCTGAAAATCAAAAAATTCGGGTCATTAGGAGTAGGGGTTAACCTGAAAACCCAAATTTAAAAATCGCCCTAGCAGCGCCAATACTTGTTTCTTCACCTGGGTTGCGCCTCTTTTTATCTTCATTCACAATTCTGTCTGTTCTCAAAACGTCCTTCGAGGTCGCAAACATGTGATCACTGGTCAAAAGCAAACTTGCGATGTGGGTGGTGTATAAAATTGCACCCCTGAAGAAATTTGCCATTTGCTTCTTATCTTTGTAGTAGGGCAAATTATCATGTTAGGAAGTGTAAGTGGAAAAGCTATATAGTGGGCTAAAGGGGAATGAAATAAACAATTTTAAAAAACCGAGTTTATCTTATCTTAGGTTTATTGTTGTGAGGTTGGGACTAACAGATAAAGGTACAAAACAAACATTCATTTACAACAAATCTACTCAGTGCCTGTGAAGCGTTTCGTAGTGCAAATGGGACTTATATAATAACAGTCTGCTATTAAAACAAGTGAAAAATTCTCCAAAAATCTTAATGTAATTTGTGACGGCGTAATGCTAGTTGTTAGGTAACCAGGGCCAGAAATGTTACTGTATCCCTCGTCATTTGTTTTTACAGTTGAAAGTCGTTTTCGCATCGAATGCTACTCCAAATACTAAAAGTTAAGTATAGAATTGATTACCATGGCCACTGGGACGGGGAAATACAAAGGGGGAAAAAAGTGTTACCATAGTAACTATATTCTATTCTCTGTGTAGAATAACTGAAGCTTTGTAAGAGTTTGGGCCAACTTTGATATTAGAAACCATCCCTCGGTAGTCAATACATTCTCCTTTGATGCAACAAAATCATTAGAGCCTAACAAAGAACTTCTTGGAAAACTGTTACAGGACGGTACAAGGAACCTGACCTTGATAAACTGACAGTCTACGTGTTCTCGCACGCGTGATACCTTTCTCGGAACCAGCGAGATTACTACTTGTCAATTCGGAAATGCTTATTTCGTTCCCGTTTGATTTCATAACTCACCTTCCTTAATATATATATATATATATATATATACTTTTTAAACTACATAAACCAAAATAGTGGTATGCGAATTGTTTCCACATTACTTTATGTATTAAAAAAAGTTTTTAAAGCCGGTTTTATTTATTGTTTTTTTAATGAATTGTGGCTTTATTTAGAAGGAAAGTGGTCCCGTGTCGTAGATTTACGGCACATAAAAGAACCTCAAGCCTGTAAGAAGAAGCCTCTGAGCAAAATTTATCGGTTGTTTCACGCCCTGAGTTGGATGGGACGCTGATGACTTGAGATGTTAAAGAATGTTGCGCAGTTTAGGCTTCAAATACAGAAAGACAAATGATGGACGTACATTATAAATGAACAGCAGTGGCACTGTGGCAGCGAAACGCATCAAAATTGAATTTCTGGCGACACAAGACTAATGTGTCATTTAGATCAACTTGGGTTAATCAAAACCACACTCAAAAATCAATTTAACAAGACTACCCTAATAATGGTGGACTGATGGTACCTTTGTGGAAGGACAGTCGGATTTATCATTTGTCATGTAGGATCTGTCGGCTAAAACAGGTTAGGCCCGAAACTTATGGACCTACCCTCGTATTTGTCGTCGATTATGAAGATCATCAAAAGCAAGAATATTTCTAGCAGCTAATTCTTTTGCTGTATCGGTGGGTGTTTCATAGACAATTGCTTTCATGTTATCCCAAACACAAATATCAACTGGAGTCATATCTGGGGAACCTGCCGGCCAAACAACTGGACCTGCTCTCCCTATCCAATGACTAAGAAAATAATTTCGACAATTTAAGAACTCTTCAAGTAGCTCTGGAAGTATTTCCTCTAGAAAAATGTCATAAACATGTTCATTCAACCGTGCAGGCATAACATATGATCCTACTAGAAAGTTATCAACAAATCCAACCCAAATATTTACAGAAAACTTCCATTTATTGCGGAGATTCTCCACAGCTTAGGATTAGTGTCACTCTAAATGTGACTGTTGTGTGTATTAAAAAGTCATCTGTTGAAAAACATACCTCATCTGTCCACAACATGTCTAGCAAATTCAGGCTCATTGTTAACGGCATGTAAACATCATTCAGAAAATTGTTGTCTGTTAGAGTGATCATCTGGGATTAATGTTTGTACTTTCTGGATATGAAATGGATGTTTTTCATACTCAAGACTCTCCAATCAGACTGGTTGGAGAGGCCTATCCTTTTAATGTTAAATTTACCAACCCATTTTCTCAAGTATTATTAAAACAAATTAAACGAAACTTTTACAGCATACAGATGCATTTAATTAAAATTTGTTGATATATTTTCAATACCATACCATGACTTTGGAGTAAATTATAAATTATTTTCAATTGTTTGCTATTTTTTTCTACTTTTTTCTCACCATTTAATTTTTTTACCTAGTCACATTTTATCCTAGCTGAGCTATAATAGATCTACATCATCACAATAATATCATGAATAAGTAATAACAGTATCAAAGTGATAGTTTACACAGATCATAAATAAATGTTATGTTTTATGCGTTATTAACGAAACTACAGAAATGTGTTTTTACTTACATTTTTTAAAATCTTCGTATTTGATATTGCGCAGCTTTACTTTCAAAACTGAAAACCATGTTTTTGAACCATGATAATTACCGTATTATATTGTATTGTCATCCATTTCTGACCTATGTGCAAATTTTCAAGTCTCTATCTCATTTAGAAGTGCTTGAAAAATTAATTACAAAATTCCACCCCAACAGACAAGAAAGCGAGTTAATAAAAACGTTTGAAAAAATGGGGAAAATTATGCAAAAAAAATGTAGTTTTTCAACAAAAAAGAGTTTTTACAGAAAAACTATTTTTTTGGGGAAACACCAGCTAAAACCCTCCAGTAAAACAACAAAGGATGATGCAATGGAAATAAACGCTGCCAATTTATGAAATACAAATTTTTTCTATAATTCAAGACAAACCACTGCATTCTACAGCAAATAGTTCCTGAGATATAGAATTTTAACTGGACAAGTGCTCGCGAAATAAAAAAAAAATCATAAAAAATTGCTTCTTCAGTGACATAGTTAAAAATTTATTAAAACACTTATAACAAAGGAACACTATGAAAATCATATTAAAATAAACAGAAAATTTCAAATATTAAAATGGTACAAAAAACAAAAATATGATTTTTTGAACCTTCCTTTCCTTTAACACTTCCCTTAAATAAACAGATCTCACAGAAGAACGTATAACAAAAACTAACGTCAGTTGTTTATTTCCATGGTAACAAGGATAGCTGAATTATAAATGCAACCATAAGGTGGGTGATGTTTCTGTCTTTTATATTGAAAACGAACCATTTTCCGACAGTTTTAAGTTTTTTTTTCATGTCCTCTCTCATATCAGAAAGTTAGGTATAGCTTTTATGATGCATCCTATATAACTTTAAACCAGGAAAAATATTTAGCTTTTTAATAGCTTAAAGCATCACGTGAGAACTGTAGTAAAGTGAAGTATTTCATGGCGGGCTGACCTGAGCTTATGTGCAATAGGTTTACAGAGCCTTCTGTAAGTGACACGAAATAGATAGGCAGTGCACGGAAACGGTGGAAAGAGGGGGGGGGGTAGAAGGTCACAGCTCTTGGAGTACGGTTCTGAGAGGGCTTCTTCACTGACGTCACTTCTCTCTTTATCTACGTCACTGCCGGCGTCTCCTCTTCAACAATGAATGTCGAAAACACTTGTTGTTCAAGAAACACAGTGGTGAGACAATTGACGTCTTGTTCGACGGTGATAATGGGAACATTTTTTAGGGTCTAAACTCCTGCAAAAAGAGGCAAATTTTTAATACAAACCCACGCTTCTAGTTAGTAATGTTTCAGTTGGTCATATTTTTGTATTGTTATAGCATTGAAGGACATTAAAAATATTTTGACTTGACGCATTTATGTATGCAGTTTAGATTTGACTCAAATATATATAAGCTAATTTTTGTGATTTATATTCAGCAACAACATTTGCGATGTGCGGCCGTGCATTATCGTGGTTCAGAATCCAGCTTTTGCGCCTTGCAGAGTTTTCAGGATATCTCTGTAGTGTTGCCCCGTTACAGTTGTGTATGCAAATACCACATGCTGGTAAACCTTTCCTTGAATATCAAAAAATGAAATGGCCATATCTTCTTCAACAGAAGCAACACCTTTTGCCTCGTTTTTAACGTATGTGTGTGTGTTTGTAATGATAATTTTCATGTATAGCTTTGCTGTTTGTCCTCACCTTTTAAAGAAACTTTGCATCTTCCTTGTAGCATCATCTTCAACTGCTTGCAAACCTGCCGTGCACAAACACCTCTCATGTGCAACTTTTCAATTACCAACGTGTGGGTAAAACACAGTAAAATTTTGAAAATTTCTGGAAGCATATCGGTCCTGGTGCTCTATGGCTGCTATATTTGCCTTGTAGACTCAACGTCCCGAGTTCAAATCTGGCCAGTGTAGGTAATTTTTTTTCGAGCTTAAAAATCCTAAGTTTAGGAAGGAAGTAAAGCTTTGGGTCCAATGTCGTAGATTTACGGCACGTAAAAGAACCTCACGATTGAAGGAAATCTCATAGCGAAATTTATCGGTGAATTAAATGGGACACTATGCTGTAGTTGTAGTAATAGTAGGTGTGTATTAATTTCACTGGCACTAATAAGAAATAATAGAATAATAAGTTTTAAAAATATAAATAAATTCCATTAATTGACACACAGCTGGATTCAGTCAATTTTTCTTCCCACCCCCCTCCCCTGAGGTGTCTCACTTTCATCAGAAAGTGAGACACCTCTTGCACACCTCTCACAGACGGTTGCCGGAAGTGACAACAATAAAACTAGTATCATGTACAAATACTATGGCTCGTTTTTTTTTTTTTTTTGAGTAGTGTTTAACGCCCGTTTTTACTACTGAGGCACCACAGGCGATGGACACTGGTGATACATGAGATGAAATGATAAATTGGGAAAGGATTTTTTTTTTTAAGGAAGGAAGCGTTCCAGGCCTAAGTTTAGGTACCTCCCCGGCATTTGCCAGTTATGAAGACTGAGGAAAACCTGGAAAAAAACCCAGTCAGGGAGGACGGTCCTGGCGGGATTCGAACCGCAGACCTCCCGCTCACGAGTCCGTGCCTTAACGACCTCGGCCACCCGTGGCGGTTCTATGGCTCGTCATAGCCCTAAGAGGGCGTTGGCCTACCGCGACGACCGCTATCGCCGTCACATGACATCATCGGTAGAGGGCAGTATTACAGAAGGGTATGTGATTAGCACACCGCACCCCGCCGATCCCCATATCGCGCGGTTTGCGAAATCGAACATCACCCAATTATCCATCAGGCAGCTTTCACGATTTTTTTTAAATAGTGTTTAACTGCCGTATTTTTACTGAGGCACCGCAGGCGGTGGACACTTGATTTTTTTTAAAAGCCTGAAAAAACCTCAGAGTCCGCGCCTTAACGACCTCGGCCACCTGAGGCGGTTTCACGATGCTAGGTAGCCTCTGTTCCAGACCTCCTTTACCCAGAAAAATTCCTAAGTTGGTACCGGGAATCGAACCCGGGCCTCCCAGCCAGCAGTCAGCAACGCTAACCACTAGACCAGGGAGGAAGTCTTGCAGTATATAATATTTCATTTTCCTAAGATCATTTGTTGCATTATCTAGCGAACGCCCCTTTTATCATTCGCAGTGTAATTAAAATTGAATTATTTGCGCACCAGTGAGGTGCAGAAAACGATCAATTCGCAAGTTAAAGTTTAAAGAGATCCCCGCGACCGTTAGGCAACCAGCACTTCACACGCACTTGGCGTTTGTCTAAGCGTAGGAGCGAAACCTGAGAGGTGCTAGGTAAATATCCTTCTGCCTGACTAAAGATCGGCTTTGGAGTTTATCCCAAAGGATTTCTTGCACATTTGGCTTCTGTTACATTCATTCAGTTTTAGTAGTTTGCAGGGACATCAAAAGTTTGCCGCCAGAGGTACGTTTGCTTACGAGCGAACGCTACTGTGACAGAAAAGGTTTGTAGTTGTTGATTTGGTTTGTTTACGGACGCTCTTTAACATCTCAGGCCATTAGCTTTACGACTCAACTCAGAGCTTGAAACGGCTGATAAATTTTGCTCAGAGGTCTCTTCTTTGAAACTTGAGGTTATTTTACGTGCAGTAAATCTACGACACGGGTGCCTACGGTTTTACTTTCCTTCCGAAGTAAGCCTTCCTAGGTTTTGTACCCCCGCAGGTTCAACCCGATTTTGCATCTACGATTACTGCTAGGCCACCAGTACCGACAGGGTTGTAGTGGTGACCGCTGACCTTTGCTTGGAAGTAAAACGACGTCACTCTAAAACCTTTTTCAGCACCCCAGTCTCAGCGTGACAGATTTAGGTAATTGAGAAACATTTCAAGATATTCGTTGTATGTGTCAACAGGGTACCAAGGCCATAACGTTTGATTCATAACATTTTGTTCCATCACAGGCTCAAAAGTTCCACGCGAGGTGAGCTAGTGCGGTGTAATGGTGGGTTGCACTCTCTCCCGGCTTCTGGTATGGAAGATGAGAGATCTCAGCTCCTTGAAGGGAAGGTTCCGTTGGCGTTGGAATGTTCTATTTGAAAACATTGTTCGGCACGCTATCAAAGTCCGTACCGCCACGGGTGGCTGAGGTCGTTAAGGCGAGAGGTCTGAGGTTCGATTCAAACCAGCACCGTCCTCCTTAATTGAGGTTTTTTCTAGGTTTTCCTCTGCCCTCATAAATGGCAAAAGCCGGCGAGGTACCATAAAATTAGGCCTGAAACCCTTCTTTAAAAAAAAATTATAATATAATTTAATCTCATGTTTCACCAACACGTTCCCCAAATATGATTCCAATTGATTTTTGTGTTTGGGGTCATATTAAATCAATTGTTTATGAAACACCCTTCGAGAGCAGATGAACTAGTTGTTAGAATTATTCTCCTTTTGAGGACCTTCGTAATCGATGACAGGTCTTTCGAAGGAGCTTCGCTCAATCATACAGCCCTATACTTTGTGTGTCAACGATGGAGGTCGCAATTTTGAATAGTTCCTATAGTTTGTCAATACCATTTTCTTAATATCTGATATTAGATTTAAAAAAATACTGTCTAATGTTATAAATTAAATAAAATAACTTTCAAAGTTTAGATTCATTCATTTTATCTTATAACTAAAAAACTAAGCCTTTTTTTACATTACTTTATTAAGAAAAACTGTTCATTTTCATATTCTCAATTACATTAGAAAATTACGAATATTTATTCTGATACAGCCTGTAGGTAAATTTTATTTTCGACATATTTGTAACCCACACTACCTAGCAAGATGTTCTTCTTCTTTCCAAGTTTTAAATTAGAAAGTTGTTATTAAAAACTAAATATAGAGCGCTTTCTTTGAGTGTATGAATAAAGGTATTGTATTCTCACCACAAATAGAAAGAACGTAGGCCTTTAAAACCCAACAGTATAACAGCCTCCGGTTTTTTTTTTATTAATGAGCTGTCAGCAAATAATGGACATTTCTTTTAGATGTGAGCGAGTGGGAAGCTGTGTTTGGCAGGTAAACAAACAGACAGGGGGAAAAAGGAGAAGTTGTAGGTTTCTGAGAATTTTTATGTTTGCTTTGAACAAACACAAAGATGAAACCGTTGCCGTTACCTATTAATTTGTATTTGCTACGAAGATGTGTTTTTACTTTGACACTAGATGGCGCGGTATATAATGTGAATTGTTGCTCATTCTTTACAAACATCAGGTGTTCAGTGCACAAGTGGTGTAACTCCATCTATTTACAGATAAAGGAAGTTCTTGAAAATTGTCATATAAAACGAAGGAAAATATATGGTTACACATTACTGCAATATGCAGCACGATGAAAAGAAACGAACATTGAAATGTTAGTTTCAGGTTTTGGTACAGAGTGTGTTCAAAATGTGTACATTTACTTGCCACACATTGTTCACAACTTTTCTGAAGATTATTGAACATGTTGATGAACACAAGTTGCTATAAGGACACACACACACACACACACACACACAAGGATTATTCTCCTCGTAGTTCAGGAGTTTTTAAATAACTGCATGGTGTATGTACTTCATTCACGAGCGCGTCGAAGGGCCCTTCTGTGCAGATATTACGTTGTTTTCTTTCGCTTTCTCCTGAAAACTGAATGACACTTGACAGAAAGTGGCTAGTTATTTGGCCCCAAAAGGTCAAGTTGCAGGAAATCGCTAGAGACTCACTGCGTTACGTTGAATCGAATTAAGGTGTTTGTGTGAGAGTTTGGCAAAGTTGCTCACTTGGTAGTAAGTGCTTCAACCCCTGGAGGGCTTTAACGACGGAGGAATGAGAACAGCACGACTCTACAACTTTCCAGCTGCCTTCATATCGAGAGGAAATTCCAGAGTTTTTGCTAATAGTTCAAACAAAGCATATAGTTTTAATAGAGTTTGCTAAATCGCTGTTCATTTTATACAACTCGCGACGTTAGTAACTTGTTTCAGCATTCAGGACTGACTCTCGCTTGGTAACCGTGACAACAGCCGGAACAAGACAAATGAATGACGCCCGTTTTTACTGAGACATTACATGCAATGAACACACATGAAGTCAAATGATATATTTGAAGAGGGTTTTTGTAGGAAGCGTTTAGGGTATCTCCCCGACATTTGCCATTTATGAGGACTGAGGAAAACCTGGAAAAAACCTCAGTCAGGGAGGACGGTTCTGGTGGGAATCAACCCCAAACTTCCTCAGATGAGTCCGCGCCTTAACGACCTCGGCCACTAGGTCGATATAAATGAGATTAACTAATTTTTTTGTCCAGAAACGCCAATAATTATTTGTATTAATTAGTTAACATATACGCAACACAGAAATAATATTCATGGACGTTTGCAGCATAGACTTCCTATATGAAAGACATTATGCGTGTATTTATTCAGTTTATCTTATGGGCTAAGACCCGGTGGCACTGGAAAAATAGTAAACATTTACAGTTTGCACTTATAATTATACGTGACAATTAAAGTACATTTCAACTTAATTAACTGTCTATATGCCTATTTAAATGCATTTCAATATAATTAAATATATGTCAACTAATTAAATACCTGTCATCCTAAATAAATGCATTTCAATAATTAAATTCAATTCAATTTAATTAAATATGTCAACTTAATTCAATAGAGTCAAACTAATAAATTACTTTTCAGTATACATTTTAACATAATTACATGTGTCCGTCTATTCAAATCCGTTTCAATCTAATAAAATACACCTAATGCTAAATAAATACATTTCAACATAATTGTTATGACAATGTAAATAATTACAAGTCAAAATAATGTATGCATTGTTTTCACATGTTTTCGTGTGAGGAACTTTGTTGTGACTGGATACTTCACAATTTTACATTATTGTTGATTTGTTTTATTTACGGACGCTCTTTAAGATCTCAGGTCATCAGCGTTCCATTCAATTCAGGGCGTGAAACGACCCACAAATTTTGCTCAGAGGTCTCTTCTTTCAGGCTTGAGGTTCTTTATCGTGCCGTAAATGTACGACACGGGACCCACAGCTTTACTTCCCTGCCTAAGGAAGGCATACTTAGGATCGATCCTGGCCAGGATTGAACCCGCGATCTTGGGTTTATGGGGCAAGTATGGTTACCACTACACCATTAAATAGGCATGGAATAGGAATGGATAATCGTTTAAACATTGGCAGTCTTTAACCTTTGCGTATATTTTTACCGGTCACGAAAACAGGATTACTAATACGACCTGGATCTAAACAGGCAGTCTGCTTTTTCAGAATGTCCATTTCTTTACCTTTGTACTGTGGATTATTTTTATTCAGCATCCAAGCGCTCTTAATTGTTGGTGCATGTACGGCCACGTTTAAACTCATTTATTTGATTCTAAAGCATAGTAAATTCATTGCTATTTTTTTTAAAGTCTTGACGACACATATGAACCGCAGTCGATTTAGAAACATTAATCACGCACCTTGACTGACAGTTGTTTTCATAGATGGTTAGTAATAATTTTATTAAAATGTTTTAATATCAATAATCAATACGTTCAGGGGTTCGATTCCCCAGTGAGGCTTCTAGGCGACATTTGTCAGTAAATGAGTTTTTACGGACTTTACGTAAGACCATTCATTTATAGCGAGGGTAAACGTCAATGGAATAACAGAGAAGTTTAAAAGTAGGTAGGGCATGTCTAAAGACAACGAAAAAAATTCTGCACACGTTTCTCCCGGCAGGCGGCTCGGGGATGTAGTTTATTTCAGGGTAATCCTTGACAGCTCAACTTTTGTTGAGGATGAGGTTTACAGGCTGCATCATGAATAACAATGGATCCTTGTTGGTTGCGCGGTCAGAGAATATCGGACACAAAATGCCCTCGTGACCTCTCATCCAGCAGAAATGGGTTAAAATTTAGTCTCGTGGCAACTAGCAGTTGTGTGCTTTACATTACACATGCAGTCGTTTCTCTAGTTCCCATGGTAACCCACATGAAACAACGCTGAATTTAGTTACCATGGTAATGCTGAAAATTGTCTGAGGGGTCGGAATTTTAATAAGAAAATTGTTTCCATGATAACCAAGCCTGCATTTGTTCTCTCTGGGTCACCATGGCAACACCTACAGTAAAACTAAACATGAAATATTACCTTAGTTTTATTCAATATTGCTTAAAATACATACCCATATTAAGCGCTTAATGCAACTGAAGTATACAAGTATCGACCATAAACTTGATATTTTATATGCCGCTGAAAATAAACTGCTCCCGGCCTTTCTCTTTCATGTCTAACATTCGCAAATCGAAAGCATAAACTTTTAATTTAACACCTTTCAGCACACATACACACTATCATTTGTTTAATTTTCATCAAAATATGTTATAGTAAGGGATACTTTTTGAAATATTACAAATATATTTAAATTCGTGCATTTAGATTTTTTTTTTCGTGAATTGCTGAAAAATATTAGCTTTTATTGAGATTTTTAAAAACACTGTTTCTGCAGTATTAGGAAAATGAAAAAGTCATACAGAGTACAAAACTGGGCTATAGGGAGGGTGAGAAACACATATTTGTGATGTACAATCGTGCATTATCGTGGTGCAGCAGTTTGTGTGTGATATGACCTTGCAGAGTTTTCAGAATATCTCTGCAGTATTGTCCAGTTACAGAGGTATGACGTGAGATGACCATAACTTTCACCGCAGAACAAGCTCTTTTGGGAGGGGGTTGTAGAGTTTTGCCTGGGACATCATCTTCGAGCAAGTTTTCAATTACCAACGTTTGGGTGTCACCTGGTAAATTTTTCAGGGTTTCTGAAAGTGTTCTTAATGTTCTTACAGTGACTGTAGCGGTGTTAATGCCTTCTTCCGTTAGAGCACAAACTGGAGCGTCGGGTCCACTTTCCTTTGCAAATGACTGTCTTTCCTATTGAAATATTTTAACTTTTCTTCAAACAGTGCTATTGGGAAGAACAAATTCTCTATACACCTTCTGTAACATTGCATATGCCTCAACTGAAGATTTGTTCAGACGAAAGTAAAATTTCAGGGCAGAAAATTGGTCGTCCGGTGTCACCTCCATTTTACTGTAAGCGGAAATGAAACCTGTTTAAACTTGCTCACCTCTCATAGGTGGGGACCGGAAACTAGCACCACTGTGCAAAAAACTAACAAAAAGTTGTAAATTTCAACGCGAGATATCATGCCTGTTAAACAATTATGAAAAAATTTTGTTGAGCATCTCTATTGCGATTATTTTTAGTTAGCGAATGTGGCATATCGCTTCGAAAAATGCAACGTCCAACTGTTGCTATAGTAACCAGATTTGAAAGCTCGGAGTATTCCCTACTTAGGCGTTCTTTTGTTTGGTTTGTAGTGTTGTATCCTTGGCAACTGTATTGCAGTCACTTTTTTTTTTACCGATATTTGAATGCATTGTGTGTATGGTGTAGGTAAGAGCACTTAGCGATCCGCTGCTTTGCAGAGATAAGGTCAGGAGAGGTCAGGACAGTGTTCAGACTATAAATCTCTCTCTCTTCTCCTCTCTCTCTCACACATCCTTTTTGCACGTCGTGTATAATGCTTGCCAAGAAGGGCGTGGGCGGATCTCTGATCCTTGCCAGCGATATTCAGAGGCTTACCAACCGACTCCGGATGATAATCTTGCAAGCGCCTTGCGTGCTACTAACGCTTTTTTTTTTTTTAAATAAGCGTTAAAATTGAAATAGTCCTAGTAACTAACTATACAATAATGACCAGCTATCAGCTTTTCTTTTAAATCGGAAACCATTTCTTTGTTGTAAATGTCACATATACAGAGGTGTACAAAATATTCGGATCCTAAGACATGATAAATTGTGCAAGTAGATTTACTGTACAAACCCAAATTCTAAGCAGCACAGTAGATATATCGTGCCTTTACATGTTATACTTCGTGACAACATATGGCCAAAGTCTGTTTATTTTAAATGTGTTCTGATAGGAACAACGTAAAGACTATTATGTTCTATAGTCTTGAGCCACTTTTCTATGAGGGTGCCAGTTACCGAAATTTTATGTGAAGAATTCGGCGATACCCACGGCTTCAGTGTTTTTGTAATTTATTCCTCGCAGGAAATCGGCCATGGATCGAGACAAATGATAACCTGAAGGCGCAAGATCAGGGCTATATGCTGGATTTGGTAGCAGCTTGACCTCCTCCAATACCTGGAGTTTCCCCTGAAAGAGAACTGCATATTCATAACTAGTGCTGGGTATTTAGGTTTTAAAACTTCATGAACTCGTTCCAAATGTTGTTTGAATCGACAGCTCGCCCATTTGGAACAAACTCCCAGTGAATCACGCCTTCAAAATTCCCCCACACGAATAACCTGAGCCTAGAAGTTAACACATTAATTTTGGTTAAAATAGGCAGGTAAAACGGCACTTAAATTACTGAAAACAGGTAGTAATATAATTAAAATAGGCAATAATTAAGAGTGAAAACAAAGAGTAATGTCACTCATTGTTAAAGAAAATAGATATTTAATAATTTCTTTATCACAAAAAGTACTTAAGTTTACTTTTCTTGGTTACAAACAACAACAAGCTTTTTTTTTTTTCAAGGTATCAACTGTCATAGTCAGCCACTTGTCAGAGAGAACATTTTTCATCATGAAAAAAAGAACGTTCTACTTCCACTGAAGTGATTGCAGCATATTTAAAACAAAATATTTCGGAAGAACTCATACCAGTTATAACATAACATTTACCTTTCAGAACATCGTGGAACTGTTGATCAAAACAAATTAAAGTAGTTTTGAATAGTCCTGGCGAATGAGCAGAAGATGCGCAGTGGTTTCTGGTCGAGTTCATTTTCTGTTTATGCGTTTATAGAGGAATCAGTTTAGTATCTCTCTTACTTCCATACTGAACACATTGTAGGGACTTTTTTTGTACAGCTGTATCGCTCTCATCTTTCTCGCTTGCAATTGTTTGTTACATTTATGCAGCTGAAAAGTTATCCCCATCACATATGTCCTAGAATTGTCTCACGCAGATCGATAGGTCATTCGTCAGGATTATTCAAAACTACAGTACTTCCCTCATCCTCCCTATTTCCTGGTATTCGTATTCCCGAGGTAACTAATGAAGGCTCTGCTATTTACAGAGTTAAAGTTTTTGACTGCTTGAAAAGAAATAAATGTATAATAAGATTCACAATAGATATTTTTGTGAGGTGAAAATGCCATTTAATTTGTTTATGTGCTGTTTAAAATGCTTAAATAATCGCAGAAAAATTTTATAATGATTCAAAACAGGCAAAAAAAAAAAAAAAAAGGCCATAAACTTTAAAATTGGCCAAAAAAAGGAAAAATAAAAACTAACCTTACCGATTCCAATACATGGAAACAGGTTCATTTCTATTTGATTCTTAAATATATTCACTTAGATAGAAAAGACATTTTGCCTAACTTTCGGGCTCTGGTCATGTCATCATTACGCCACTGATATTGGCCATGCGTTTCTGACAACTGGGCAGCGCATTGCAAAGTGTACATTATATTCTTTGATGTTAGGTTCACTCTAAGATAGTAGATCTTCAACGAAATGACGGGTGTTTTGTAAAACACATGTTGGTAATCGTGATTCTTGTAACGTTATGTACAATTTTTCAAACAGCTACACCCCGCAATTCTTTGTTGGTTGCCATCTTAAGAGATCGGCATTGCAGCCCAAATACAAACAGCTGAAGGAAGTTCATGGAGACTCTGCACCAGCACTCAAGACCATTTATTACTGGAAAAATGAATTTAAACGTGGCCGTATTAGCACTGCAGATGCTGCATGTTCCGGACGCCCATTGAGATTCCTTCTGAAGAACTGGTCGATAAAATTGATGGTATCGTAATAGAAGACCGTCACTATAAGATGAGTAGACATCTCATATGAACGGGTGCAAGAAGTTCTGCATTTGTTGATTCGAGATCAAAAACACTCGGAGAGAGGATATTTCAAAATCGTGTTTGGAAAATTTACAGCATCATTCGAATGACTTTTGGCGTCCTTTTGCGACTGTATACGAAACTTGGATTCACCTCTACACACTGGAGACAAAACAATGCGTTGGCGAAGGTAACCGATAAAAGGTAAAACCGTGATAGATAATATTTTTGGGGCTCAGCGGGTATCATCTTGGTTGACTATTTGTAAAACTGGCCGGGTTATTACATAAAGTTATTCAGCCGTTTGCGAAGTGAAATGAAGTCAAAGCGACCAAGCCTGGCGCCCAAAAAGGTGTCCTTAACCAGGACAATGCCTCTGCTCACATATCGGCCGTTGCGATTGCAAAAGTGCATGAGCTGGGCTTCGAAATAATTTCTCACTGACCGTATTCCCCAGTTTTGGGCCTATGTTGCTTTAATCTCGCTCCGAAACGACCGCCACGGGTGGCCGAGGTCGTTAAGGCGCGGACTCGTGAGCGGGAGATCTGGGGTTCGAATCCCATCAGGACCGTCCTCCCTGACCGAGGTTTTTTTTTTTTTTTTCCAGGATTTCCTCAGTCCTGATAAATGGCAAATGCCGGGGAGATACCCTAAACTTAGGCCTGGAATATTTCCTTCCTTAAAAACAAAATCGGTACTAGTGGTATAATGGTAACCATACTTGCCTTCTAAGCCCAAGATCGCGAGTTTGACCCCAACCAGGTCGATGTACTTTTTCGGGCGTAAAAATCTTAAGTATGACTTCCTTCGGAATGGAAGTAAAGCCCTGGCCCCGTGTCGTACATTTACGGCACGATAAAGAACCTCAAGCCTGAAAGAAGAGGCCTCTGAGCAAAATTTGTCGGACGTTTCAAGTCCTGAATTGAATGGGGCGCTGAAGACCTGAGATGTTAAAGAGCGTCCTTAAATAAAACAAATCAAAAATCCTTTCCAAATATATAATTTTATCTCATGTATCATGTGTTTACAGCCTGTTGCCTCAGTTAAACGTTCAACGCCGAGTCAAATTAGAGATTTGCAACCCGCACTGTTTCATTTCTAAGTGTCAAATAACAGTCCAGGGTAATAACATAACGCCACCCCCTTTTGTCCAAAAACTGGCTTGAGGAGAAGAAATTTCCGTGGAATGAAGGGGTTATCTGTGCTGTAAACGGGTGTTGCACTGTTTATAAACGTTGAAAGAAGTGTAACCCTCCATTGTGGGCTAGGAAAATTGAAATAAACAATTTTTTATCCTCACAGTCCTATATTATATTTAAAATTCAAAGTGGATCTAATAATCTGGCCAGGGATTGTAACTTTTCAAATACCCTATGATGTCTGTTAGGTGCATTACACTCGAACACAGCTGAAATCCCTTCTTGAGAGAAGAGTTTAATCAGCGAGGGTAATGTAGGTAACATTTACATCGTGTTTGGGCTAATGCTGTCGAGGGGAGGCCCTGCACGAAATGTCAAAAGTTGCAGTCTCTCTGCTGTGACCTTGAACTATGACCCATAGTTCATGCACAGGACGTTTGTTTGATTTGTGATAGCATCAACAGCAGAGGAGTTTAGTTCGGCCCTGACAAACTTACTACTGCTATTTTGAAAATGTAGCACAAAATAAAAGTAATTATGCATGCCAACATGCTTTCCCTACCCCCCAAAAAACTGAATAGTGACTTAACTGCAGTTTTTTATCTTGATTTCAAATATATAATTAAGAGTTTTTTTTTTCATAAGCCATGTTTATATGTTACACTCACTTTCATTTATTTAAATGTTGAGGTCATTCGATATTGCCTGACATGGTATGAATTAACTTTATATTTAGTTTTATTTCATGTATGTTCATATAAACCAGTTCTTCAGTTGTTATTTTGGTTTATTTACGGACGCTTTTTAATATCTCAGGTCATCAGCGCCCCATTCAATTCAGGGCGTTAAACGACCGATAAATTTTGCTCAGAGGCCTCTTCTTTCAGACTCCTTTACATGCCGTAAATCTACGACACGGCTTTACTTCACTTCTGAAGGAAGTCATACCTAGGCTATTTACTCCAGAAAACTTACATTGACCCTTGAACTCACAATCTTGGATCTAACAGTCTACTGTTAAATATATTCATCTGTATTCTGATATGTTTGGCCACTTTTGAACTTGGTCTGTAGGTACATTTGCTTCTGTTTATCCCTAGTGTTTCTGCTTAATACGAGGGGCGTTCTTGTCATCCTAAAGTCCAAGGTAAGGACTGAATTCGAAAATTTACCCTCACAATATTTCAAAGTACTCTCCATCTCTCCCCACACACAGTTGAAGATGGTGCAACCACTTGTCAAAAGCACTGACTGAGATATTGTCAACAGAGCTGAATTTATAGCTTGAGCAAAGTCCTGTACTCGTTTAAAAGATTTCACTCGAGAAGCCAACCAGAAGTCGCACAGTGTAAAGGTCAGGACTGCAGGGTGGATGGTCAAGCAATTGGACTTTGGCGACTTCCAGTTTCCTTAAATTTGCAGCTGTCCTGTGAGGAGACGCGTTGTCGTGCAAAAGCAACAGCCTTGAAGTTCCTGTCTTTGAATGCAGTCGCACCAGCTCTTCAAATAAAGGATACAAAATACAAGTGTCATAGTATTCTCCATTCATCGTCATTCCTTCTGACATACAGTCAACCACATAGTTGAAGAAAACAGTGAACATTCGCTTCCGAGAACGAACATCTTGTCGAAGAACAACCAGGTCTTGTGTCATTCTCATTTACCCACACGCAGTTCTGAACTTTATTTGGGGAGGTATAGAAATAAAACCAACTTTCATCACCAGTGCATATGTCTGTCAAACGTTTGGAACATTTGATGGAAACATGCTCAGCAGTTTCCTTGCACATTCCTTTCTCCTCTTCTTCTCTTCATTGGTTACACAGGTTTTACGCAGTTTTAAATGTTCGTGCAGTATACTGCCAATGTTGCCAACATTGATACCCACTTCCATACTTTTCAACATTTCAACAATAATCTGTCGATTTTCCTCCACCAAGTTCTTCACTCTTTGAATTGTTCTCTCGTTCACAGCTTCCCGAAGCGAGCCAAAGCGAAGGTTGTTCTTCAAAGTCTGTCTTCACAAAAGAAGGACTTACTCCAAATGGAAATAAACCAAATGCTATCTTTGTAGCTTTACCCAGTTACAAAAATTTGCAACCGACAGCTTCTCAACAAAATATTCCATCAACCCATTTTTTATGTAATGATGATTTACACACAGAACTTTGCTGGTCAAAGGATATTAGCCAAGTTTCATTAGTAGCGATTACCTTTGAAAGAATCTTCGCATCTTCCTGTAACATCGCCTTTAACTACTCGTGCATGCGCATCCTTTTGTTGAAGAACCAGCAGTGTTGGAACCCACCGCGTACAAACACCTCTCATATGCAACTTATTAGTTACTAAGTTACCACAGCATGTAGGTGAAATCTAGTGAAATTTTCACCATTTCCGTAAGTGTTCTTAATGTTATTTGACGACCCTTTCTCACGGCATTTTAAACCATTTTCAAGCTGTGCTATAAGGAAGAATAAATTCTCCATAGGGCTCAGTTGAGACGATATCAGAATTTTAGAGAACCATATTGTTTCTCACCTCCATTTTACTAGGTGGAACTGAACATGTCTCAACTTGTACACCTTCCATAGGCGAGATCCGAAATATATAACCATGAAACTGATAGGTACCACGTACACATTACACATTAAGCTAATAATATTCTATGTTAAAATTTAGCTTGAGAAATGTCTATACTTTTTTATTATTCTTTATATTAAAATGCAATCTATTCACTCATTTACAACATTACAGTTTAATTAAATTAAACAAATGATAATAACTAAACGCTACCGTAACCATTTGGAAGACAAATGATAAAACGTCCATATTTAATTATCGTTTATAATTTGTTTATATATATATATACTAATAATTATATGTATAGTAATTTTTATTTTAAATTGTGTACTTCCATATATTGCACTCTAAGGTATTTAAAAAGAAATCTTGAAATATAAAATCATAATTTAAAAAAAAAGTTACCTCATGTAACCATTTCCATTTATGAAATATAAAATCATAATTTAAAAAAAAAATTACCCCATTTAACCATTTCCATTTATGAAATATAAAATCATAATTTAAAAAAAAAGTTACCTCATGTAACCATTTCCATTTATGAAATATAAAATCATAATTTAAAAAAAAAATTACCCCATTTAACCATTTTCTCTTGTTTCTAAAAATGAACTGAAAATACATGTTCCAATTTCTTGCATTCTCGTCAAAGGTGAGCGTAGGAAGTAGATCAATGCTGTTAACCTCAAACTATGACGCCAAGGAACCTTTTAGCTGATTATGCGGAAGACATGCCATCAATTTCTCAATTTCAATACCACGGCACGTGATAAGGATAAAAACGGTCTAGTAATGAAGGGAAAAGTGAAAAGCGTTGCTAGGATACGAGGCGTAGAATTCGTTAGCCTAGAGTTATAAACAGGAAAACCACATATTTAATGTCTCAAGCATTTCAACAGTGAAAAAATCGCCTGGTATAAAAGCATGGCTACCTCAAAAAAAAAGTATTAATGCGCGTTTGCTTTAATATCAAATGTATAGCAACCCGGAAATATTTCTGACGGTGAGCTCGCAACAAATTCAGGCTAGGGAGGAAAGATTTTTGAAGTTGAAAACACATTAAACTACTGCATAATTAGCTGTTTTAATTCTGAAATATTTATTTTTACAGGGTAGATAACTTGTGTTTATTACGGTACATCTCTATTGTTAGCGAGTTCCGAAGAAACATCACGGCTGTAACCATGAAAAGATTTTGAAAACATTTTTTTCAAACCTCCATCGATTCTACTCACCAAAAATGGCAATTAAAAAGAATTACATTATAGCTCTAGCGATTTGTATTTTTTTCTCTCTCTGTCAACAAAACTTTGTACACAACAATCAGTTATCAAACAATTCATCGAGACAGCAAAATTGGACCGCTGGAGGTAAGGGTTAATTTAAAGCGAAATTTTAAAAATCGCTCTAGCGGCTACAGTTTTTATTTATTCTCAAGAAAATGGTATATACCATTAAAATAAAAAAGAGAAATAATTTCCGAATGAAAAATTTTATGTGGAGGGTTTATCTGAAACCCAACATTTAAAAATCACAAGAGCGCGCCAACAGCGTGAAGGTGTGTCAACGAAACCACATGTCTCATATTTTATTTCATGCTTAACGGTAGTCATATTGTTTTAATAATAATAGCGCTTTTAAAATAAATGATTTGTTTCGTTATTAATAGCAAAATTCTGTTCATTATGGAACACCCTACATTTGTGAGATATTGAGCAACAGCATGTGCGGCGGGGCATTATCGTTTTATTGCAGGGAAACGTGGCCTTGTGCAAGTGTGCGATAGGGTCTTGCAGAGTTTTTAGGACATCCATGTAGAATTACCCAGTTAGAGCTGTGTGTGCAGGTACATGTTGGTAAACCATTCGTTGGATACCGCCATGGGTGGCTGAGGTCGTTAAGAAGCGGACTCGTGAGCGGGAGGTGTGGGGTTCGAATCCCACCAGGACCGTCCTCCCTGACTGAGTTTTTTTTTCTTAGTCCTCATAAATGGCAAATGCCGGGAAGGTACCCAACTTAGGCCAGGAACGTTTCTTTCCTTAAAAAAATTCTTTCCCAATTTATCATCTCATGTGTGTCCATCACCTGAGGTGCCTCAGTAGTAAAAACGGGCGTTAAACATCATGTGTAGCATCATGTGTACATTACGCCTTAAGCTAATGTTGTAAAGTTAAATATTAGTACGCCGCCACGGGTGACCAAGGTCGTTAAGGCGCTGATTCTGAGCGGAGGTTTGGGGTTCGTCCTCCCTGAATGTGGTTTTTTTTTCAGGTTTTCCTCAGTCCTCATAACTGGCAAATGCCGGGGAGGTACCCTAAACTTAGGCCTGAAATGCTTCCTTCCTTAAAAAAATCCTTTCACAATTTATCATTTCATCTCATGTATCATGAGTGTTCACCGCCTGTGGTGCCTCAGTAGTAAATACCGGGTTTAAACACCGGAGGGGGGGGGGTGCGATCAATTATGCCTGTATAAAATAAAACCATTTTATATTGAACAGCCCTTAACATGGAATTTTTAATTTTTTTTTTTTTAAATTTAGATTTTACCAAACATTTACCAACATTACTCTTATGGCAAAAGAATCGTGTTCAAATCACGAGGGGAGGAATACATTTTCAGGTTGAAAACAATATAAGATAGGAACAACACAATTGCTTTCTTGTAGCCCAGAACTGAGCCTCTCTATGTTTTGTTAAGGCGAAGTGAACTTTGCAGCACCTGTTGTCATGGCAACGTTGCTAAGCTGTCACTTATGATGTTCTGGCACGTACTTCATTTCCAAGAGCGAAAACTTGCGAGTTGGAGGGTAACTTCTTGATGTTTTCGTTAGTACAAACCGAGGTCAGGCACCGTGCGGGGTTAGTCTGGGTCACCGGAAGTGAAAACCACCTCACTCTAATGCCACACAACTCTCTCTTGTTCCATTTCCGAACGCGATATTTTTCCTCCGAGTGAGCGAACTGCAAGTGTTACCGCAGGCTTTTTGCGCCATCGCACCTGAAATCCAAGTCCATCCTGGAAATAGCTGAACTTATCTCACCTTTTTACGTCCTCGGGTTTTTACATCCCAAAGTAATGTAGCCATTGCGGTTGTGCCCATGAAATGAATTTTGAAACATTTCTGCAAATATCCATTGATTTTACTTACTAATCAGCGTTTTTTTTAGCAGTGTTTAACGCCCGGTTTTACTACTAAGGCGCCACAGGTGGTGAACACTGATGATACATAAAATGAAATGATATATTGGGAAAGGATTTATTTAAGGAAGGAAATGTTCCAGACCTAAGTTTAGGGCACCTCCCCGGCACTTGCCATTTATGAGGATTGAGGAAAACCTGGAAAAAAAAACTCAGTCAGGGAGGACGGTCCTGGCGAAATTCGAACCCCAGACCTCCCACCCGCCATCCTGGCCTTAACGACCTCGGCCACCCGTAGCGGTCCACTAGGTTCCGAAAATGACAATGAGCAATATATATATATTTGTGTGTGTGTCTGTTAACGCTCTAGCTGTTGCAATTCCCCCCCCCCCCCTCAACGAACCTCAGAATATAACCATGAATTAATATACCATTCTTCGAATTCGTTAAACACAAAATTGGACCATTGAGGATGGGTTAAATTGAATCTAAAATTTAAAGAAAAAATTAAAAATCGCTCTACCGGTCGCAATATTTTTTACCCAATGAAACTCTGTATATTTCATTAAAATAAATTAATAAAAAAAATTTCTGAAAATCAGGGCAATCGGCCATTAGGAGTCGGGGTTTACCTAAACCCGAGAGTGAGTTAAAGCGAAATTTAAAAATCGCTCTAGCGGCTGAAATTTTATTTTTTTAATGGAAACTCGGTATATGCCATTGCAATAAAAAATATAAATAATATCTGAAAAATCAGTTAATTCAGATAATTAGAACATGGGTTTACTTGAAACCCAACATTTAAAAATCATTCTAGCGGCACCAATATTTGTTTTTTTTTTTCCGCAATGAAACTCGTTATGTAGCATTTAAATAAAATAAGAAAAATAGTACGTGAAAATTAGGGTAATCGGGCTATTAGATGTACGGAGTATACTTGAAAACCGAAATATAAAAAGCGCCTTTGTGTTTAATTTTCTCTGTATTGTTTTAAAATAAAAGTACAAATTAATTTCACATATAAACTGTATTTATAACGATGCATATGTTTTATATTTAACAAGTGCATTGTCTTGAAGATAGCAAATGTGAAATATTAATCTAATATATGTGTGAGAATTATATTTGTATGTAAGAGCGCTCTGTAATAACCTTCAGAAAACGTTTACGTTACATGTTAATAACATTTAAATTAAATTTCAAAGCCACTGAAAATCGATGTAACTTTCGATTGTTTTTATTTACTTAGTACCTTGCAATTGTTTTTAAATAGTAACATGTTTTTGTTTTATTGAAACATATGAACATCGTCTTAAATTCACAATGTAACTCGAAACTTTCTGTTGTTTCTCTCTATTTTAGTAAATGTAAAGATGATATCAAGGACTCAGTTCATAAAAATGTTTAAAAATACCTTATATTATAGTTTTGTCTATCAGCGGTCGTACATTTCATTTAATTAAAATGATACCATTAATTTGTGTAGTTTAATATCATTAATAATGATAATTATAAAAATGTTATTCCTCTTTTGTAGTGTTTATAGGTTGCAAGAATTCTAATTTTATTTCGCTTATTTTTTTAAAATGAGTAATTTTACTATATACATTTATATACAAGTGATTTTGAAGGAAAAAACACAGACCAACAAACCTAGTTAAATAATGTTTTTTTTTTTTTGTTTGTTTAGATTTTGTGATGCTAATTAACACACTGTAATGTCCTGATTTGTTTCATTAATTAATAATGGCATAATTTTTATTTTACATTCTTTTTAAAGTTATTCTGTTTGCTATGAAATTCCCTTAGTTTACGCAATTCCTGCATTACGGAATTTTTATGTTCATCCAGCTTAACAGAGTTCCAAAGTTCCCAATCTGGTTGCCTATGCAAATAAATATTTGGAATATATATATATATATATATATATATATATATATATATATGTATATATATATATATATAATATTATGGCCGTGAGTGTTACAAAATAAGTCCTCCATGTTTGACATAAGTGGCATTCGTTATAACAAAATAGACAATTTAATAAATGACATATGTATGCAACATTGTTGTTCAAAATTAACAGAAAATAATTTTTCATACCTATTTCTAGAAACCGTCATTCAGATGACTTCAGTGATCAATGAACAGTAAAAGAGAAAACCATGTTTGTTTCAGTGGGTCGCGTGGAGAGCGATGTGACAGTTGGCAGCACTTTGCGGGCTCTGCAGGCGGCCGCCCTCATCCTGCTGGCTCTGGTCGGTTCCGGGACCAATTCCCTTGTAGCGATCGTGTTTTACCGACGTCCTGCTCTCCGATCTCCATCAAACAGGTCAGTGACCCCGTAACATTTCATACGAACTGTGTGTTGCTATGGTAACATTAGAGGCAATGTCAGATATGTATGACAGGATTAGTTTTCAATAGCATACCTCACTTGTCCACAGAACTAGGTTGCCATGGCTACCGACATTCTTTTTTCATCTCATTTCTATGTATTATGAATACGGAAGGTCCAGAATTTAATTCCCGCTGAGCGTGACAGTGAGAACATGGTCACTTAGGCGAATAGCTTCAGTTGCAGGGTCGGAGCGTAAGGCGAGGCCAGCTGATGTCTTGTGGTGTGGTGGTGTGTAGAATCAGTAACAGAGTTAGAAGTGTAGTTATTCCAGGGGTACAGTCGCCGAATAAAGTGCCCGAAGCCGGCTTTGCAGCACTTTTAAACTTTGTGCATCCCTGAGGATCGTGCACCATCACGTGACAACTGTCAGTTGATAGGGCAGGCATGAGAGGAAACATGAATAAGGCTTCCTAATTAAGAAAAGAACTGGGGACTGAAGGTGTTGCTGCATTTAGAAGGCGGATTAGGGAAATATCGTGCGATCAATTTTGTTTTCCCCCAGAGGGTTTGCCCTTGGGTGAGCGCAAAGCTTGTTAGCCGGTAAACCGGCCAGCTGGGTCTCGGTAATTAGCGGGAGGGTAAAACATTTAAAAAAAAAAAAAAAAACAAAAAACAAAAAAAAACAAAAAAAAAAAAAAAAAAACAACTATACAACAATACGCAAACCAATTTATGAGGTTCGTTACTTATCAAATTACCAAATGAGGTGTTTAAAATGCCCCCCTTTATTCTCAACGCATTTTTGGACAATTTCTAGACGAATTTTAGTTCTTTTTTCCTTTTTTTCTCTTTTATATATAAAAGATATATATATATATATACATAGTGTCTAACGTCCACCACAGGCAGTGGTAGTGACAGTGGTCACTAGTGATAAATGAAATGAAATGATAAACTGGGAAAAAGCTTTTTATTAAGAAAGGAAGCGTTTCACATCTAAGTTTAGGGTACCTACCTGGCATTTGTAATTAATGAGTACTGAAAAAAACTGGACAAAACCTCATTCAGAGAGAACGGTCCTGGTGTGATTCGAACCCAACCCTCCCCTTCATGAGTCTGCCTCTCTCTTCGATGGAAGCACGTGGTCTGTGCAGTAGCCCAGCATAATACTCCCCATTTACTGTGATGTTCCTCTCCTTGAAGTTCCAAAAGATTGTGGTCATGATCTTCTTGGTTGTCTGAGTGACCTTGGCCTTTAGAGGCGGTGCCTCGCCAGGTTTACGCCACTCCATTGATTCTCTTTTGGACAAGGGATAATAATACAGGATCATAGTTTCATCTCCTGTAACAATGGTTTGCAGAACTTCTCTCTCGTTGCCACGACAGAGCTCCAAAAATGCCTGACAAGAGTTAACTCGATGCTGCTTTTGAACTGAGGAAAGAAGTCTAGGCACTAACCTTATTCATGTTTAAATGTTCATGAATAATTCGAAAGACTGTTGCATTAGAAATGCCCAGCCTTGCTGCTATTTCTGTAACTTTGAGCTGCCGGTCCTCCTTAATTTCTCCTTTCACAAGAGCTAGCGATGTTTTCAGGAGGGAGCACCTCCAAGGGCTGACCTGCACGCTCTTCTTCTTCAATGCTTTCTCGATCTTGCGAAAAAGTTTAGCCCATTCTTTTACGGTAGAATATGAGGATGCTTCCCCATATATACCGCCCAATCGCTGTTTAATTTCATTTGGAGTAAGTCCTTCTTTTGTGAAGAATTTAATAATAGTTCGATACTCCATTATAAACATGTCACAGTCTTCTTTATATCTGAACAACTGAACAGATTGGAGCGGAAGTTACAGCTGAAATTATTTACTTAGCAGATAAGGTATGACACCAGGTAAGGATTTTCTAATCCTTATCGGCGAGTCCGGAAACTTATGGATCTACCCTCGTACAGTGCAGATCGTTATCTTGCACAAAATATATTACGGCCGCTGTCGATAAGAACGGGATTTTCCAAACCACTGTCTGTAAGCACTGTAATGCTACGCTTACGACGTATGTCTTTTGTTTCAGAGCTTAGTTTTCCTTTCGTAAGCACAATCAGTATGTCGAACCGCTTGTCTTTAACAAAGACAAAGCAATTAATATTTCGGGGAGTGCTATAGGGGCATGCTTTCCTAGGTGTTTATTGTAATCAAATCCTAACACATTCCAGGCATACAAACTGTTTTGATGATGCATTCATTACTACATAAATGTTGCAATGAAGTCAAAGAAAATGCAGTGGAAACTGAGGGAAATCAGGCGCTTAGACGGAGGGGTTAGTTAAATTTTAAATATATTTATGAATTAATAATAGACACTGAAGATGTTTCTGTTCTCAATGAAAGGGAGGAAATACTAGCCCAAGTGAACACCACCACATTTGCTTTAACTTCAATCGTCCGGGACTGTGGCCAGCAGTTAGGTGTTACTTTGTGCAAACAGTCATGAAGGTCATCAGCCTGGATCTCTACAGCCGTGTGAAGTGAAAACAATCGTGCAGCAAGAATAAGTTCGGCTCTCTCCGCTGTTGCCAGGGGCTAAAGTCAAGTGAATTGCTTGGGGACTATGTGACAAGATTTTTGTAACAATATCTCTTATAGGTGTGACATAATAAATGCTCTCTCACCTTAAGTTGCAAAGGGCATTCTGTAACTTGTTGTTTGTTAATTGGCTCTTTAACATCTCACCAGCGTCCCCTTAGAGTATGAGATTATCGTGTAACGTTGTTTTGCAGGTTTGTGTTGAGCCTGGTGTTGGCCAACTTGCTGACATCGCTAGTGGTGGTACCCGTGCTACTGGTGGGCACGCTGCACCGGGAAATGGCCGCCCTCTGGTGGCTACGTCACGCCAGTTCTGGACTCACCACCCTTGCAGTCACTTCCGCCATCTTTTCGGTACTGGCCATTGCTGTTGACCGCTACAACGCCGTGCTCAGTCCCCTGCACTACGCCATGACTATCACACGACAGAGAAGCCGAGCCATGATTGCAGGCGCTTGGGGCCTAGCCGGACTCCTGGCAACTCCTCCGTTCCTAGGAACCCTCACCTCCCCTCTCCCCATCGTATCCACCCATCCTCATACCCCGAACTGCACCATCCCACCCGGTACCGGCACTGATGGCGAAGTGTTCCGACTGACGTATGTCCTAGTGCTGGTGACGCTGGGGTTCACATTGCCCCTGTTTGCCCTGTGCTGGATTTACGCGAGGATGTACAACGCGGCACATCGGAACAGCGAGAGAACAAGGAGGCATAGCGTGTCTGCCAATCCGGGCGAAATCGTAATGTCCACGAGCAGGCAGAGTAGCCGAGGTGGCTCCCTGGACCTTCCTATGCCACCCTGTACCCCGGACAACTTCCGCCGTACCGCCTGGAAACATCACCACACCCCTTCTCTGTGCTCCGCCATGGGGATATCGACGGGAAAGCGAAGGTGCTCTAACGCCAGCTTCTCTGCACTCCTATACCGGGAAGAAGGAAGGGCGGTGAAGACCGCCGCCATGGTGATAGCTTCCTACCTCTTCTGCTGGACGCCGTTCTTCGCGACACTTCTGGTAGACACGTGGGGTGCCGTGGGAGGCGTGATTGGGTCGCCCGGGGGTGGGTCCGTTCCCGAGCCCTTCCGCTCCCTGGCTGTCCTTGCCGCATTATCCAGCGGCTGTGTCACTCCATTCATCTACGTGTTTCGGAACGAGGCTGCCCGCTCCGAGGCTGTTAAGGTGCTGCTCTGGTGGAGGCCCGGGGTGGGTAAGTATAGCAGCAACGTCGCACGCTGCAACTTCGAGAGCTACAACGGGAAACCCCAGGCCGCAGCGGGAAGTGTTGCCAACTCTGCACTTCATCACCAAGACAACTTCGGAATGCGACGTCAGTCCCTGTCGTGCGGTGATAGCGTTTCCGTGCAGAGCTTCCACATTCCGACTGCCATAGTGTCCTCGGCAGAGTGCCAACATTGCAATTCTGAGGGAGCAAATCCCCACGGGCCTCCTGGAACAGCAGACTTTGTGGCGACCTATGAGGTCGTGGACTGCCCTGAGGATGTAAAGAAGACCACTACGATGGCTGAGATCAGCGAGGAGCCTCAGGGGCGGAAAATGTCGCCCTCCGCCTCTACCTCAGCAACGGGAAAGACCAGGCGAGAGAGCGTCACTTTCCGGTTGGCATTCCTCCCTCAACGGCGTTGTCAGTCATGCATAAGGCAAAACTCAGACTCGTCTTCAGGCAGCGGGCATCCCCTCATCAGGAGCATAGACCAGGAAGACTGCAGGACACCGCCTCCAAACACAAGCACTACAGTGTCATCCCGGGTCAGAATGACGGTGTCACAGAAGAGGCAGCAGTTCATGATAGGTCGCCAGGGCAGCTCTGGCGAGGAACTTACAGCTGGAGGTCCGTCTAGCGAGCCTGACACACCTCAACACATGCAGTCAACTGCAAGACGGCCCGAGCAGGTGTTCCTTAGGGAGCCGGGGGGCGCCGTCATACTCGAGCTGGAAGAACAGGGTGCTGTACCCAGATCCGCTGCTGTTTACCAGGTAAGAGTTCCTTGCAGAGAGACACCTCCCAATTGAGTGCAAACGTCTTACTGACTTACGGGGTGACCGCCCCAGTTGTGCCCGGACTTCCATAACAACCGTGCGCAGCCTAGATGAATAAGTTAACAATGTAATTAAACAAGTGATTTAGTTTTAACCAGAGAACCACTACAAAGTTTTGAGTCACGTCAAACTGGCAGGGGGAAGATTCACTCCGACTGTGGCATATTTTCAAAGTACTCTCCACCAAACTCTATACACCTTCCCATCCTTGAAGTCAATGAAGAGAATTCCTTCACAGTCTCAAAAGATTGTGGTCATGATCTTCTTGGTTGACTGAGTGACCTTGGCCTCTAGAGGCGGTGCTTCGCCAGGTTTACGCCACTCCATTGATTCTCTTTTGGACAAGGGATCATAGTAGGTGATCACAGTTTCATCTCCTGTAACAATGGTTTGCAGAACTTCTCTCTCGTTGTCACGGCAGAGCTCCAAAAATGCCTGACAACAGATGACTCGTTGCTGCTTTTGGACTGAGGAAAGAAGTCTAGGCACTAACCCTATTCATGCTTAAATGTTCATGAATAATTCGAAGGACTGGCGTTTTAGATAGCCCTAACCTTGCTGCTATTTCTGTAACTTTGAGTCGCTGGTCTTCCATAATTTCTCCTTCCACAAGAGCGAGCGATGTTTTCAGGAGTGAGCACCTCCAAGGGCCGGCCTAAACGCTGTTCGTCTTCAATGTTTTCGCGACACATTCGAAGAAGTTTGGCCCATTCTTTTACGGTAGAATATGAGGGAGATGCTTCCCCACATACACCGTCCAATCGCTGTTTAATTTCATTTGGAGTAAGTCCTTATTTTGTGAAAATCTGAATAACAGCTCGATACTCCAATTTAAACATTTCTCACAATTTTCTACACATAGTCTTCTTTATGCAGCTGTATCTGAACACTGCGGAGCGGAAGTTACACCTACAATTATTTACTTAACAAATAAGCTGTGACACCAGATAAGGAGTCCGGAAACTTATGGACCTACCCTCGTTTGATAGTAGGATCTATAACCACGGAATTTTTAGTCAAAATGTTACTACTCTTAAATAGACAGAAATTGATGAACGTTTTTGCAGTTTCAGGAGACATCGTTGGAGGGCGAGCCACGGGCTGCGAGTGTGGAAGAAGACGAAGCAGTCCCTGTAGTGGTAACACGTCAAGACAGCGACAACAGCACCACAGTGCGGCAGGATTCGAACTATAGCGACGTAACCGTTGATAGTGGTGTGGTGGCGGATTTCGCTCCAACACACGCTCTGGTTCCTTTCAATCGCAGCCAATCTTCAGGCTCCAGCATCAGCAACTACAGTCTGCAACAACAGCAACAGCAACAGCCACCGCAGCGCCCCAAGCGTCAGAGGCATAAACTACAGAGACTGGCGGCCGTGGAGGACGAAGAAGATATAGTGACCGCGGCTCCACAATCCCCGACACCGCCTCCTCGACCGCCCCCGCCCGTCATTGCCACGGACGCTACCTGCGTGAACACCCCGCTTAGGAGTACAGTAAAAAATCGGCTTAAATCCAGCTTTAAATCTCGCTTCTACCGGCCCGCGTTCAGAATACCAAAATGTGACTTTTAGGTGGAGCACATATCACTGAAACGAATGGAATGGTAACGTATTGGTTAGAAATTACGAAATGCAAATGTAAAAATATTTAAAAACGTATATTTTGTATGGGATTCCTATGTTGACTCTATACCAGAAACATCTTTCTACTATATACACTCTTGGAATGTTGGTAAACCTGCTCAAGCAGTTATGGAAACGACACTATACTTGTTGCAGTTCTTAAAACTTAACGTCACTTCGCCACAGTCCAGCAACATACAAGCGGTCAGCAAACTAACGTTAATATTTGAGAGTTGCAATTTTGCAGGTGTTTTGCTCCCCAAAAATCGAGATTACTCAAGTGACCGTGAGCCATTTACGTGATGGAATAAAATTAACTCCTGTCCTGTTTTTTTAAGTCCCTTTCTGAATTTTGGAAGCAGACAAATCTGATAGATTTTTCCGGGTTTATTAATTGAGGGTTGCAAAACCGTGAACAATCTCCAGTCACGCATCAAGAACAAATCTACCTCACTGTTGAATATTTATGTAGGACGTTAGAAACGCCTGACGAACAAAGGCCACCTCGGTGTCTCCACAGTTTGCTTTTGCATCTTTTATCATGATCTCCAGAGAGAATTGCGTAGGTATATCAGCCACCATCGTTCTCTTCTTCTTTAAGAAGTGTTCCTTCTCTTAAATTCTGTAAACTGCTTTACGTGAACGACAAAGGTCCTTCAAATGTCATTAAATGTATATCGAAACAACTACAACAGCCCACTGCTCAAAGTTTACTTAATATAATCCGCTTTAACTGCAAGGAGAGAGCTTTTAAGTAATTTTTTCCGTATCAGTGTGACCCAATAATGTATGAACCAGCTTTGCGGCGCTCGTTGCCATCTAAGGGTAGAATGACGCTCACGCAACCATACAACAGATTTTAGTTACAAACTTTATGAAAGAAGGACCTCAAACTGGACACCTTTGTTGTCCTTACATTTAAAAGAACCCTCACTCGCTGTAGTTCATGTTGAATAATGCTTGGCTATGTCCTGGAGCAGGGGTGTCCCGCCCCCAAGAATGCCAAATTGTTTTCCATGTTTTCTTCTTCTGATCCACTTTTAAAACAAATAATGCATGAAAATAGTGACGCATAACAGGTTAGTTCCTCTCTATTGTAGTGGCAGTAGCATGCGGGTCCTCCGTTAGCGAGGGAGGCTCATGGGTTAGCCCGGAAAAGTTTACGCCTTAAACTTATACCTTCGTGGACCAGCAAGGATTTACAATCTTCCTCCAAGATGGTTAGCCTTTCTCCTGTTTATTTCTGCGTTCTCTTGGGCCAGCGCTCGGTATTCTCTCTTTTCTTCCAGATGTTTAGGGGCTATTGATACCCCGCATAGGCGTAATTGTCGCACTTTGTTTGAAATTGTTTGTTACTGTTTGTCAGTGGAAAGTTGATTTTCACGGTGTTAACTGTTAAGTCACAGACGTAAGATTTGGAGCTCATCAACCGAAAAGTATAGAAGTATGAAGTAATTATAGAAGTATGGCTTCCTTCGGAAGGGAAGTAAAGCTGTGTCGTACATTTACGGCACGAAAAAGAACCTCAAGCCTGAAAGAGAGGCCTCTAAGAAAAATTTGTCGGCCGTTTCACGCCCTGAATTGAATGGGACGCTGATGACCTGAGATGTTCAAGAGCGTCCGTAAATAAAACAAATCAAAAAAGACTTTCCCCGCGCCATTTGGGTGTCATGGAGTTATTTCCCTGGCCCGCCCTTCTACAGGGACCACTAGGCGCCACTGTTCTGGCGAATATTTTGCTTCAATCTTCCAGGGTATGTGGGTTTTTCTTGTATTATTTAATTTACCCGAGAGTTAAAAGAAGCAAAGGGTTAGGTCGGATGATCGAGGGGGCTATAAATTCTTATTAATAACTCTGTCATTTTTTCCTTCAATTTTTTCCTTAAATTTTTCTCTTCACTGCAATGAGAAGTGGCAGAGTCTTGTGGAAAAAAAAAAAAGACGAAATCGGGCTCCCTGATGGCTAATTCTCTTTAAATAAAAAAAACCTCAGAGTAAAATAGTATTTTCTATCCCATAGTCATTTTGAGTGTTATAAACTTTAACAATTTAATAGCACTTTATGCTGTTTATTGTGAAAAATGTCTTAAGTGGTTTTTGGCCGTAATTTCCCAAACGATGCCATCTAAAGTTTCTTCGGTAAGAATCCTGTGTTTCTTAGACTTAAAACTATCCAAGCACTGAAATTTATTATAAATTGTTGTAAGGCCTGCAACTTTTACACCCAGGAATCTTTCTTCAAATCGTCTTTGAATTTGACGAGCTGACGCTGCGGGAGGTCTGGGGTTCGATTCTAAGCAGGACCTTGCTCCTTGACTGAGGTTTTCTACCAGGTTACCTCAGTACTCATAAATGGCAAATGCCAGGGAGGTACGTAACACAGGCCTCGGACGTTTCCTTCCCTAAAAATGAAAATCCTTTGCCAATTTATCATTTCATCTCATTTATCATCACTGTCCACCGCCTGTGGTGCTTCAGTAGTAAAAACGGGCGTTTAACACATTTAAAAAGTATCCATTACATTTGGCATTTCATTACATTATAATTATTATGAAACAATTTCTGTTTTCTGAGTACAAGTTTCATAAATTACCCTGCCTCTCTGAGACATCCAATCAAAGCACACACGAAGATGGTTAGAGTTCATAACAATAACACTGCAAAGTGATTTGATATATCAATGTTTTAAATGCTGTATAGAATAAAAAAGAAAATTATATAACTTAGCTGTAATCTGCTGATCTACGGCACAATATTGGGCTAATAAGCAACAGACATTAGCTTGCTGGCCGCTTGTAGCGCTGCCGCCGTTTGAAAAGTTTTATGCGAATTTTGCGACCGTATGTTGTTAGACTGTGGCTTCACCGTCTTTTATTTTGTTCACTACCAATGGAATTTCGATTGCTATAATTCCTGCAACATTTCTCGATATATCTTGATCTATATGGCGCAAACTAGCAAAAGTAAGCCGAACTAACAATGAAACAGTTAAAGAGCAGTGACGCTTTACAATATGGAGACATTATTGTTTGTGAAATCGAGTCTTGTTTTCAGTATTATTTAAAACCAAAAGCGCGGCGGTGATAAAAGAATTTTGTTTGCATATGGAATTGCGTGTAAGAAGGAGGAATTTCTACAACGTGTCGGGCACAGAACGTGCTTGGATTCCACGAGTTCATAAGTACGAATTATTGCAGTTGCTTGGCTGTGTGTAAACAGTTGTATTTTTAAAACTTATGAAGGAAAAGGCTGTGAGAACAATTAATCATGTCTAAAATGCGCTTATAAAGTAATATTCCCAAGTTACTGGGGAAGAGAGTTTATTTTCATGTTCTGTGTATGTAGTCACGTAAAGTAGGAATATATCTTTTAGGTAAAAATATCTAAGTCGATCACTAAATCATTTTCATGCTGGTACTTACCTGCACAGAAGCAAGCGTTATTTTTAGAATTCTGCTTAGAAATTACTGCTATATAAACTTGACGTTTAACACGCATTCTTTTCTTCCCAACATTTTTTAGAAATTTGTTATAATTGAGTAGCATTGAAATGGTTAATGTGTTACGCATTTTTTTAAAGAAAATCTAGAATATAAGTGTTAGGTTAGAGAAGGCAGATGTGTTATATGTTTATTAATGACGAAACGGTGAGTTTTGCTGTTAAACGTGGCCGAAGATACATTTTTTAGCCTTATAGTATTTGTTGAATTCTGATCAGGGTTGCCAGCTTTCTGACAAACATTTTTTTTTGTAATGTTTGAAAATAGGTCGCCATATTCATTTGCTTTTTTGTTTCCCAGAATTGCCAATAGGAACTTCGCGAATTGCATGTAGAGAATCAGCACAAGTTATTTTCATTATATAGCCGAATTGGATTTCACATCATAGCGGAAGACTAAGCGAGCACCATGGCGTAATAATACATAACCATTGATTCCGCGATTGCAGTTGATATCTTGATAATGGCAGGTTGTTACAGGGTGGAGTGCCTGAAATGTGTGGCCGTAATTTTTTAATTTCTTTCAAACAAAAGGCAATCTAGAATATGTTTATCGATACAAGTATTCAGTTGAGATTGAAAATACTCGAAACTTGCATTACTTCTGGACACTTTGGAGAATTTTGTTAAATATTACATCATGCTTTTGATTTTAATTGAAATTTATGCTTTTATTGAAGTTGTATTTTCAGGAAAACTATACAAACACTTTTTAATGTTCAATGTTTCAAAAATCAGCAAACTAAATAAGTATTTCTTATCAAAACAATAGCTGTAAATGGTACATTTTGGACACGTTCGTATGGATTATTAACTTCTTTGTGTTAATATTTTATTGGATAACCTTTTGATTTGATTATTGCCTTGATTCTTTTCCATGTTTTCCTCAGTCCTCATAAATGGCAAATGCCGGGGAGGTACCCTAAATTTAGGCCTGGAATGTTTCCTTCCTTTAAAAAAAAAAATCCTTCTCAATTTATAATTGAGAAGGAATTTTTTATAAACGAGCGTTAAACACTATTAAAAAAATTATGGTGATGATGGCCTCTAGCAGATCCCTCTTGTTGCTGGGGTTCCGACGTCACACCAGAACTTTCAGCCTTGACACAAGTTTTCAATTGGGTTGAGGTCAACACTGTTCCCTGGGGGTTCGAACCCGGCCAGGACTGATGGATTTTTTCGGGCGTAAAAATCCTAAGTATGGCTTCCTTCGGAAGGGAAGTAAAGCCGTGGGTCCCGTGTCGTACATTTACGGCACGATAAAGAACCTCAAGCCTGAAAGAAGAGGCCTCTGAGCAAAATTTGTCGGCCGTTTCACGTCCTGAGTTGAGTGGGACGCTGATGACCTGAGATGTTAAAGAGCGTCCATAAATAATAAATAAAAAAAAAACTGTTCCCTGGCCAAGGGAGGACAGTAACGTTGGTCCCTGAACCATTTCTGATTGATTACAGCAGTTTGAACCCCATATGTTGGACGATGCACCGCTGTCACCACCAAACAATCACGAATAGTAGGCAGCAGTTTTACGTCCAGGATCTCTTCTTGGTATTTTTGGCATTAATGTTGCCCTCTAACACTGCTAGACGCCCGACACCATGTCTTGCCATGCTTCCCCAAAGCATGACGCTGACAGGATGCATCGCATTGGCGGTGCTGCACTCAGGTAACTTGTGCTCAACTGTTCGGCGACGCACAAACGTGATGTCTTCACTTGCAAAGATGTTGATCGCTTCAAATGACTTGAATGCAGTCTTCTTGCATCCGATCTCTGTGTGCTAAAGCCCATTCCACAAGTTTTGTTTCAGATAAGGATTCTTTCTTGAGATCCTCGCCTTTAGACCATTTTCGCAAAGTTTTTGTTCGGTCAGAGACTTTTAGCCCAGAAGTTCTCAAGTTGGTATTTATATCTTGTGCCTTTCGGCGATCTTGTAGAGAAAGGCGGCAGTCTTGAGCACCGCCAGTTCTTGAAGACGTTCTTGTGCTCTCAGTTACTTTGTACCGCTGCAAACTTTCCTAATGCCTGAATTTGTAGCGCCATCACCCAACCTCTTGGCTCTTTCTTGACAGGAATAGACTTCTTTACGAAGTGTTACTGTCTTGCTCCTTTTACTTGGTGACCAATCAGCGCATTTTGTCTTAGGAGTCATTATTACAGCATCAATCACTTCTCAACTCACTCTGAAAGACGTTCACTTCACAAAAGTTAGTTGCCTACTGCTGTACAACAATGATGATCTCACTTGACTTAGGTACTCAGAGAATATAACAATCGAACACAAGAAAATACAATAATTACACAAAAATTATATTGCTGCAGCACTAAAATGGAATTATTGAAGATACTGAATGATGTCAATTACACGTATTTTTATATCTATACAGAATGTAGCACGTTCCGCCTTTCTTAAATATGGTACAGAAACATCATAGACGAAACAAAAACGCCATCTGTTGATTTAGCACAACGCAATCTTTGTACATCTTGTAAGATTTAAAAATGATAAACGTTTGACAAAAAGTGTGAGAATTAATAGCCACTACTGTACATTAGTATGGTTGCACTTTCCAGGAATTCATGAAGATAATTTACTTTCAACACAAAGAAAAATGCAGCTGAGATAAAGCGCTTGTTTGTTTTGCTCCTACACCTAACGGAGAGCGAAGTAGAAAAACGCATATTACCGGAAGACGTCACAAACAGTCATTTCGCGGAATGCTGGGTAATATTGCCGTGTTCATTTAGCGAGAATGTTTGTCAGTATTGTTATTTATTGGAATACTCCAGAAACAATCGCGCATCGAATAGCTTGTTACACGAACATAAACTTTGCTTTGATTCCAGCTGTTATACGCAAACAAGTCGATTTGCGCATTCTTAAACATAACCTCTCTTTTTTCTTCAAATAATAATAATAAAAAGGCATTTTATGAGATAAAAGGTACAAAATTACTAATGTATTTGCAAGGTTAATGTATTAATGGAACGCAAGAGAAATAAATATAGTGGAAAATAAAAATACTCTACGTAATAAATAGAAAATAAAAATAATTCAGGAATTAGCAGATGTTTTATCGCATAACTCTAAATTTTTACTTCACATATTTTAGAAATGTATTTAAAAGAGGACTGCAGATTTAAGCAAAATAGCAGACACACTTTTCCTAGGTTATCGTACTTATTGCTTGATCCGACTGCTGAGGTCATGTAATACTATACGCTTAATTTCAATGAATCGTATAGTGAGATGTATTTCATGCGTAATGGTGAACATTAATGAAGGATTTTTTTAAAGAAAACTAAACATCTTTGCTTACGTAGTTTTTAGGAACATTAATGTCATTGATAATATTTTTAAATACAATCCTCTTAGCTCCGAAATGCTTAATTTGTTTTACAGAAACATTATACTATGATAATTATCAAATAAATTCCAGATTTATTTCAAGGAGTGTAATATTTACAAATTTAAAGGTTTCATATATACTGTCATGCATATTGAAAATATTTTTCATAAAGCGTATGCAAATGGAAACCTTATAGGAAAAATCAGTGGCGGCTCGTAACAAAAATTTATGCAGCTTTACCTCCGAATTTAATTTGAAAATAATGTTGAATATCCACTAAATCGTCTGAGTATAAAAATATATCTACTGGTGTACACAATTGCATCTACTAACTGCTTTACACTATTTATTACACAACAGAAGATATTAAAGTAAAAACTACCGTATATCAACACATGTTGATGTGTTGATATACATTACTGTACTACAGTAAGTGTATAATTGGTAAATGAACTTTTAAAAAAAATATGCAATAATGCACCGAAATGGCGCCATTGAAAATCGAATCTACTAACAGTAGTACCACATCAATCACTTCAATATGTCCAGAGCTAAATGCAATAGCAACTAAAGCAATGCATTAACAACCCAAAAACGTTTTTTTTTTTTTTTTTTTTTTTGGAGCAACAGGCTATGAAACAAATAGCTAAATCACTGCATCAGTAAATGTAAAATTTAAAAATTGTTGTAGCTAAACGACATATCAAAATATTTCAAAAGATTAATTTATTTAAAGCAACTTTCAATTATTAGTTTTTCTTTTTAACTAATTTTAAAATCAGTACAATGCTAGTGACTTAAGTGGAGACAAGGATTTGCCCAAAAATCGTAATATTGTTATTAGACAGCGAATATTCAGGTAGGTGTTTTTATTTTTTTGAAGTTTATACAATTTTTAAAAAGGGGAACATTTATATTATGTGACATTTAATGCAATTCATTGTATCAGTCTAAACCCACTCCTATGCACAAAAGTCAAATGGGTTCAGTAACAGCCCCATTTAACGGTATATATGTACAGATTTGTTTTTGTGAGTGGTTTGAATGAACGTGGAGGGAATTTAAAGGAACATAAATAGACGCCAATAAATCCGGAAAGTGAAATCAAAACAACTTATATCGTAACATAAAAGTTAACTGTATAAATAAATGGTATGAATTCTTACCTTGTGTTCAGTTCAATCGTGAACGAGCGAATATTTCTGTTCCAATCAACTTTTAGGCCTAAATCCGTCGATTTCGAATGCACAGTAATAAAACAGATTTTTGTAACCAGCTTACTTTCCGAAGCAGTAGAAACGACACGCGTGACTGAGTTTTAAGGAAGTAAAAGAAATAAAGCAAACTTTTACTACCTTTATGTGTTCTATGGAATGTGCACATCACGATTGTCCGTGACCCACATCCACTTGAAATACCTAAAGTACAGTCGTGCGCAATATATATTGTTAAACATTAGAGGAACACATGTTTAAATTAAAGAAGTGTTGACACAATGTAATTTTTTACAGTTTGTAATTATAGATTGAAGAATTGTGTAAAATTAGAATGGGCATTCAAATAAAAATTTTATTTCACAGGATGAGAAATACGAACAAATCATCGATTGATACAGAAAACAAAGTGGAAAACAAGATTACATTGTTTTGTAATCAATGTTTCCATGTTTATTTCAACACTCAATACCGAATGTGTCCTCCCTGAGCTGCGAGTAGTTCATAATACCCACGTGAAATGCTTCGCCACAGCCTTCTGATAAACATTTGTTTGATTCTCTTCCATTCTTATGGGTGCATTTGCGAGTTCTCCCAGGTTCTGTGGCACAGCAGTACGCTCGTGTACAAGTTTTATCAGATTGAGGTAAGGACTGCATGTAGGTCAATCCTCCGCCCGAATTTGACATTCTTGTAGGACATTTTTGGTATTCCTTGCTGTATGAAATTTAGCATTATCGTGCACTAGAAGAAAATTTCATAAGCAAAGGGTACGACATGTTGAAGGATGTCATTAATGTAAACATCAGCTGTGGCACAACAACAAGCTCTGTCCGAGACTCAACAGTAATGCCATCCCAAACCGTCTCCAAATTTGTCATGTTCAATAACGTGGCTGGAGCAAGACGTGCATCAGGACGTCTCCGTACAACCACCATAACCCTTCAAACGAAATCTTCACTCATCTGCGAAGAGAACAGTCTTCCATAGGCGGAGCTGTCAGTTGAGATGACTCTGAGCAAATCTCAGCAGGGCTTCCTCGTACTGACGTATCAAACGAGAAGCTTGAAAGGGGATTCCAGATCTCAACTCTGCATTTCTCAGTCTGATCAGAAATCACCACTCCAGTTGTTCGTTTTGTAGCTCTCTGGCTGTAGATTTGTCTGCGCAAAGCTGATAGAACAAGATATCTCTCCTGTTGTCTTCTTCTTACGCCCTTGTCTGGACTGCCTCTTGTATCCACCTGTCTCTATATATCGCCTCCAAGCCCTATGGATGACATGAAGAAACCTGGAGACAAAGCGAATGGAATGGCCGTCTTCAATCCACGCAACTGCTTGTGTGACTGATGTTTCTGTATTAGCCTCGTAGAACACAAAATAACAATTTCCTACCACAGATTGCTGTTAAAACCTGTTTTCTAAAATTAAGTCAAAGAGCCCTCACTTTGGTTTCAACAGTTCTTGAACTTCACTAATTCATTCAGAGTAAAAGTAGAAAAATTTTAGGCAATAGCAAAATGTAAACGTGACTGTCAAAATTGCTTTGTATCAATATTTATTTCGAGGTTTTGATTTAAACACCGTGTTCCTCTAATTTTTGAGCAGTGTATACACACCGAGAGGCAAAAAAGGGGGGGGGGGAACATATTTTTTTAAAATATTTTTAATTTTACGCATTATTATATATGAATTTATTATAATTCCATTTATATTTTTAACATTAAATACTTTTCCAAACGTTTGCAACCATTCTTACATATTCGGATATTATTTTGAGTCTATAATTTCTCCAATCGCGCCTTAACGACCTTGGCCAACCTTTGTAGCAGCATTAGAAAAACAGGCGGTACCCCATTATGCATGAACCACATACAGTGTATTCATTTTAGAGGGACTGCTTTAAAAATTCACAGAAAAGTGCTGTATGTATATTAAAAGGACCGATTCGTGTTTAGCCAATTATTCCAGCATCTCTATTAATGCTGAACTGTTGTTAATGTCTTGTTTACTAAACTGAATGAGGAGTTTCGTCATTTCATATTAACTCTGGTAGATGACTTAACACAACACCAAGGATGTATGGCCAAAAAGTCCATTACGCAAGAAATGCGTAAACTAAGCGAATTCCTCAGCGTATTACAAAGCGCTAGAGCAGAGAAGCTACATGTTGAGTTTACAGAAGTAGGGAGGAAGCAGTGAGTCGTGTGTCTAGGCAATAATTATAAATTTATGTCACTAAAGCACTTTTGAAATTTCGGTTTTCAGATGTACTCCCACTACTAATTATTCGATTTCGCTGATTTTCAGAAACTATTTTTCTTATTTTATTTCAGCGGCATATACCGAGTTCCGTTGAGAAAAAGCAAAACTTATGGATGCTAGAGTGATATTAAAAATTTCGCTTTAAGTAAACCCCCCACTCATAACGATCCAATTTGTTGGTTAAAGAACTCATCAAAGAATCTGTCAGTCTGGCAACCCTGATAATTTAATTTAAATCTTCACTTACTGAGAAGATTTTCATATCAGACGCACCATTATTACAATAATTAGTGTTGTGTGACGTTTGTTCTGTTGGAGTTCTAAATTTGCACAAGTAGAAATGAGTGTTTCAGTTTTTTTTTGTAAACTTTGTAATTTTACCCCGCTGTAGTTAAATATTCCTTTCTGTAAAGAAAGGGAAAACATTGTGTGGGAAATATTAGCAAATATATGTTTTTTTTTATCTTTCTACCACTGCTTAAATTTGCTGTGATACAAAGATCGCAACCGTATATACTGAACATGTATTTTGGATTAAAGTATCTTTCTGTACATCTTAATTAAAATTATAATCGACTTAACATACAGTTTTCAATTTTCAGTAGCACTGAAAAGAGGATAAATGTGTGTGGTCATGCATTGTCAAAGCAATGGCTATTTCGTCAAGATGCAAGGATGCACAAACATAAAAGGTCCAGGATAAATGCGGGGGGAACATTCTGCCAGAAAAACACCTAAACACTGAGAGACAAAACAAAAATTTTAGTTAAAATACATTTTCTGTATAATGTACCAATAGAATATTAGACTTCTATATATAAATATATCGAAACAAATGGTAACTTCAAATACAAACTCCAGATGTCTCTGCCTTTAGCTGAATTTGTATTGGAAAAGTCCAGGTAATTTATGAAATAATGTTTGGTGACCAGTTATAAATTTTAAAATTGAGTTTTACAATGAAATAAAGTGTTTCCTTATGTAGGTATTCAGATATAATGCATTCTTTTAAAATTTAACAGATACCAGTTTGAATTTACCAAATATTTTAAACTGATTTTTGCGTTTCACCAATCGCTGAAGAAAATCTGAATATATTGGCTGATGTAAAAAAGATGATAAAGTTCTGTGTGCTTTAGATTTATTTGTGAATTGCATCAATTTGCATACAAAATGATCCATATAAAGTGTTACAAACCAATGTATCTTAAATGAACCAATAATACTAAATACTGACTTTTTCTAAACTTATTTGCTGAAAGAACTCTTCATAAAGCATCATTAGTAAAACTTAAGTGCGCCCCCTTATGGGCTCCGGGAGAGTAAATTTACAAACATACCTTTGTTCATTCTCATAATTTTGATTTTGATCTTATAGTAGTTCCTCTTCTACCAGTCCTTAAAAGACATGCTGGAAATCATTTTTGACAGGTCCTTCAAAATCGCCTCCGCACTGCTTCTGATGATGAAAAAAATGGCTCCCATGAAGATGTTTCTTCAATTTGGGGAAAAGGAAAAAGTCACATAGGTCTAAATGGGACTATAGGGAGGATGAGGGAATACTTTGCATTGAGTTTTGTTTGAGATTCAGCAACAACATTTGCAATGTACAACCGTGCATTATCGTGGTGTACATCAAAATTATTGCACGGAAATGTGACCTTTTGCGTTTTTTTTAAATAAATTTATAGGCGCTCTTTAACATCTCAGATCATAAGTGTCCCATTCTACTCAGGGCGTGAAACGGCCGACAATTTTTTCTCAGAGGCCCCGATCCTGACCGGTTTGAGCCCCCGATGTTGGGTTTACGTGTGATGTGATCATCGAACATCTCTGTAATATTTTTCATTTACAGTTGAGTATGCAGGTTACGATATGCTGGTAAATCATTCTTTATTTATTGAAAAATTAGATTTTATCAGTAGAAGTTGTTTTGACTCAGGATCGAAATGACGTAGCCGAGTTTTATCAGCAGTGATTGCCTTTGAAAGAAACTCCGCATATTTCTGTAACATCATCTTCAACTGCATACAAATTTGTAAGTCCTTTTGCTCTGAAGTCAACCCACCGATCACAAACACGTCTCATGTGCAACTATTCAGTCGCCAACTCGGTGAAATGTTCGGAATTTCTGAAACTGTTTAATGTTTCGACGATCTTCTTTCAAATGACTACAGCGGTTTTATTATTTTCTTCCTTTAGAGCACAAACTCACCTGTCGGGTGCACCTTCTTTTGTATTTCAATACTTCCCCTGTTTACACATTTTAAACCACCTTCAAGCTGTGCCATAGAACAAACTCTCCAGCTCACCTGATGATTTATGAAAGCAGAATTTCAGAGCAACAAATTGTTTGCCATGTGTCACTTTCATTAAAAAAAAAAGTTTAAAGGCAAATTTTTGCATGAGAAATTATGCTTCTTTATATAACACCTGTCTTTGGGTAAATCCTCAATAAATTAAGCAACTTATGTTTAAAACATTAACGAGATATTGGTTTGTAGTAACACTAAGTAACTATATAAGTTCACTCTATGTAGTTTAGATTAGTTTTTGTTACCTTGCTTCAGTCACAAAGCCGCAGCACAATCAGTGGCATGTTTTGAATCAATGCTATGAGAGGATTGGAACTTTAATAGTAGTAACCTGTTGTAGAGATGCTAAGCAACGGAAACAGATAATGTCGCTTATGGCCACACGCCGGTTACATACCAACATGCAATGTATGCATGCGCCTGCGCAGTTTCGAGACAAACAGAGTAAGGTGTTCTGGCGATCTAATGCTCAGATTGGGTGTCAGGAAGCCGCCAATGGTGGCCGAGGTCGTTAAGGCACGGATTCGTGAGCGGCAGGTGTTCGGTTCGATTCTCACCAGGACCGTACTCCCTGACGGAGGTTTTTTCATATTTTTTAGTGCTCATTAATGGCAAGTGCCGGGGAGGTGCCCTGAAACGTAGGCCTGTAACGCCTTCTTCATGTAGTTAAAAATGGTTGTTAAATGCAATTAAATGGGGCTGTAGGTACGGGGACCAAGCCAAGGGCTGCTGCTTTCATCGCTGCACGCCGCTCACTACCAACCCTGCAACTCCTGAAACGCCTAAGTGACATGGGGAAACCAAAAATTTTCATCCCGAATGCTCACCGGCTGAGCTGCCCTGCACTGCAGTTACGATGTCACCAAGAGCTCTGTAACTCTGTTCCAGTGCAAGCGAGGAAGTGATTGTTGTTTCCGCACTACTGGAAACTGATCAGCCACATGCAAGTCGTGATTTAACCCAAGCATACCGCTGTGCTCCAAATGCTAAAGTAACATCTGATGACAATAGGATGGGTTCCGCATACTTTGAGGAAATTGCAACTATACAACGCTGCTCGTGTCAAGGGGAGTAGAGAACATGCAGCCCAAAGTGATGCTGTTTTGTTCAGCGCTCAGTCACCCACAGTACTGCCCTGATTAAAGCCTCTGTGTTTTCGATATCCTAAATAGAAGGGGCATTTTAATGTCATTCGCTTTACAACTGATCAGTTCCTTCAGGCATCCTACGAGCTCCAAATCGAAGGACAGTAAAACTTATATATTCGATATCTATTTTAAATAAAATAGCACCATTAAAGCTCTAATCCTCATATTTTCTGTTGATGTGCTTTATTTCATTAATTATGTAGTAAATTCCTCTGTTAAGTTTTCTATGCATGCTCGTTATATCAGATGTAACCAAAAAGTACGGCCAAACTTTCAGGACACATTCCTCACACGTAGAAGAAGAAATGTTATATGGACACGAGTCCAGAAACGCTTTATTTTCATGTTATAGCTCATTTTCTACAACTCTTCATAGTGCATTAATCATGGGAAACACACAGGACACGTAACATCACATAACTGTTTACTAGTGTTCATCAGGTACTTGGTTTCCGGTACAGTACATTTGAAGTGTTCACAAAGCTCACCTGATGTATGGATTAGCATACGGTAATGGCCGTGCCGTTCAACGCTTGTATCGGGAGACATTTCCAGAACGAAGATGCCCCGACAGGAAGACTTTTGAAGCAACTGATCGTGGTCTTGGGGAACATTTAAGTCTGCTACTCGCGACTAAAGGAGGTCTAGGAGGACGAAGGACCTCAACTGAAGAAGGCAATTTTTCATACAGTTGGCGAAAACCCCTAGTGTCAACGTAAGACAAGTAATGTTGACCACAAGACTCTCTGAAGAGTTCATTGTTGATTTGGTTTGTTTATGGACGCTCTTGAACATCTCAGGTCATCAGCTTCCCATTCTATTCAGGGCGTGAAACGGCCGACAAATTTTGTTCAGAGGCCTCTTCTTTCAGGCTTGAGGTTCTTTATCGTGCCATAAATGTACAACATGGGACCCACGACTTTACTTCCCTTCCGAAGGAAGCCATATTTAGGATTTTTACGCCCGAAAAATCAATCTATCCTGGCCGGGTTTGAACCCGCGATCTTGGGTTTAGAAGACAAGTACGGTTACCACTACACCACCACGAACGACTCTCTGAAGAGTGCTTTATCCATATACAGCGTGTGCAGGCACTATCAGCAGTCGTTTTTCTTGCACTGGCACACTTCTGCAAATGGTTTATTACAAGGCGTCAATCCTGATTTTAGTGCTACTGTGCTGTTCACGGATGAAGCGTCGTTTCACTGTGATAAGATTGCAAATTTCCAAATCAGCATGTATGGACTGACGCGAATCCTCACACAAATATTGAATCACGAATCAACAATGATTTTCTATCAATGTTTGGGCCGGCATTGTTGGTGACTGTTAGGACCTCATGTTCTTTCGCCCAGGCTCAACGCAAAAACTTACTAGACTTTCTTACAGAAAACTCCTCCTGTTCTGCTAGAAGATGTGCCTTCCATTGCGACGAAACCTGCGCTTCATGCACAATGGGGCTACTCCTCATTTCAATGTTATTGTGCGTTGGCTTCTAAATAACAGATTCCGTGACAGATGGATAGGTAGAAGTGCACCAATTTCCGTACCTCCACGCTCTACAGACCTAAACCCACTAGCATTCGAAAGCTCTTGTTTACCGAACTCAGGTACAAGATGCAGAGAGTTCTCGTGTGCATATTGTGGAAGGCTGCGAAACAATATGCAATTATCCAGAGATATATCAGCGTATCCGGCATTCAGTGCGACAGCGGGTTGATGTATGTACCAATTCAATGCAAGCACTTTGAACATTTCATGTAAGAAAGAGTTGGAATCATTCCTGTGTTTATCCCATGATTAATGTACTATGAAAAGTTGTAGAAAATGAGATCTAACTTGGAAATAACACTTTTCTTCTTCTGTGTGAGGAATATGCTGAAAGTTTGACGGTAGGTATCTTAATGTTACACCCTGTATAAAAATTAAGTATTAACTATAAAGTTTTAGGACTAGCGTTTGAAAATATATTACGATAAGTACAAAGGCAGAGGCAGGTTGGTGTTGAGGTCACTTTACTAATAACTTTGTCGAATTTAAATTACATAAAGTAAGGCAAGGGCGTGGTACTGGCAATTCGGCAATTTAATTGGGTTAATGCCTATGGACATATATCATTAAATGATGAAAAGTCAAGGCCATGACCTACTCTGTTATTTGTAAACAGCACCATGTTCCGAATAGAACGCCATCCATGTTGAATCGGAAAATATTCTTGACATCCTTACACTTTTTCGCTGTTTTCCTCTGTTATAACCAAGCAATGTAACCACTGAAAGTATTTATAAGTTTATTTTATAGCTGAATATAGTATTCTGTTTTTAATTTATTTCTGTTGTAAATACGAGGGTGGTTTGATATTAAAGAGAACAAGTTGAGTCTTGGCAAGGTACTTTAGTTTTCTACAGTCCCTTCGAATTTCTACATACTTGCTCCAACGTTTCTCCAGACGCGAAAGCCCTCAAATTTTCGTTTACCTTTTCATATGGCACAAATTTGTGTCCAGCCAGGAAGAAAGTTTTGAGCTTCGGGAACAGGTGTTTATCTGAGAGAGCAAAATTAGCTGAAAAGCGAGGATGCTAAAGAATTTCAAACCGCAGTCGGTCAGTTTGAATGTTCGACTCATTGTCAAGGTGTATCATCAAGTCATCGTATTTCAGCGGATGAAACGCATTTCACCTTTACCGAAGCCGTTCACCTCGTTGAGACTGCTGTTTTAGCTCGGTGTATAGTAATGAATTCATGTTTCGTCCATAGTCATAAAAAGCCGCAAAAATTGTTTGCATTTTATTTAAACATTTCTAAAAAAATCAAGTTTTTTAAATTGTAATTCATGATGCAAAATAAAATGCTCAGTTGAGATGCCCGTGACCTCTCTGCTGGCTCGCGCACTTTTACTCATCTGTCATGAACTTTATCGATGATTTCTGACCTCACAGCTGATTTTGGAGCTCCAGGATGTGGTGCACTTTCAATGCTTGTTCTGCCGCGCTTGAACTTATTTACTCAAAGTCAAACGGTTTCACAGGAAGACCATGCGTCACCCAATTCAGGCAAGCTCTTCTCAGGAACTTTCATTTTTGTTTTCCCTTCCAGTTAAAAGAATTTGATCGCAACACAAATTCCAGTCTTAGCTATTCATCACTATCACTGAAAAGCCTGGGTTTAAACAGCTACCAAACAATGACTTAACATCAGAATGACTTGTGAATATTGATATGTAGAAAGTAAACTTTGCGAACCAAATTACTTTCAAACCACCCTCGTGGTAACGACGTTGGGTCTACTAAAGTAATTTAAGTTCGTAGTCGGCAGTGTGAGTACATGCCGCCACTGTACAAGTAAATGTCTAATTTATCCAAAATAAAGTCAGAAGCACGACATTAAAATATATACACACCTGTAGATTCGTCATTAGAAAAAAGTTGTATATTTTTGACTACTTTTCCTTTTCTGAACTGTCTAAATTTACCTTTCAATTAATAAGATAAGAGTGCAACTATTTGAAATGACAGTAAAAATACAGTTTGCCAGTAAAGCTACTTTCAACTATAAAATGTATGTCTGGCATAAGGTCACACATGGGGTGCAATCAACCCAAGCACTGCCGCATATCTTACTCCCCCCACGTAAAGCGAATTTTTGATTTGTCTTTAGTGCAGAAGTGTTAAGTAAAACTTAAATTGTGTGTGAGAGAAAATACACTGCTGGCCATTAAAATTGCAACACAATGATGCATATACACAATAGTCTTGTGGACATGATCTCTGGCTTCTCGTTCCGTTGTTTGACGGGGTCTTTGGGATCCTTCACGTCTGTGTGTTTCTTATACCTCGATCCACTGATCTCATATTCATTTCGCTTTGAATGCATTTTGTCCAACCATGGCATCTCACACTCTACCATAATTCCCTCGTAATAAAGTCAGACACCTGTCGGTATTGATGTTGTACTTTCGACGAGATTATCTCGTTCCTTGTGGGGTGCATGCAGTTATTATAGGCGCGGCAATTATTATGCCAGCAGGGTATTATGCAGGTTTTTTCTCTGAATTATCTTCAGCTATAAGAGCAAATAAGGGATTTTTTTATTGAAAATTAAATTTAATAAGAAAATAACTACTTCATCAATAAGTTTATGTATAATAGTATATTAATAATACTATTGATCAAAAAGTGTTCCATATGAAATCGGACATCAAGAGAGGATTAAGGAGCAAACGATTATAAGAAAGCCATTTTCTATTTTAATGCAACAAATTCATCTTATATTTGTAAAAGCAACAATTTTTTAAGAAATGAATTTTTCTCAGAAAATATATTTATATAAAATTCAATCTAATGCTAGGAAAATATGCACTGGTTTGTCATAACTCTAGATTGTCATCCTCAAAAATTTTAGCATGACCCTCCTATGTATTTTTATATTTTTTTAAATTTTATTTATTATTTTTATGTCTATACACTTTTACCTTAAAGCACAAGCTTGCAAACTTTATTATTTTTTTTAATAATTTTCATTTTTTGTTTCTATTGTAGTACGCTATACGTTTTACAAACATCATCGAGAACTATGTTTCTATAATGATAATAAATTATCGTATTATCAAATGCAGTAACAGTGACGAACTTTTGCATGAAAGATTTGACCTACAGATGTCATATTTCATAATTATATTTGTCTTTAACCTAATGTTGTAATAGTATTAAAATATATTTAAAAATGTAAAGTTAATAACTTCTAAATTTCTGTCCGATTTCACATGAAATTCCTTATAAGATTTCTGAAATGTGTTCTTTAAAACTCGGAAAAGCCTGTTTATCAGCTTTTAAATACAATGCCTTTATTTTCGCGTGATTATAACCTTTAAAAAGCCTCATTCACATGTGCAAATATTCCCTGGAGCAACGTAAACATTATATAAAACTGTTTTGTATAAAATCCATTGTACTCGTCAAAGATACAGGTGTTCTAGGGACATATTGAAAGCTGACGTTGGCAATGTAAGCGGCTTTATTGTCCTTAAACCAGTTTTAATGCATCATATGTCTCAAATTCAAAATGAACGCATGTTTAATTTTGCTTACCAACCGTAAATGCAACTAAAAAGAAACCAAATGCTCATAATATCCAACGAATAACTAGGTTTAATCACGGCACTGCTTATTAAGTAGTGTTACCAACTTTGTAACAGAGACACCAATATCTGCTGTTTCACCATTTGCTGATGTTTCCTCGAATTGACTTGGACCAAACTCCCGGCTGGACCGGTAGATTTGAACTGTAATGTGTTCTTTATGAAAATTTTCGATGTCAATGTGTGCGTGAGCGAATGATTGCCTGTTCATGTATAGTATATTGTAATTTATTAAAAATCATCTTATGACCTGCGATATTGTGTTGTTATTGAGATATCCTTTCCATATATCCCCTCATTTGTAAATCTACTTCTATGCTCGTGTTCAAATGTTTTCCGGAAAGAGGTTGTTTTGAGAACGCTTTAACATCTCAGGTCATCAGCGTTCCTATCAATTCAGGGCATGAAACGGCCGATAGATGTTGGTCAGAGGCCTCAGGCTTGAGATTCTTTTACATGCCGTAAATGTACGACATGGGACGAAGAGAAGTCATACTTGGGATTTTTACACCCGAAAAAATCCATCGACCCTGGTCGGGACCCGCGATCTTGCAAATATGGTTACCAATACAACACCAGGCCCGACTGAAGTTACCTAGTTTGCAGATTATGCCCATATGTGGTTTTTTGTGTGTTTGAGGCACACATTTATATATATCTGCCTGACTGCCACACCCCTTTTCCACTGCTTTCAGATTTTGGGTTAAAAAGCCAATTGTTTTGAAATATGCATAAAATAATGCTACTATGCAACTATTTTTAAAAATTAAAAATTTCCTTCAATTTACATATTGTTTCATCAAGTAAGATGTTTTCAAACTGATTTTAAATCGGAGCATGTAATTAATAGTCTGTAGGAAAAGTGTTCCTAAAGCAGTAAAAGCGTTAAAAATTAACATTTCCCCCCGTTTTATTAAAATAATCATAAATTAATAACAATTAAGTTTATCCAAAATTTAAAAACAGTTTATAATTTAGAAATTTCTTAATAAGTGGTAAAAATTTCATTCGAATAGACTAATACCCTGAGAAGTTTAACCATTCCCCTCTACCTGCTTTACACGCCTCCATTTCTGAAATCATACGAATACACGAATACATTCAGGGCACTAAATAAACAACTAGTGTACAATAAACAAATGAATGAATGCTGCCCATTGAGCACAGATACTATGACAGCTGTTCTGAAATGATTTACAATAGCGCTGAACAGTTAATACTGTAGGCAGAGTTGACAGTGTTCGTTTGTTGTCATATAGAGAAAGAAGTGGAAGGGAACTATCATGGACGGGATTAACTACATGGTGTAAGGAAGGCATCAAAACTGAAAACATTCATAGACATTCATAGACTGTGGTATGGAGTAAAGAGGCTCCTGCATAGAAGACAATTAGGTCAATGAGTTCGACAGCTACAGGTAATCTGCACACAAGAATGTGAGTCCGTCAACATCGCGGTCTCTCCCAGGAACATTGAGGTTATGTCCGAATTGATTGTCTGATAAATGCATAGCCTTTGATGAACTGTAATGCTAAACAGGTCTTGACCGCGACAATTTGAATAGGAATTAGGTGTGCACATTTTGGGTTCCACGGGAATTGATACAAACACAGAAGTACAAAATGGTTCAAGTCTGCCGTCCACTATCGGAAATACAGAGGGTGTGAAAAATGTGTACACACTTCAAGCAAAGAAAAAACTGTATCGACATAACAAAACTGAATTCACACAAACAGAAAATGATGAGCACTAATCGTCTTAGACATTTACAGTTACAACAGTTGCTCAAAATGCCCACCATCGGCGTCGATACACTTCTGAGTACGTTGAACTACTGATTGAGCAACGTTTGCGAAAGTGTCCTCAGCGATTGCAGCTCATGCCGTTTCAATTTCTTCCCGAAGTGCTGCCAGTGTAGCTGGTTTTCTATGGTATACAACATCCTTAAAGAGTTCCCCATAGGTAGAAGTCCAACGGAGTTAAATCCGGAGAACGCGGTGGAAACTCAATCGGACCTCTTCGTCCTATCCCGTGCACGGGGCTTATTGCTGTGCGAGGTCTCCCAGATCTGCCCTTGTGAACATCACATACGGTACCACGAGTCTCAAATTTGTCTTGAATGCGTGCAATTGTTACTCGCGTGGCAGTTCTGTTCTGTACACACGTATCCATTGCCTTTGAACTTCAACAACATTCTCGGTTTTCCAATACCACTTCAAAATTACTTTCCGCTCTTCAAACGATATTCTTCGCTCCATTTTGTTGTAGCAACTCTAGCAAAACGTGATATGAGTCACGTTTGTTTGCAGAACATCATACTTCACATTACTGTTGTTTTTCGGTCCAATTTTGAAATATGTTGCGTAGATATCTATTGTGAAAGTGTGTATGCGTTGTTTCGGCACTCTCGGTATATAATGAGCATCCGGATTTTTTGGTAAAACTGGTAACTGGTGACGAGTCAGAGAAGAACATCCAATCCACGCATTGGAAATGTCCAATGAGTCCCGGGGGTCAAGATATTTCGTGCTGCTCCATCTCCGATAAAGCTGATTATCACCATCTTTTGGGACACTTTAGGCGTACTGTTGATGAAATGGCTTCTTCAAGGAGCGACTATCAACAGCAAAACACAATATTCAGAAACTACGAAAGGGGAAGTGGTCGACAGGAGTGTCCTCCAACATGACAATGCACGGCCCCATACCAGCAAAACTATGACCGCAAAGTTGGCATTGCTAGGGTTTATTGTTGTGCCGCACCCGCCATATTCACCGGATCTGGCTCCATCTGATTATGCCTTATTTGATAACATGAAGGACTCGCTGTGAGGTAAGAAATTCGGCAACAACAAAAATATTCAGCCACGAGTGGTGACATAGTTCTTCCAAACAATGGTTTCGGGACGCAATAGTGAAGTTACCAGGAAGAAGGCGACGGTGCATTGACATTAGTGGGCAGTATATTGAGAGATCTCATTGCATTGAACCAATAAGGTACAACAAATACTATTGGTAATCATTCAAACGTCCTGGAGTGTCGTTTGCAAACAGCATGTTATGAACTTTGATTTTAATGCACGGTGACCAGTTCTAATTTGACTGCCCCTCATAAATAGTGTCAGAATGTGTTTGTAACATTTTGAGTATCGTAACCACGAAACACGCACATTGCACAAGCAGCCTAATTTGTTAATTCTAATTGCAAGCCTAGCCCAAGGCCTCCTGTGTTAATTGCTAGATACGCTACCGGGCGATTGACCCGTTTACATATATGATGAAACCCAAATTGTTTGATTGCATTTGTATAATATATAACCAAGATATTAATGAACCCATGTCATCCTGGAAAAACAGCCAAAATCCTTCTTTTAGAGCTAGTTTTTAGTAACCCAGTGGGCATACCATTAGCTTTTAATTAAATGCATGATGATGGACCCGATTGTCTGCCTCTCAGGCAAATGAAATGAACTGCATAGCAATGAGACGGTTTTGTCTGTGTGACAATCGATATCGAGATTGGAGTTCGACTCTACAAAAGGGCATTCTCTAAACAGATAAATACATGCCATGCTTCAAATTCTGAAACTTGGAATACCAAAGCTCAGCGTGGTAAGTCGGTTTTGGTGGTGTAGTGGTAACCATGCTCGTGGGTTCAAACCCAGTCAGGTTCGATGGATTTTTTCGGGCGTAAAAATCCCAAGTATGGCTTTCTTCGGAAGGGAGATAAAGACGTGGGTCCCGTGTCGTACATTTACGGCACGAAAAAGAACCTCAAGCCTGAAAGACGAGGCCTCTGAGCAAAATTTACCGGCCATTTCACGTCCTGAAGTGAATGGGACGCTGATTTTTTTTTTGAGTAGTGTTTAACGCCCCTTTTTATTACTGAGGCATTATAGGTGGTGGACACTGATGATACATGAGATAAAATGATAAATTGGGAAAGGATATTTTTTTTTTAAGGAAGGAAGCGTTCCAGGCCTAAGTTTAGGTACCTCCCCGGCATTTGCCAGTTATGAAGACTGAGGAAAACCTGGAAAAAAAACCCAGTCAGGGAGGACGGTCCTGGCAGGATTCGAACCGCAGACCTCCCGCTCACGAATCCGTGCCTTAACGACCTCGGCCATCCGTGGCGGTATGGGACGCTGATGACCTGAACTGTTAAAGAGCGTCCAAATAAATAAACCAAAATCAACAAAAATCACCATGGTAATGTTATATGTACCTGGTGACAGGTACTTAAATTATCCGCTCCGATTGTATGTAGGTAAAATAGCTACTCTTCAGGAGTAAAGGTGATTCTAAAGTCCTTCCCCGATTTCGTGGGTCGATGGAACAGAAGCCAAAACAGACAGATAAAAAAACGGTTATATCAATGGAACGAGCTTCTCTCCAAGTTTGCATTCGTAATAAGCACCATGGCTTAATTGTATATTTAGCTGCTGGAGGGCAGCATTGCGAAAACATGGCGTTCAATGGTGCACATAAAACTTTGTGTGTGTTACAATTCGCTAAATGTGCGTGCTTTGTGACGGTACAACGGCAGTTTCGTACGAAATATCAACAAGAACAACCTACAGTCAAAACAATTCATGCTTGGTATAAAAGTATGAAGCGACTGACTGCTTGTGTGGTGTACAACCAACAGGCCGGCCAAGAATGTCGGTTGAGACTGTTAATCGTGTACGAGATTTATTGTCACAGGAGAACAATTTCTGCAGCCTCCCTGAGATCCAAACCTATCCTGAGCGGTAGCGGAGAAAACCGCAGGTAGAGTAACTTCCACATAACACCTATAGCTAGATAATGCAACTGCGAAATAGCTCAGTTGGTTAGGGCGTCATGCTGCAAATATAAAGTTACTGGTTTAGAATCCTCACATTCTGAATTTTTTCTCCTGCTGGAGTTAAAGTACATTTGCTACTTTGCAATGCGCTACTTGCTTACGTAGTAACATGGTCATAAACCGCTATACATTTATATTTAGGAATTGTTTTTCTTTTGGATTCAGAGGAGATTTGCCACCATTATAATAATTTACCCGCCTATCCAGTAGCACACAATGCCCTATCAATTTATGTTACGAAACAGAGGGGAGCGTAGGCCGTCAGGCCGTAGCTCACCGCAGCAAACTACTGGGTCCACCGGTTTCTAGGATTTGTCCGAGGTTAGCGTTAAGGTTAGTGTGTGTATATGAATTAATTGCGAATTCCATTTAGACAACGCGTAGTAAAAAGTGAAAAACTCACTCTTGTAATAAGGAACAACATACTGCAGTCAGAAAGTTACGGAGGACAACGCATAGGTTACTTATGTTTAATACAAATATAATACATGCAACATTTATACTGTTACAAGCGACCACGCAGAGAAAAACCGCCACGGGTGGCCGAGGTCGTTAAGGCACGGATTCGTGAGCGGGAGGTCTGCGGTTCGAATCCCGCCAGGACCGTCCTCCCTGACTGGGGTTTTTTCCAGGTTTTCCTCAGTCTTCATAACTGGCAAATGCCGGGGAGGTACCTAAACTTAGGCCTGGAACGCTTCCTACCCCAAAAAAAAAAAAAATATCCTTTCCCAATTTATCATTTCATTTCATGTATCATCAGTGTCCACCGCCTGTGGTGCCTCAGTAGTAAAAACGGGCGTTAAACACTACTCAAAAAAAAAAAAAAAAACGCAGAGAAACATCTCTCGTTCGGGACTGAGGCGTTCGGCTCTCTCCGCTGCCGCTCGGCACTTGAGCTCCAGATTTTGTCTTCTTGTAAAGGTAAGTGTGCGTGAGAAGCATTTGTCAATAGCGCTAAAAAGTGGACACGTTACGCGAGCTAGGAAATGCTGATTCCGTAGCCAACTATCTGGTGTGTTTTACGTCAACGACTTAAAGTGAAAACCATTGCGGACACAGCTGTTGCAGGCGCTGAATCTCGAGGATCAAATCGTCGTCTTCAATTCTGTGTTCATTTTCAAGAGCGGCTAGAAGACAATTTTGCTGAGAAACTGATTTTTAGTGACGAGGTCACATTTCAGTGTCCAGCAAAGCGAACCGTCACAATGTACGCATTTGGAGCACGGAAATACCTGATGTTGTGGTAGAACACGTCCGTGATTCCCCTAAAGTCAATGTGTTTTGTGCTGTTTCTTCGTCAAAAATCTACGGCACATTTTTCTTTGCAAAGAAAACTGTTATGACCTAACCTGGACATAATTCAACAGTGACCACAATTACATGCAGATAACTAGAACATTATTTATCAACAAGATGGGGCTCCAACTCATTTTCATCATGACGTCCGTGAGAACCTCGATGCTCAACTTTCTCGTCGTTGGATTGGACGAGTTGTTCGAGATTGTTTCCTATGGGGTTATGTCAAAGATCGTGTGTTCGTGTCACTTTTGCCATAGCTGCGAGAGAGGATCATGTATGTAGTCGCTGGTATCGACTGATATGTTGGGACATTTGGAGCAGAATTGATGTGTTAAGGCTTCTGTAACACCTGTAAGGTGTGTAGGAAAGAAATACTATCCACTGATTAAAGCGTTTAGAGTTGAATGGTTGCTTTGTGCGTACTTTCTGGTAATTATCTTCCGGTTTATACTTCAGTATCGCTTAATCTTTACTAGAAGTCAACATTTGGGAATAAGAAGAGAAAGAAGGACAAGAAACAACGCAGAAACCAAAAGAATAAAATAAAAAGCGGAAGAGATACGAAACAGGTGGAAAATAAACTTTTTCTTAATTTCGTTTCCTTTCTTCCTCCTTTCCTACCCTCCTTCCACCTTAAAGTGAAAAAATAAAAACGTTTTATTCAATTAGGAGAAACGTATAATTCCCTTTTTCAAGATTATCACATTGTCTTCACTGTCACCGCGAACACCGTCTTTGTCACTGTATCTTTAATATTTCCTGTTTTTAGCTGTCGCTTTTCATAATAGGGTTCTATTACTAGTTGCGATAAATTATATGGGTGATGCTTTTACCAGACACCGCCTACAGTGCATTTAATTTTCCGTTAAGGGCATAAGCGACGTTTGCTGTCAATAACGTTTGAGTTATAAAATATAAGACACAAAATAGAGTGAGATGTGAGGGCAATGCTATGATTTTTTTTAAAAAAAAAACTTAAAGTTGGAGCTTGCCTGTGCTGAGTACGAAGGTCACTGAAAGTTTCAAGAATGAAAGCAATAAAATTTTAAAATGATCATTGCATCTTTGCAATTTATTTTCTATTTTGTAAACGCTGAACCTCATAGAACAAATACATTCTTAGTACACAGCGTCTACGGCTGATTATAATCGTTGTTTCTTCTATTTTGGGGAAGGGGAAAATAATAACTTGGGGCCAGATCTGGACTGTAAAGAGGACGAGACAAATATTTGACTCTTGCAGAAACTGAGTGATTTCCAGTACAGTGTGGGCAGAGATCACAGGATTCCTAGGGAGACGTCAGGGTAGGTATTTATGATTTTTGTTCCTCAAGTGCAAGTGTCCCAATATGACAACTAGTTGATAAGAAAGAACAGATCATTTTGTTGCCAACACTTCTCACTCGCCTCGTTTTTGTTGGGGAATCCTCTCGTGGGAAGACCGAGATCGATGACTGTCTCTTAGTATCCAAATCATACTGGTATATCCAGCTTTCATCGCCTTTATGATATTAAATATGGTTTTTTGATCTTTTTCCATCAATTTTTTCCAATATTTAATGGCACTAATCCACACACATGCTTTTTTGTACTCATCTATAAGGTGGTGGGGGTCCAACGATTGCAGAGTTTCCTGACATAAAGTATATCTTCTATAATTGTTTTCAATTCAATACCCAGGGCTTCTTGAATATGATATAAATAATATGTACTGCGGTGATATTCCCGCTCAGCTTTCATCAATTGTTGTTTTTTAGCGAGCAGTCCTGTGCTATTTTCAGGGAGTCCCTTTCTTTCCTAAAATATGAAAACTATCGATAAACGGTGGATTGCAAAGGGAAAAGATCCCAAATGCTTAATACAGTCTTTGAATGCAATCTCTGTCTCTTAAACCTACTTTAAAGTGTTATTAATTTCATAGCACGTAAATACTCTTCCTTGAGATTCGTCCTAGCGTCTGGCGGAGATTCCCCGCGTACACATACACCACACATTGTTGGAGCGCGCTCACGCTAGCACATGTTGCACCTATCTTCAATCTAAAGGTAGAAAATCCTGCACTTGCCTGTCACAATTCCTTGTTGTCACCTGTCAAAACTTTCTGATTCCGCAAGGTGATCAAGTGTATAGGGACTGTGCAAGATTTTTATGGAAAGATGTAGCTTTAACTTTTAAATTATCATTATCTGGCCCGTACTCGGATATATTCTGAGTGTCCCTGACAGTTTCAAGAAATTTATTGGTTGAATTGCTAGGTATTAATCAACATTACAGACTTTTACAGCATTTATTTGACACAGATACGAGGGGCATTCAAAATTTTTGCATGTGTCACCTTAAAGTCCAAGGTAAGCACTGAATTCGAAAACTTATTCTCACAATTCTTCAAAGAATTCTCCATCTCTCTCCACTCACAGTTGTAGACGGTACAACCACTTGTCATAAGCACTGACTGAGATATTGTCAACAGAGCTGAATTTATAGCTTGAGCAAGGTCCTATACTCGTTTAAAACGTTTTCCAGCAAGATTTCACTCGAGAAAACAACCAAAAGCCAAGATCAGGGCTGTATGATGGGTAATCAAGCAACTGGACTTTGGCGACTTCCAGTTTCCTCAAATTTGCAGCTGTTCTGGGCGGAGACGCATTGTCGTGCAAAAGCAACAGCCTTGAGGTTCCTGACTTTGGACGTAGTCGCCTCAACTCTTCAAACAAAGGATACAAAATATAAGTGACATAGTATTCTCCATTCATTGTCATTCCTTCTGACATACAGTCAACCACATAGTTGAAGAAAACAGTGAACATTCGCTTCCGAGAACGAAAATCTTGTGAAGAACGACTGATCTTCGGTCATTCTCATTTACCCACACGCAGTTCTGAGCTTTATTTGGGGTGGTGTAGAAATAAAACCAACTTTCATCACCAGTGCATACATCTGTCAAACGTTTAGGACATTTGGTGAAAACATGCTCGGCAGTTTCCTTTCTCCTCTTCTTCTCTACATTGGTTAGGGAATGTGGAACCCATTTTGCACAGGTTTTTCGCAGCTTTAAATGTTCATAGAGTGTACTATCAATGCTGCCAACACTGATACTCACCCCCATACTTAGCATTTCAACAATAATCTGTCGATTTTCCTCCATCAAGTCCCTCACTCTTTGAATTGTTCTCTCGTTCACAGCTTCCCGAGGCCAGCCAGAGCGAGGGATGGCTATCTTTCATAGTCTCTCGCCCTTATTCAAATGATCGAATTCATCTTAAAATGGTATCAAATGAACACACTTGATCACCATGAACAGCTACCAAGTCCTCGCTCTTTCACCTGCTTATAACGTGTGAAAATGTAAAATGTAAAGTTTTCTTTAGAAATATTCGTGATTTTTTTCACAGGACTGTGACACAGGACTGAACTCAACAGACCGTACGACAGTGACTAGGCAAGTTTAAACTTACACTTATGCATACTTTGACAGTTTAAGATCCATTATTGTCAGCTACGCTAGTTACATTTTTGTACACATTGTTGTCGAACAATGGATTGACTGGTTCCACAACTTTTTAAATGCCCTTCCAATAGGTACGTTAAACACTAAAGAGGCAGGCATGTTTCATCTTGCATATTCCCCTAAACGATGCAGAACTGGGTTATAGCTCCCAAACGTGCCACTGAGATGCCTATCTGTTCATGCGTTCTACAATAGCAGCCCTTGTGAACTGGGTTACTAGGAGCAAATCTTGTTTGCTCGACCCCAAATGCCTCTCTCCTTATCACTCCACTACCGTACCATCACAAAATACGCCAAAGTTGATGTACCTAATTTGTAAAACGAGAAGTATAAGAAAAACGGGAGAGCATAACAGCTGTCAAGGGAGTGGGAAATATAACACAGTACTTCTTTCAGTAACTTCATAGAGTAGAAAAGATATTCCAAGAATGGGAGTAAAAAAAGCAAGTTATTTTGTTCATTTTTCCTATCTTCCAATATCATTGCGACAGAAAAACGAATTCTGTCGTCCCCGTTCACTTCAATACACCTCTCACATCCATAAATTTACCATTCAGTACCTTTCAAAACGTATTCGGAAGTTTTAGTCGCACATTTTTTTCAAAATAACATTTTTCATCTCATTACCGATAGTAAAATTCATTCCGTGAAGATATTTCTTCAAATTATAGAAAAAATAAAGATTGGTATGTGCTATTGGCGGACTGTGCGGGGGAAGATTGGTGCACCAAGTTGCTGTAATGTGAAAAATCGGTACCTCTCTATGATAAAGTACTTCACCAAAGAAAGTCTTTCTTCGCGTGTTATTATATAGCTTTTTATTTATTTATTTACTTTTTAATTTTAGGTGAAGAAAGAATATCAAAGATAAAATCGCTTGTTGAGGAGGAATTGCATGCAAAGACGAAAATCCAGCAAGGTTGAGGCTTTCCATTACAACGGTCGCAAAAAGCTTAACGTAGCGAAGGCCCATACAAAGTGTATGTGACTTATTTCCTAAAGTTTTTAGCAGAACTTTACCAGGATAATCAGAAAGAAGTATTGGAGGGGGTGAAACCATGGTTCTTTATTAATCGGAAAGTTTACTTTTTGAAAATCAGGACTTTTTAATAGTTCTTTAAACATATTCATATGCAATAGCAAAGCAAAAGCATTTATCTACTTAGACAATCTAACTTACAGGCTCTGTTTATGTATAAATGAAAAAAAATTAATATTAGAGTTGTGAAAGACTCGAAAATTTTGAAAAGTTTCGAAAAAATTCCCCATAAATTCTAAATTATTTCAAACAGTTTAACTAACAAGCTCTTATTATGTATAAATAATAAAAGTAAAAATAAAATATTAAAGTAGTAAAAATTACAACATTTTAGAATAATTTTAGAATTTTCCGGTTTTTTTTTTTTTTTTTTCAAAATTTGCCTTGTATTACACGGATATTTCAATTCTCTTTAAAATTATTTGTATGCAATAACAAATTAGAAATATTCACCTAGACAGTCTAACTCTATGAATGTACAAATGGTAAAAATGTAAATATTAAAACTGTGAAAAATTAGAAAATATGGGAAAATACCCAAATTTATAGTTCGATTTTTTAAAAATATTTTCCTTTGAAGGCAGTTATTTAACATTTCTCTTTACAAACACTCACATACAATAACAAAGTAAAAATATTTATTTAGACAGTCTAACTTAAAGGCTTAATTTTTATATATTAGAACTGTGAAAATTTCGAAAATTTCAAAAATGTTCCTAATTTCGCAATTGTTTTTTAAATGTTCTTTGGAGGCAGTCATTTTTTCATTTTTCATTTCATAAACAATAGCGAAGCGGAAGTATTTTTGAACAGTCCTATAGCTTACAGGATGCGTTTATGTATAAATGGTAAAATTTAAATATTACATTTGTAAAGGATTCGAACATTTCGATTTTTTAAAAAAAATACCCTCAGAAAGCAGGTGTTTTTGATTTCTGTTTAAAATTATTCATTATCAATAATAAAGCACAAATATCCATCCAGACAGTCTAACTTACAGGCTCTCTTTATGTTCAAATGGGAGGAGAATGCAAATATTACAGATGAACATTTCTAAAATTTCAAAAAAATCAAAATATTCCAAATATTTCGAAATTTTGAAAAATTCTCCGTTGAAGACAAGAATTTAAACGTTGATGTATAAATAAGATACATGTTGTGATTCCCAATTTTTCTCAAAATTTCAAAATTAGTTTAGTAATATTATTTTAAGGCAGGTATTTTTAATTTATTTAAAAAAAACATTGATAAACAATAGCAAAACATACGTATTTATTTATTTAAACATTCTAATTTACTGACTCTGTTTAGGTAAAATGGTCAAATGATTTCTTTAATATTTTGACAATTTTTCACAATGTTTATTTGAATGCAGACATTTTTCATTTTTCTTTATAAACATTCAAACGCAATTACAAAGCACAATATTTTATCTACGCAGTTAAACTTATAGATTTGCTTTCTGTACAAATTGTAAAAATATAAATGTTAGAGATGGAAAATTGATCAAATTCCAAAATATTCTGATATTTTGCATAAAATTAGGAATGTTCATTTTTTATTCGGAAAGATTCATATACAATGACAAAGAACAAATACTCATACACTTAACTTACGAACTCCGAATGCATAAATTAGATTGAACGGGTAGGAACAAAGAAGGAATTTGTCGATACTTCAATCGTGCTGTGGATCCACTGGCGGTGAGGTATGGATTTAGATGGTGTTCCTTCAATTGTTTCCAGATAGAGCAGTCAGATTCCGGCAGAACACCCCCTCCCTTCCATAACATAAGCCGGGACAAAAACCTTTTCAAAGCGCAAGCCGCGGTACACCGCACAGCATTTTCGACAATATAACAGAACCAAAGGAAGAAATTATATAAAATGGGAGAAAGGAAAGAACTATCTCAGCATTCGCCTAAGGGACCAGGGAAATCCACCTAAAAACCAAGGTCCAGATGGTAGGTCCTAAGAGTTTTGAATTCGAGACCCACCGAATACTATCCCAAATGTTGCGGTCTAAATCGACCCGTTGTTTGAAAGCAGTGTTTGGAGACCAAGATGAAAATGACGTACAGTGTACTAACAGTTCCATCAGTAGAAATTATACAGTCTACATTTATCTCTCGTATATATTTCTACACAGCTTGCATGTGAATTTAAGATGACATGGCATACTGCGTTGAAGAAGAAAGGCCTTCCCACGCATCACGTTTCATTCCTTGTGCATTGTGAATAACTCCCAGCTTCAAGTGTCAACCAGAGAGAAAACAGGAAATGAAAGAAAAGGTCTGCAGAAGCCCAAGGAGAAACATACACCGCTGTCATAGACAACAAGCACTCCTGACTTTAATCCAATAAAGAGCTGTCGGAACGAAATGGGAAAGTAATTACTGCCAACAAACCGAAAACACTACTTAACTTCAAGAAAGCACTTCAAATAATGATATCACAAAAACAATTTTGGCAATGTCCAGCCGTTGTTTGTGATAGGAGTCACAAGTATAAAACCCAGAAAGTTATGTGGTGGAAAGTAATTAAATTTAACATTTCTTTTACACCGAAAGTGGTGTGCTAAAATTAGGCCTGTAACGTTTCCATCATTAAAAAAAAAAAATCATTTCCCAATTTATAATTTCATCATTATCATCATACCGACCAGGGTAGTCGAGGTCGTTAATGCGCGGACCCGTGAGCGGGAGGTCTGGGGTTTGAATCCCGCCAGGACCGTCCTCCCTGACAGAGGGTTTTTCCAGGTTTTCCTCAGTTCTCATAACTAGCAAAAGCCGGGGAGGTACCCTAAATGTAGTCCTGGAACGTTTCCTTCCTTTAAAAAAGCCATTCCCAATATATCATTTCATCTCATGTATCATCAGTGTCCACCGCCTGCAGTGTCTAAGTAGTAAAAACGGGCGTTAAACACCATTCAAAAATTCATCATCAGAGTCCTGACATTCGGGCATTTATTTTGGTTAAAATGGTTAAAATATTGAAAATAGGCATTTATTAACAGTGAAAACAGACAGTAATATCACATAATTAAAGTACTTAAACTTTTCTTGGTTACAAGTAACAACAAGATATTTTTTCAAGATATCAACTGTCATAGTCAGCCACTTGTCAGAGAGAACATTTTTCATCATGAAAAAAGAACGTTCTACTTCCACTGAAGTGATTGCAGCATGTTTAAAACAAGTTATTTCGGAAGAACTCATACCAGTTACAACAGAACATTCACCTATCATTTTCTGTTTATGCGTTTACAGCGGAATGAGGTTAGTATCTCTCTTACTTCCGTTCTGAACACTTTGTAGAGACGGTTTATTGCACAGTTGTACCGCTCTCATCTTTCTCGCTTGCAATTGTTTGTTACATTTATGTAGCTGAGAAGTTACCCCTATCTCAAATTTCCTAGAATTATCTCACGCAGATCGATACAAGGCCGTTCGCCAGGACTATTCAAAACTACAGTACTTCCCTCATTCTCGCTTTGTGCTGGACTCAAATGCCCGAGGTAACCGTGTGTTCTTTTCACTAAAGAAGGTTCTGCTATTTAAAGAACTTAAGTGAAAAAGTTGAGGAGAAAGTTTTTGACTGTTTTTAAAAAAATAAATATTCAACCAGATACTCAATAGATATTTTTGTGAGGTGAGCGTCCATTAAAAAAAATAAATAAACTAAATAAAAACTGGCCTTGATCCCAAATGTAAAGAAACAAATTCATTTCTATCTGACTTGTATCTTAAACATAGAGTTAAAGACGATACACTAATTTCAACAATCTGCCTTTGTTTCTTCAAAATACATTGATAAAAATTACAATTCTTAAATTGGTCTGTCAGATAACTTATTGACACCAGCGTTACTGGCTGTACTTTAGTTCAGTAATCAAATAAAGGCATACAATCTTTTTAATTGCAGTTAAAGCACTGTAAGATTCGTGTCATGGCATGGAGTCCTCTTGCGTCTTTGAGAGGGCATTCAAATTTGACGATACGCACTCTTCGTTCTGTAAGATGTAAAATATTGATAGTTTTGTAAAGTTTCATTTGCTTTTAATGAAGATAAACTACATCTGGACTATGAATAAATTAGGGATAGCAAAAATATCTGTGGTGGTGGTTAAAAGTTTGTGTTGGAAATAAGTTTGGGATTGACCTCTTATAAAATGTATTAGACAGGACCCGATATACTGGCTACTTAATGGTTACTGAAGCCGCCGCAGCCATAAAAAATCCGTCACACAGGAGCTGTGGAAACTAAGCGAATTCCTCACCGCGTATAATAGTTTGTAACAAAAAATACATAAAATCAAAATTATGCCCTTAATTAATTCATAAAATGAAATAAGTTATGGCATTACTGTGTGGTATTAGGAGAACAAAATTAGAATTCTTGCAATTTATAAGTATAACAAAAGAGAAACTACATTTTTTGAATTATTATTATTATTATTATTATTATTATTACTGAGGTTAAATCACAAAAATTAATTCTATTCTATTAATCTAATTAGATATATGACCACTGATAAAACAAATTTATACTGTGTGAGTATTTTTAAACATTTTAAGTGTAACCATGGTTATGAACTGAGCCCTTGATATCATCTTTACGTTCACTAAAATAGAGAGAAACAACTGAAAGTTTCGAGTTAAATTGTGTATTTAAGATGATGTTCATATGTTTCAATAAAACAAAAACATGTTACTATTTAAAAACAATTGCAATGTACTAAGTAAATAAAAACAATCGAAAGTTACATCGATTTTCAGTGACTTTGAAATTTAATTTAAATGTTATAAATATGTAACGTAAACGTTTTCTGAAGGTTATTACAGAGCGCTCTTACATACAAATATAATTCTCATACATATATATTAGATTAATATTTCACATTTGATATCTTCATGGCGATACTTTTGTTATATATAAAACATATGTAACGTTATAAATACAATGTATATGCTGAATTAATTTGTTATTTTATTTTGAAACAATAGAGAGAAAATTAAACGCAGGAGCAATTTTTAAATTTCGGTTTCTAGTTATACCCTTACTCTAAATAGTCCAATTTTCCCTAATTTTCAGGAACAATTTTTCTTATTTTATTTAAATGGTATATACCGCAGTTTGTTGACAAAAAATACAAATATTAATGTCACTAGAGCAATTTTATTTTTTTGATTTCAGGTAATAATTCTCTCCCTCTCCTAATAGTCCGATTTCACTGATTTTTGGAAGATATTTGTCTTATTTTATTTCAATGGAATATACCGAGTTTCCTTAAAAAAAATAAAAAATTCGGTAGTTAGAGAGATTTTTAAATTTCACTTTAACCTCCATTCTTTTTCAGGTAACCCCTCACTCATAATCTGATATGACTGATTTTTAGATTTTTCTTATTTCTTATAATAAGTATATGCCGAATTTGGTTGCGAAAAAAAATGTTGGAGCTACTATGACGATTTTTTAAATTTTGGGTTCCGGGTTAACCCGCACTCTTAATGGTCCAATTTCTCTGATTTTAATAAGACATATTTTTTATATTATTTAAATGCTATATACATTGTTTCGTTGGGAATAAACATCAATTGCGGCCAATAGAGTGATTTTTTTACTTTTTAAAAGTTTTTTCGTTCTAGGCTAAACCCCCCCCCCTCTCCCAAAAATGCAATTTTGCTGGTTTACGAAATTGACGAATCGTTTGTTAATTAATTGTTATTTGTAGAGTTTCGTTGAGAAAAAGCAAAAATAGGAAGCGCTAAACAGAGAGAACACAGTTTTAATTTTTTTAAACTGTAGGTGCTTATTAAGTACGATCAATGCAGATTTTAATATATCTTTCCATTGGTACAACCGCGATAGCTTACGTTCCTGTGGAATTCGCTTTAAAAAATAATAAAGTTCTGAAAAAAATAAGCAGATCTAGCTCCCAGTGACTATTTCTTCTTCTCTAAACTCAAGAAGGACCTTCTAGGAAGGAAATTTAAATGTGACGAAGAAATGATGGATGGTGTTTATGACCATTTTGGGGGAAGGGAGGGGATTGAAATTATAATTCAAAGATGCGAGAAGTGTATTGCAATAAAGGGTAACTGTATTGAAAAGTGAAATATAGTTTTTATCTTCATCATACCTAGAAAATGGTTAGGCCGGAAACTTATGGACCTACCCTCGTACCTACCCGGTTGGAGTGATCAGCATTGCTGACTGCTGGCTGGGAAGCCCGGGTGCGATTTTTAGTGCCTACTTCGGAATTTTTCTAAATTAGGAAGTTCTGGAACAGGGTTCATCCAGCCTTGTGAGGACAATTGGGGAGCTGCCTGATGGAGAGCTGCCGTTCTTCGATCACAAAACCCGCGTGAAAGGTGACCTGGCATGCTGATCATATGCCATTTGCAATACTGCTATCTATCAATGAAGTCATAAGACGGAGATAGAGGATGCAGAAGTCGCTGAGGAAGGCCAAGGCTCACCCTGGGCTGTAGCGCCAAATGAAAAGAAGATCATCTCCGCGTTGGATGCAATGCATCTGTTCTAGCGATCCTACTAGTCTTCAAAGACATGCTGGAGACCATGTCCTTCAAAATCGTCTCCGCAGCCTTCCCCACTGCTTCTGATGATGGAAAATGCTTGCCTGCCACGAAGGTGTTTCTTCAATTTGGGGAAAGGGAAAACGTTACACGGGACTAAATCTGAACTATAGGAGAGTGAGGGACACACTTCGCATGGATTTCTGTGAGACATTCAGCAACAACATTTGCAATATGCAGCCGTGCATTATCGTGGTGCAGCACCCAGCTAGTTGCACTTGCACAGTTTTCTAGACATCTCTGAAGTGTTGCCTAGTTATAATTATGTGTGCAGGCCTAACTTTCCTAGTAGTTGAAACCGTTTTTTTATTTTATTTGTTTATTTTGTTAAATATTATATCACAGACTTTGCTGTTTACTCTCAGGATGTGTTTAATGTAGGCAAGTTTAATCAGAAGTGATTCTAAATACCTATGCAGCTTTCTGTAAAGTCATCTGCAACTGCACGCAGCTGTGTCGGAACCCACCATACACAAACACCTCTCATATGCAACTTTTCAATTACTAATGTGTGGGAGGTTTCGAGTCTCTGAAAGTATATTATAAGCAGCGTTGTTAATGTTTTCTTCCGATAAAGCACAAACTGATTCACCTTCCATTGAAATCAATTGCTTCCCTTCTTTAAACCTTGCTGTGTTATAGACAGAACAAGCTCTCCAGGTCTCCTGTAACATTGCAAAGACCTCAGCTGAAGATTTGTTGATACGAAAGCAGAATTTTAGCGTAGCGTATTGTTTGTCGCGTATCAGCTCCATTTTTCTGTAGTTAGAACTGAACATGTTTCAACTTTCACACCTGTCACAGGCGGACACCGAAAGTGTTAACAATGAAACTAATACCATGTATATATTACCCAATAATTAAATTTTAGCGGAAGATAACATGCCTGTAAAAAATTATGATTATTTTTTATTGACAAGCTACCGTACATACAACTCTGCACACCTACCGTGCTTTCATCTCCTTTACATACTCCCGGAAGCTTTTCACTGCTATCTTCGGAACTTCTTGACATCATTTCATCTGTAAATAAGACGATAAATGTGTAACTCAAAACTTGTTTTACATGACCATTAGTTACCTATTTAACTTCTACCAGCAAAGTAAATTATATACCAGGGACAAGTCACAAGGCATGGGAACTATTTTTTATCCCCCCGCGAATGAAAGTGTATGGAATTTTCACCAGATGGTGCATGTGAGCAGAGCTGCGTGTCTCAGCACGCACCGAAGTTCAGTTAGTGAACGACAGTGGTCGTAAATAGTCAGTAATGGAGGTCACCTCTGTGTGTAAAATAGCATTTCTCTGCGGCAGGAAAGCACAAGAATGCTACACAGTGCTACGGAAGCACTGGGTACGCGTGCCCTGCCCTATTGAACAGTGGCGAGATGGACAGAGACCTTCCCATCGCGGCAACATACTGCCTATGTACTTCGAAAGCTGCTAAACATCTGAATTATCTATTTGCAACCCTGTGCAAGTAGTGTGTGTAACTTTTGCTCATGCCACAATAAATCAATGCTATCCGGTTTTGCTTCTTCCCTATGAGGGCCTCCTACATCTAATCTTCCTTCGGTGGCACCATTCGGCAATAAATATCATATACTTTCAATCATATATCTTAGATTTTCCGTGTTGTACCTTTTTCGCGAGAAAATAAAAATTATTATTATTTAGTTCAAATAAATTCTTTCCTTTAAATGTCAGAAATAAAGTATTCTAAAGCCCCTGACTACCCAAAAATGCTCTTTGAAAATTCTTCCTTAAACAGCAGGTAGAAACTTCTACCTGATCTTGGCTGCCAAATGAACCCTCTGGAAAGGGCTCACGTCCCCCTGGAGTCAGTGAACCATAATTTGACAACCTTGATATATTTTACTTTATTTTATTATTTTTTGTACTTTAGTTAGGTTTATATATTTGTTTATTCATTCATTTTTTGCCTGTTGGTATTAATAAACGTGTATAATATCGCCATCTTAAATGAGTGTTTTCATTTTACAGCTAGATGAACAAATTTAGCTAATTATATGAGCTTACTTAACAATATGTTTATTTGGTAAGAGATGTAAGCCGAAAAAATCAGAGCTTCGGCACTTAGGGCATGGGAGCCAAGTAATAATGTTATACAGTGAGGGTTGATCCTTATTTTCCAGTCCTGACCGCACAAGAATGACTTAAATGTACAGTATGCTGCAAAACAAACGACACTGAAATTATCCATAATTTTTTGTCTAAATTTCCATATTTATTTACTGTATATAATAATTTGAAACTCTATGAAATCAGTTTTGTGTTGATTGTGTTGATTTTTGTTCTCACGACAGAAGAGAACGCGTTTATCACGGAACATAATTTCCGGTCATACGAGGTAGGGACTTCAGAATGTACCGAGTTTCTTCACGTTAAAGAACAGCAGGAGGAGAGCTGTAACAAGGAGGTGCCAAATAACAAAACAATGACAAGTTGCGTCGTATGGGATCAGGTCGCTCAAGAACCGTCACCTAAAACAGAATCAGGGACTACTTCTCCATACAAACATCACAGAAACTTGGTTTAGGTCTGTTCGGCAGATGTTTAAAGAACTGGCTGGATTTGTATACCGGATTCAAGTTGCTCAGCGTCTGAAAGGAGGAGACGAGCGAGCCCAAGTGTTGTCTATGACGTGAGAGGTTTCAAATGTCTTCTACAACATAGTTATCAGATGAAAGCCATATTCACCTTGATGGCTACATCAAACAGATTAACGACTCTTTTTAGAGTTTCAACTGCCTGATGTCGTTATATAGAAACCGCCGCAGAGTGCGCTGGTTATATTTGGTACGCGTGTCCGGTCATGGAATATTGGGCGCTTATTTCGTCAAGAATGTTGCACAGAACCCGCCAACAATAAACCAGGAGCGATACAGCGATCTCATTATCACCCCATTCGTGCGGGATTTGCGTCATTTTTGTCACGCAGAAACTTATCCCTACAATGACAATGAATGCAACAAGATGGAACAACAGCGAAGGAGTCACTTGTACTTCTGCAATGACACTTTGGAGATCGTCTAATTTCTCGTGGAATTCCATTCCCGTATCTCACGGCCCCTAATGGGGCATGTTGAAAGAATGTGTTCAACACAGATGGCCCATCTACAAATGTTGCCCAGATAAGCGAGAAAGTAACGTCGTCTTTATGTCCTTAAAGCAGCCACTGATCATCAACATGTTCGATAATCTTCAGAAATGTTATGAACAATGTGTGGCATGTGATTGTACACATTTTGAACACATTCTGTACCAGCGCCATTTCTGCCATTTATGAAGACCGAGGAAAACCCTATTGGCTCAAGCTTTTACACCTCTTCACAGGAGTTTGTCTGCTGTTAAATCTTATATTTAATTGTCTGAGGACAAAACATTATTGGTGCGGTAAGACAGAGAATCTCTATCGCTATATTACCATGTGCTCTAAACAAATTACACTGGCTTGGCCCGTCTTCTACAAGAGAAGGCGAGTGTTTCCCACGAATCACTGCTTCCTGTCAATTTCTGTAAACTAAATATGTAACTTCTCTGCTCTAGCGCTCTATAATGACCTTCACAGATTCAACTTACTGAAGAATTCGCTTACAGCCCGTGCGTGACAGACCTTTTTCACATTTGAACAACACGCTGTATTATGCAACACGTCTTATTTAAATGAGCTTCTCCAAGCACATGGGTGGCGTGACCGGAAAGGAAATGCAGTGTTTACACGGCTAACATGAGATTATCAGCCAACATGGACATCTCAACAGTGAATGATGATCTTCTGTGTCAGTCCGGAAACTTATGGATCTCACCTCATGTGAAATAGATATGGGTCAGGGGTGGGATATAAGGATCAACTCTTGTGTACACAAATTGTTTCCTATAGTTACTGAATATGCAGTGTTTGTGTATGGTTTAATTTTTACTAGTAGTTTCATTTACCTTGACTGGTACTTTGTTCCGGAACATCCTCTGAGCGAGTGTTACAGCTCTCCCGAAGACAAGGAGGTTTATCATAGATCAGTACCCTACGGAGATTACCTGTGTAAGCAAGTGACGGTAAATCAACAACTTATGTCCTTATAAATTCCTATGAAAAATACCCTTGGCTCTATCAGACTATCTAGAACAAGGCAAGCCATACAAGTATCGACCACTCGCGCGATATTTGCTCTCATGGTGGATAAAAAGTTCCAGGGCGTAAAGTGATAGATACCTAATACATACTCGTATCTCTCAAAAATGGAAAATGTTCGAGAATAAAGGGAAATATACAACAAGTGTTTATACATTGGAAATATTAACTCATGTAAAATTTATTGTACGTCTTTTACAACATTAATGCAAATATGTTAACTTTTATGAGTGAATAAAAAATCTTAGTGAAATAAGCAAATTTAATTTTCCTTCACATGGCTCTGTATAAATAATGGGATGGCATAATTGAATACAAATCATCGAAATCATAATAACAATTATTACGGAATGTAAGCAGTGAAGATTTCTTTCTTTCTTTCTTTCTTTCTTTCTTTCTTTCTTTCTTTCTTTCTTTCTTTCTTTCTTTCTTTCTTCCTTCCTTCCTTTCTTGGAAAGTGTTTAAGGTCCGTTTTTTGCTGCTAAGGCACGCAGATAATGAACATGATGATACATAAGATGAAATGATAAACTGAAAAAGGATTTTTTAAGGAAGGAAGGAAGCGTTTCAAGCCTAGGTTTAGGGTGCGTCCCCGGCATTTGCCATTTATCAAGACTAAAGAATACCTGGAAAAATTCAGTCATGGAGGACGGTCCTGGTGGGATTCGAACCCCAGACCTCCCGCTCAGAGTTCGCGCCTTAACGACCTCGGCCACCCATGGGGGTTGAAATGTTCTAGGAACGAAGCACAAAATGACGGCATAGCTTTTTGAATTTTTTTTTTGTTTTTGTTTTGAACATAGTTTCCCTTGACACTAATGCACTTTGTACAGCGATGCTCCAAAGCCATTATCACGAAAGTCAGCTGTCCTCCAGGAGTCAAGTCAGGATTATAAGGTGAAAGTGGCAGCAAATCGTGCACCAGTACATTGATTACGACACGTGTGGGAGCAAGCATTGTCTTGACACAAGATGACATTTCCTCTCTGATAAACCCGGCCTTTTCCACGTATTTTTGTCTTAGATAGGTCCAAAAAGGTTAGCATCATAAGCTCTAATGATAGATGTTCTTATGGGAAGAAAATAAATTAGCAGTGTATCCTTGACATCCCAAAAACCTTCTCCGCCGATTTCACACATTTGGCCCTCTTTGACGGTGGAGAATTGGCATGCTTCCATTGTTTGGGCTGCTGTTTTGTTTCAGGTGTGAGCAGCGCGCTCATGTTTCATCACTGGTTGCATAAAGTCGGTGGGATCTCTCTGAAAACGGGCCAACTTTACTCCCTGATTCCCTTTTGATCCTGAGTCAGCAGTTGTGGCACGCTACGTGCATATAATTTTTTCAAGCACAAGTTTTCTCTCAAAATCTGAAATAAGCGTTGCCAAAACTTCAGAAATTTTACACACCTTTAATCGGCCATCTTCCAGACAATTTTTGAGGTGACTGATTTTGGTCATCTTCCAAGCTTTCACGGCCGCAGTTAAACTCCACGTTTCTCTTGGAAAGGGTTCAAAAAATATGGTACAGAGTCCCGTCCATCCGTGCTTACAGGCCGACTCGTATTACGAGCGGGGTTTATTTGCAGCCTCTGGCCACCCAGTGGCTATTCTGCAAGCTACTCATGGTTGCCTTTTTTTTAATGGTGTTTAACGCCCGTTTTTACTACTGAGGCACCACAGACGGTGAACACTGATGATACACGAGATGAATGATATAATGGGAAAGGATATTTTTAAGGAAGGAAACGTTCCAGGCCTAGGGTACCTCCCCGGCATTTGTCATTTATGAGTACTGAGGAAAACCTGAAAAAACCTCAGTCAGGGAGGACGATCCTTGCGGGACTCGAACCCCAGACCTCCCGCTCACGAGCCTGCGCCTTAACGACCTCGGCCACCCGTGGCGGTGTAATTTTTTTTTAAAAGTATTGTTATACTTTCTCAACTAAACATAAAGTAGGAATTTAGCAGAAAAATAAATAATTGTAATACTAAAAATTCTTAACGGTCATTCATAAATTACCAATAAAAAATAAAAACCAGAAACCATAGTAAAAAAGAAAAAACGATTTACCCACCTTAATGAATATGCTGTTCTTTAATTGTGTATAATTTCATGTCTAATTTGAAAAGGTGCCAACGCACTGTATTTACAGTGGGTTCAGTGACGTTTTCCCCTGCTGCGCGGGTTTTTCCTATGAGCGGGGTTCCATTCATTTGCCGCGCTATGGATGAGGTAGAAGGCCTGCTTGCCTACTTGTTGACTGTCACAGTCGTATCGCAGCTGTCTCCGGGCGTGTTTGCGTTTTCCGTTTCTTAATCCCACAGTATACACAAAGTGTATTATGCCCTGTGTGTGTGTGTCGGTCCTGGTGGTGTAGTGGTAGCCATACTTGCCTCCTAAACCCAAGGTCTGGGGTTCCAACCTGGCCAGGATCGATGGATTTTTTTCGGGCGTAAAAATCCTAAGTACGGCTTCCTACGGAAGGGAAGTAAAGCCGTGGGTCTCTGTCGTAGATTTACCTCAAGCGTGAAAGAAGCAAAATTTATCGGCCGTTTCACGTTCCGAATTGAATGGAATGACCTGAGATGTTAAAGAACGTCCATAAATAAACCAAATCAACCAGAAATTTCCACAAGACAAAACGGATTTGTGGCCCCCTTGGTCCCACAGCCTGCGATAATTACCTCTTCTTCTCTTCTCATTTGGTACTATAGCCCGGGGTGAATCTTAGCCTACCACGGCGACCCTGCTTCTTCTGTCTCCGCCTAACAACCTCATTTGCGGGGGGGGGGGCATGTGATCAGCATACTGGCATCCCGCAGGTCGCCTATCATGCGGCTTTCGTGATCAAGAATGCCACCTCTCCATCAAGTAGCTTCTAAATTGTCCTCATGACGTTAGGTGTGCCCCGTTCTAGACCTTTCTAACTTGGAAAAAACCCTACCAGTAATCGAGCCCGGGCCAGCAGTCAGTTACGCTAACCACTAGACCAAGGAGGTGGTGTATAATAATCTCTGCGATACGTTAAAAATGCCGTGTACAGTGTGCACACCATACAAGAACTCAAAGATAATATTTGTCAGGAAATTGTCACAATTTCTCACAACGAACTACAGCGAGTGGTGAATAATTTCTTAAAGAGATGCTAAAAATGCGTGGAGAATGAAGGCGGGCATTTTCAACACCTGTTTGATAATTTGGTAAGTAATGAGCCTCTGAAATGTGATTGTAAATTGATGTATGGTTGGTTAATTTTGTTGTTTTATCCTTCCGCTAATTACCGGCTAAGAGCGGCGTGCTTGCTCATAAGCAAAACACTTCGGGGGAAAATAAACCTGATCGCACAGTACTACGATGCCAGTTAATAACACTAGTGATGTAAAAAAAAAAGTTTTACAGGAAAATAGCATTACTTTAAGATTTATTCTTTTTAGCCGAAAAATAACATAGACATTAATCCTAAATATTATAAATGTTTCAGCAGTGTAATATTACCCGCATATTTTTGGGAAAATCTTAAAATTGACAGAGTAAATGCCATTTGTCTTATTCAAAAGTATATTTATTCTTAAAATTGTTTATCCTTTTAATCTCACTAAATTTTGAAACATGTTTTTAAAGCAGTTATTATTAGAGGTATGTAGAATTTCACAGCAGCAATAACATAGTTCAACAAAATTTTAGCAATCATTTGGACGGGAACCAAATTTGGCGAATAAGGGGGATGGGGTCGCACCTCTAAACTTAGCCACGAATTTTTGCATTTGGGAGAATTAAATTGTAAGCAGGTGCATTGTCTTGGTGAAAAGCACACCTTTTCCTGTCAAATGTGTCAAACAGTCAATCAAAATAATACATTAGTGATACCCCAGGAACTTGACTGGTCTATGATCTCCGGAGGTAGTGAAAGACCCGTGTTCGATTCACAGTTGTGCATCTCCCCACCACTTCCCTTCGCCCCCCCCCCAAAAAGCTCTTTATTGTACTCAATTCCAAACACTGGTTTTAAACAGCCCCTGGTGGCTATTTTCATAATGAGGATAGATATACTTACTGAACATATCGACAGGAGTTCCACCAATAAAACCAGTCGGAGTAGAAGTGCTGGAAAATGGCGTAGATCCACACGAAGTAGCCAAACACCAGGGTGATGCACAGTAGCAGTAGGCAGGGCAAGGTGATCCGCACAGATCTCTGTCTGAAGTTGCTGGCACTTTCGTGATACAGGTCTGATGACTTGATACAGACGAACATGGTGAAGGAGAACAGTGGCGTCAACAGTATCAATGACATCACATCGAACAGAAGATGGCTGTAATGGAGAAGTGTTGCGTATTAAAATAAGCGCAGTGTTCAGAATCGATTCTGCGTCGTTTTTAACATTGAGGTATTTTTAAGGTTTGAGCAGTTCCACACACAACTGACGTAAGAACTGCTTCTTTCTAACAGGGTGAACAAAATGTCATACGCACACCAAAGTCACCCAATGGGTTTGATATATTCAGTAATCAAGAGCCACGGAGGAGTCTTGTTTGTCACAGCTGTCCAGAGTACTCTTCTTGAGAGAACGTGGGCTTTCACGGCCGGAGTCATGGGTGTAACTGTGACAATCTTCCGGGAGGTTTTGCCCTGGTCTGCTGGAGATGTTTTGTCTGCACTACGCCAGACATCTTCGGTGGCGTGGACAGGTTCTCCTCTCTGTCTGAAGCGTTGACTGTCAGAGTCGCTTTATTTATACTGCCAGTGCTCCCCGCTGATTAGTCCGGACCGGGCGACGGCCTGTCAGCTGGTGGTAAGTACCTGGTCTCTCCTGTGCTGCTGCTCTCTTGTGATAGGCTCGCTATGTTTTCATGTGTTGTATGTAGTACGTAGTTGTCGATTGCTGGAAACCAGTAGCTATTTAGTTTTGGAGCTTCTTTCCTGTTGAAATTGTTGGGGTGTTTATGGATTTCGGTCGCTTCTCGCTGTAGTAGTCTTGTCATAGATGAAAGAATGCAGGTGTCCTGAAACTTGATGATGTGTTCTCAAAACGTTAATACTCGGACTGGGATATTGTCAACAGAGCTGAATTTATAGCTTGAGCAAATTCCTGCCCTCGTTTATGAGATTTCCCAGAAACGCAAGTTTTTACTCCAGGAAACAAGAAGTCGCACGGTGCAAGGTCTGGACTGTAGGGTGAATGGACAAGCAACCGCACTTTGGCGACTTCCAGTTTCCTCAAAATTTCAGCTGTTTTGTGAGGAGACGCATTGTCGCGCAAAGGCAACAGCCGGACGTCGTCGCCTCAGCTCTTCAAATAAAGGATACAAAATACAAGTGTCATAGTATTCTCCATTCATTGTCATTCCTTCTGACATACAGTCAACCTCATAGTTGAAGAAAACGGTGAACATTCGCTTCCGAGAACGAAAATCTTGTCAAGAACAACTGTCTTGTGTCATTCTCATTTACCCACACGCAGTTCTGAGCTTTATTTGGGGAGGTATATAATAAAACCAACTTTCATCACCAGTGCATATATCTGTCAAACGTTTAGAACATTTGGTGTAAACATGCTCAGCAGTTTCCTTGTACATTCCTTTCTCCTCTTCTTCTCTTCTTTGGTTAGAGAATGTGGTACACATTTAGCATTTTTCACAAATGTCCAGTTCAATGGACATGTTCCTTGGCCCATTCTAGTAGAACTTTCTTCATAACTCAAAAGGGGCTTCTTTCGTGCCAGTCTAGCAGGTAGACCCTTTTTGATGGTTCTGCTGCAAACCACCTCAATAGAAAAAAAACTTACCACTCTCTTTTCAATTCAACTGATGTCATACGCCGATTTTTCAGACATATCCGCTTCAAAATGCGGTCATTAGCAGCAGTAGACGATCTTGTCTCTCATCTTCTTTTAGTTTTTTTTTTTTTTCAAATTTCCCGTTTTCTTGTATTTATCCAATACTCTTGACACTGTGGACTGGTTAAATCCTATCTTTGAAGTAATACCTCAAGTAGAAATGCCCTCAGAAGCTAATATAACAATTACATTCTTTTTGTGAGGTGTTAATTCAATTTCTTTGCCCATTTTGTGTAACTGTTATTACTGACTACTACATCAAAACCAACAATAAAGACAGTAGTATCGGAACAATGGAAAATGTTCAGAAAGTTTATTTGCATACAACGATACATAATCACCTACAGATAAAGCAAAGCTGAAATAGTGAATCCATTTTTGACATTAAGTGAATTTATTGTAAAAATGCACAAAATCTATAGGTGATACTAAAAAGTTGCTAGTAATGTACTTACACTTTATCGGCGTGATACCTGAGCCAGTAGTAAATGGAGGCGCATCTTCCATACCGCCTTCTGGTGACCACATTGTAACCATAGTGACAAAGCTCGCAGCGAAGTCTAGAGGAGGTCTCTAGCCATTTTTCTAGACAGGACTTGTGCATTTGGCCCACGGAGCCTTTGCAAAAGCATGGCGTTATTAGCTTTTCCTCGGTTTCGGGATCTTGGCATATCCTACACTGTGGATTCTCTTCAGTTGATCCTGTAATGCAATGTCACTTCTTACTTAAATAATTATCTTACAGGCATAATTTCTCGCACGAAAACTTAATTTTACAATATTTTGTTAGCCTAATACATGATGTACCCATGGTACTATTTACATTGACTACACTTCCGGTTCCCACTTGTGAGAGGAGTGCAAGTTAAGACATGTTCAGTTCCGCATACAGAAAAGTTGACAAACAATATGCTGCTCTGAAATTCTGTTTTCGTCTCAATAAATCGTCATTTGAGACCATTACAATGTTACAGGAGGCCTATGAAAGAGTTTGTTCTTACCTATAGCATAGCTCGAAAATGGTTTAAAAAGGAGAGCTAATTAATATCAAAGGAAGGCGTACACACTTTGTGTCACAATAGAAGAAAATGTCAACACCACCGCTGTCATTGAAAAGACAATCGTCGAATAACATTTAGAACATTTTCAGTTACCCAAAGTTGGTAACTGAAAAGATGCACATGAGACGTGTTTGCGCACAGTGGGTTCCAATTCTGCTGCGTGCAGGTTTGCATACAGTTGAAGATGACGTTACAGTAAAGTGCGGATTTTAATTCAAAAAGTTATTACCAGTTCAGACATTTATTTTGGTGGTACTTAAAATATTGTAAATGAGCAGTAATATAATTAAAATAGGCATTTATTTAAAGTAAAAACAGAGAATAGTTTCACTCATTATTAATGAAAATAGGTATTTAAGATACTTAATAATTTCTTTATCACATAATTAAAATACTTAAGCTTACTTTTCTTCGTTACAAGCAACAACAAGGTGTTTTTTTCAAGGTATCAACTGTCATAGTCAGCCGCTTGTCAGAGAGAACATTTTCATCATGAAAAAAGAACGTTCTACTTCTACTGAAGTGATTGGAGCATATTTAAAACAAGCTATTTCAGAAGGATTCATACCAGTTGCAACAGAACATTCACCTTTCAGGACATCATGGAAATATTGATCAAAACAAATTAAAGTAGTTTTGAATAGTCCTGGGGAATGAAAAAAAAAGATCTGCACTGGTTTCTGGTCGCGTTCATTTTCTGTTTAAGCATTATAAGGGAATCAGGTTAGTATCTCTCTTACTTCGCTACTGAACACATTGTAGGGACGATTTATTACACAGCTGTGCCGCTCTCATCTTTCTCGCTTGCACTTGTTTGTTACATTTATGCAGCTGAGAAGTTACCTCCACTACAATTTCCTAGAATTGTCTCGCGCAGATCGATACAAAGTCATTTACCAGAACTATTCAAAACTACAGTACATCCCTCATTCTCTCCATTTTCTGGTATTCGTATGCCCAAGGTAACCGTGCTGTCCTTTCACTTATGAAGGTTGTGTTATTTAAAGAACTTAAGTGAATGAGTTGAAGAAAAATTGTAAATAAATAAATGTATAACCAGATTCTTAATGGATATTTTGTGAGCTGAGCATACCATTTAATTTTATAAATTTTTTCACTTCGATAAATTTTGGAATTCTTTATGTGCTTTTTAAAATGCGTAAATAATTGCAGAAAATATGCATAACATCCAAAACAGGAGAAAAAAACTGACCTTATCAACCCCAAATGTACGGAAACGTGTTCATTTCCATTTGACTCTTAAATATATCTACCCAGATAGAAAAGGCATTTTGCGTAACTTCCGGTCTTTGGACTACTGATAAAACTTTACTACATACTTTTGATCCTAAAAGCAAACAACAACAATAAAATAAAAGTTGTTTTTCTTCTTCATAGAAAATTATGAACAACCCATTTTTCCATATTTCAAGGAATATTTTTACCAGGATATCGTTCGTGCCTGCAGACACAACTATAATTTGGGAACACTATAGAGATGTGCTGCTAGGACACATCTTATGCCAAAGGCAACATTGCCGCACGAACTAAATAATGCACCACGATAATGCACACCCACACATCGGAAATGTTACTGAATATCTCACAAAAATCAATGTTATAAAATATCCCGTAATATTAGTATTATGTGACTATTTACTTCAATAATGACTTATATATACACAAATTAAATACTTACGGGTTTAGGCAGACCGTTCGTGCTGCTATTTACAAATAAAAACGTTGAGAAATAACACAGAATTATATGTATGCAAATGTTAAAAGTGTGGCTTGCGCAAGCCTCATAATTGATAAAGATGTTAGGCTAATTTGAAAGTTTATCCTTACTGTTAAAATCTTAAATGACAATCATATTACGCTATTTATCTTACACCTCAGAACATTTCATTAAAATTTTTGGCATCAAAATTGCGATATAACGAAGTAAAATAGCATACCTATAGACATTTGATACGTAGAGCTATTTTGAGACCCCAGAATCGAAGCATTGGCCATAACGTTCCCTTCAAATGAAGTATTAAAAGTGTTTTAGAACACAAAACACATACGTTTGCACATATAAATTGCTTTTTTGGCTAATATTTATTGTAACAGCATTGTTTATAAACAAAACACGAACGAAAAGTCAAGGCCTTCCGAAATAAACTGTACCTACGTTATGTTTCATTTGTTTCGTGATGTAGAAGTGCATGGTTAGCAAACTGTATGTGCTTTTAATAAAGTACATTTTTTATTCAAACGTTATTTACAGTACACTGTGTTCAGTTGTGGAGTCAATGGTTCTAAATTTCCTAACTATCGTATGAAAACTCCTGTTAATTTCTGATTTCCATAAAAAGACACGAAAAGTCTTTAAAGCAATGTGTATAATTTTTAAAATATATTTGTTAATGTTTTTTTTTTTTTTTTTTTTTTGTATTGTTGCTTTGCCTGCATTGATGTTCATGTGACGTCTGTAGATTTTGGACTGAATACTATAGCTAGTCTTTGGGAATGAATGAATGATGGCAAACTAGTTCTGGGTCCTTGGTTCCTTAAAACCACCTTTCATTTACCTTCACAGGGTAAGGAAACACTCCGAAAAAATGAAAATTGGGTACTTTTGGCAAACATAATCGAAACCTTCTGCTGCAAAAATGGAAAGAAAAAGAAGTACGTCCCACAGTAGCTGCGTAAACTAAGCGAATTCCTTAGCAAGTAAAAGTCGTGAAGGATGTTACAGAGCGCTAGACCAGAGAAATTGGTGACACTAGGGCACTATTTAAATTTCGGTTTTCAGGTATACCTTCGCTCTTAATTGTCCGATTTTCAGATTTGAGAAACCACTTTTTTATTTTATTTAAATGTAAAATAGGGGGTTTTATTCCGAAGAAACAAATATTGGTGCCGCTACAGCAATTTTTATATGTTCACCCCCACTCTTTAAGTTTACAATTTTTAGGTATACTCCCACTACTAATGATGCGATTTCCTGGGATTTCTGAAAATTTATTTCTTATTTTATTTAAATGATATATACAGAGTTTCGTTGCTAAAACACAAACATTGGTGCCGCTAATGCGTTTTTTAAATTTTGGGTTTTAAGTAAATCCTTAATTTTAACAGTCTGATTTCGCTAATTTTCGGAAACTGTTTTTATTATTTTATTTAAATAGCATATATCAAATGTAGTTGGGGAAAAAAAACAAATATTGCAGTTGCTAGAGCGATTTTTAAATTTTCGCTTTAGGTTACCCCCCCCCCCACCCCCCAATGTCCAATTTTGCTGGTTAACGAACTGGATGGATCGTTTGTTAATTCAGTTTTGTGGGAGAAAAAACTAGAATTGCTGTCTTTAGAACGTTAATATATGTATATTTGTGTGTGTATTAAATGAATTAAATGAAAATAAAGTTACACTTTGAAAAATGTAACTAAAATAATAACCAAAGAAACAGAAATAGAATAACACACTTAAATGTTCACATTTCTGCCGCAGTAGATTTTTGCTTACAACCAATTGTTACCTCATACCGTCCTGTATTAAAGATTCCTTCCATTTTTTGAGTTAGCTTAAGAAATTTGGCTTTTTGACACATTCTAATATACTTCTGGCCGCTATCGATGTGGCGTCACTCTATACTAACATTCCCCGTCATGAAGGATTAGCTGCTGTTAGGCATTTCTTGGACTCTGGAGCATCTCCTCATACCCCATTCACAGATTTCATTTGTCATCTTGCTTATCTGGTTCTCGCTCGCAATGCGTTTAGTTTTGATAATAAACCTTATCTACAAATTAAAGGTACTGCGATGGGCACCAGAATGGCACATTCTTATGCCAATCTTTTTATGCCTCTCTTGGAGGAGGAATTTCATAAGTCAGAACCTCTGGTACATTAGGCTGAGATATATTCGTGCTTTGAACACATAACTCAGAATCTCTCGATCAGTTCCTTACTAATCTTAAATCCAATTTTTTCAATTACTTCACTTCTGTCTCTCCCACTGCTGCTACGTTCTAGATATTGATATTTCTTTATGCAATGGCTCTTTTTTTACGTCTGTGCACATTAAGCCTACCAATTTACAACAGTGTCTTCATTTTGATAGCTGTCATCCCTTGCATATCAAAAGATCGATTCCTTTTTCTCTTTCAATCCGTGGTCATCATCTTTGTGACAACTTTTCGTCTCTTGACAAGTATATTAAAAACCTAGCTCAAAAGTTCCAAGACCAAAATTATCCTTCCTCTCTTTTAACATCCTGTATCATCCCAGCGCACAAAACTTTCCAATACAAACCTAAAACTTCTAATAAAAACGTCATTAACCTTGTTACTACTTACGTGCCTGGAATTGAAAGCATCAGACCTATTTTGAAAGAATGTCACGATACTTTATTAATGCATTCTTCTTTAAGTGATTTTTCTAAGTTTGTACCCCGCCTTACTTTTAGAACATCCCCTAACCTTAAAAGTATATTTCGCCGCAACCTATCTCCTCCGAATTTACCCCGTCCGTTTGCTGGCTCATATCCTTGCCAACGCCGTAAATGTAAAACCTGTGCGCTAATTATGCCGTGCAATTCATTCCACAGCCCTAATTTATCCAGAGAATTTAACATTTCTTCATTTGCTACCTGTTCTTCCAAGAACGTCGTATATATGTTACCTTGTAAACTTTGCAAAGCATTTTATATTGGTTTAACTTCTACTGTTGTTTCGCTACGTATGAACAATCATAGACGTTCTGTTAAAACCAAGTCTCCCTTGCCGATTGCCCCTGTATCATTGCAAAGATTTCGATGATGCATTTAATTTAACACTTATTGATGCATTACCGACTCATGGCTCTGAAAGTTTGCTCAGAGATAGAGAGATGGCAGCTATTTTTTTTTTTTTTTTTTTTTTTACATAAAGCAAACATACTATCAGATTTTAAATCTTACATATTAAAATTTTTTTCTCTCTCTTGTTGCTTGTTTAATCTTTTTCCACGCATTATGTTACCTCTCCGAGATCCAACATTTGTTTTTACCGAAATATAGCGAAAATTGTGTGGCTATTTAAGTGTGTTATCTATTTCTACTTCTCTAGTCCTTGTTATTTCAGTTTCATTGTTCCAAGAGTTTCTGTATGCTTTATTACATACAGGAGATGCCAAAAATGCATAAACACTTCAAGCAAAGATAAAACTGTGTTAACATAACAAAATTGAATTCATATAAACAGAAAATGATGAGCACTAATCATCTTAGACCTTTACAGTCACAACAGTTGCTCAAAATGTCCACCATCGGCGTCGATACACTTCTGACTACGTTGAACTACTGATTGAGCAACGTTTGCGAAAGTGTCCTCAGCGATTGCAGCATATGCCGTTTCAATTTCTTCCCGAAGTGCTGCCATTTTGTTTGTGAAGTTTGTGACATTGAAGGTACTTGATCTTGTGTATCTAAGAACATCTGCCACATCGCAGTTTCAGTAAAGCTTAGATGGGATTATTAATCTCCTAGAAGTAGCGAAATACTGGGAAAGGCTTTCAAGAAAATGAAATATAGCGTTAATGCGACATATGCTAAGAACCATTGAAATCAAATGGCATGAACTAATTCCCTAACTTGGCGTCTTAACAAAGAGAGTGTCTTTTTTTTCGAAATGGAATTACTTTTGTTTCTTAGAACTCATGTTTTTAGTTGTTGAATTCAGCCTGCCTTCCATAAATCGTGTTTTTCTTTCTTTTACAAAATCCACCATTAATTTCTTGATTAAAATTAGCACATTTATCTTTCCCATTTTGATTTTAGTTCCTTGCTCCGTCTATAATTTTGAACTCTAATGTTAACACTAATTTGTCTTTTGTTTTTTCTTTCTAATGCTAACTTACCTACCGGTCGCACATTGGCAGCCGAGGGCGTGATTTAATTTCTCTTTCTTTGCAAATGGTTTTTAAACAGTTTGGAACAAAAGCATAAAAATACAGGTTTTTTATGTACAATAACTATTTTATAAGTATGTACAAATGCAAATGTTGGTAGCACTAAATTGTTTTCAACGTTACCTTGGCAACGTGGCGACTGAGAATGTTGATATGTATACATATACTGTGCGCTCAGCTATTCCCGGGTGTGTGTTAAATGATGGAGCAGCTAAACAGTGGGTTGTAACCGGAGAAATCTCTCCGAATCAGCATGGAAGATGCTGGTCACTGGGTTTCGGCAATGCATTGTTGTAATTTTGTTGGAAAAGTACAAAGCCATAACGGGTGAATATCACGCTCTATTACTGGAGCAATTAAACGGTGCGACCAAGAGGAATCGTCCTAATTTGGCAAAGTAAAGTGTCCTGTTTCATCAAGTCTGTGACTATGACCTCAAAATTGTTTACTTACCGAATGAAATGCTTCAGTTTCCTCTACTCTCCAAATTTGGCTCCTTCAGAGTAATTCTTGTCCCCAAACATGAAGAAATTACTAGCAGGGAGGAATTTTACATCAAATGAAGAGACCGCTGGCGAAAAAAGTGCGTATTTGCAGAGCTGATGAAATCGTATTTTATTTGTGAAAAGAACAAATTTGAAAACTTCTGGAATATGTGTATGGATTTAAAAGAAGTTGAGTAACAATTTTTTTTTTTCAAAAGTTGTGTTTTCTTTATTTTTGCACGGACTTGAAGTTTCCCTCAATTGGCCCAGAGACTTTGTAATGCCAGGATGCTTGAGAAATCAATACAAAGTTCAATTCGTGCATTTTTGTCCCTGAGACATTTGATGTGTGGGACGGTGGTGAAAGAGCAGTTTTTCTGCACCAATTTTGACCATTTTTCCTTCATACTTTTGCACAGATATTCTTCTTTATGACGAAAGATAAATCGCTATAAGGTAAGAAACAAGTATTTTATTTTCCTATGAAACTAGACCATTCTTTTCGTGAAACCTGTATTAGTTCCAGGTTTTTGACCTTAAATAAAGAATTTAAGAGTGTGGAATCTAATTTATTATACCAGTTCATACTTTTTGATGAATTTATTGTACAAAAGTCTACAAAAATATAATTTAATACATTTTTTTTTCAACAACACCAAAATGTACATATGTCTGCCAAACTGATGGCAAACAATCAAATTATATTAACTGTGCAGTCGTTGATAGTCTATCTGACTTAAACATGAAAACGTCAGTTAGAAGCTATAACACTATTGATGTATATATTCCTGGTTTCTGCTAATGATTCACCAATTATTTTCTGCTTGTTGTGTTTGAAATGTGGTTTTTCATGACCAGAACCCGAAAGTTCAGGCATTTATTTTGGTTAAAATAGGCAGACAAAAACGCACTTGAAGTACTAAAAATAGGCAGTAATATAATTAAAAGAGGTACATATTAAAAGTGAAAACAGAGAGTTATATCACTCATTATTATGAAAATAGATATTTAAGATATTTAATAATTTATTTATCACAGTTAAAGTACTTAAGCTTACTTTTCTTGGTTACAAGCAACAAGTTGTTTTTTCAAAGTATCAAATGCCACTGTCAGCCGCTTGTCAGACAGAACATGTTTCATCATGGAAAAAGAACGTTCTACTTCCATTGAAGTGATTGAAGCATATTTAAAACAAGCTATTTCGGAAGAACTCATACCAGTTTTAGCACATCATGGAAATGTTGTTCTAGACAAAGTTTTGAATAGTCCTGGAGAACGAGCAAAAGATGTGCAATGGTTTCTGGTCGAGTTCATTTTCTGTTTATGCGTTTATAGCAGAATCAGGTTAGTATCTCTCTTACTTCTGTACTGAACACATGGTAGGGACGGTTTATTGCACAGCTGTACCGCTCTCATTTTTCTCGGTTGCATTTGTTTGTTACATTTATGCAGCTGGGAAGTTACCCCCAACACAAATTTCCTAAAATTGTCTCTCGCAGATCGATACAAGGTCATTAGCCAGGACTATTCAAAATTACAGTAATTTCATCCTCTCTATTTCCTGATTCGTATGCCCTAGGTAACCGTGTGTTCCTTTCACTAATGAACGCTCTCCTATTTAAAGGGATTAAGTGAATAGGTTGAGGAGAAAGTTTTTGACTGCTTGAAAAGAAATAAACGTATAACAAGATTCTCAATAGATATTGTTATATGGTGAGTGTAAGTCAATTAATTTTTATATTTTTTTTTTTCTCTTCGACATTTTCCAATTCTTTTGTATTATTTAAAATGAGTAAATAATTGCAAAAAATCCATAACGATTCAAAACAGCCAAACAAGAAAAATGGTCTTAAACCTTTAAATAGGCATCAGAAGCCAACATTAGCCAAAACGGCAAAATAAAATTGGCCTACGGACGCCAAATGTACGGAAACATGTTCATTTCTATCTGATCCTTAAATATATCCCTTGAGATAAAAAAGTCATTTTGCCTAACTACCGGGCGCTATATCTTGTCATTTGTACAGAAATATGATTTTTTCATGCTATCATATAAGACAGGCAATAAATTGGTCTTTCCAAAATGAAGCTTGTTGTCGTTTTATTTTCTATACCTGGTTCGTACTTGAGCGTCGTATCTAAAAGCAAGAAATTCTACAGTTGCGCTTGGCGCTCTTGAATGATTAATTGCATTATTTTCTATGTTACCACTAAAACTGAAATACGGAATATAAAATGGCCGTCACTGAGCGAATTCCTCAGAAAGACGAATTTGTGAATGTTATTACAAATCTCTAGCAGAGAAATCGGTGCCTCTATAGCGCTTTTTGAATTTTCGGTTATCAGGTATACCCACCCCCTAAGCTCCTAATAGCCCGATTTACCTAATTTTCAGAAACTATTTTTTTATTTTATTTAAATGGTATATACCGACTCTCGTTGCGAAAAAATAAATATTGGCACTCCTAGGGCGATTTACAAAATTCAATTTTCAGGTAAAACCTCCATTCCTTAAGGTTGGGATGCGGTGAGCACTATCTTCGTATTCCAGAAGTATGTGAGTATCACTTTCCTTTCACTTTAAACTTTATTTTTAGCAGGCGATTTATTTGGTTTATTCAAGGTCGATCTTTAACATCTCAGGTCATCAGCGTCCCATCCAATTCAGGGCGCGAAACAGCCGACAAATTTTGCTCAGAGGCCTCTTCTTTCAGGCTTGAGATTCTTAATCGTGCTGTAAATGTACGACACGAGACCCATGGCTTTACTTCTCTTCTGAAGACAGCCATACTTAGGATTTTTACGCCCGAAAAAAATCCATCGATCCTGGCCATGTTTGAACCCGCGATCATGGATTTAGAAGGCAAGTATGGTTACCACTACACCACCAGGAGCGATTTGTCCGACCTACACAGTGTTCGTCTTCAATACGTGTACGCCCTTCAGAGAGCTTCTGTGCCCTACTGTAAACAGCCTGACATTACATTCATTTCTTTGATTCCATATCTTTTTTCCAAAAAATTCACACAACGGAGGGCTGCTCGAGAAGTGCACACTCACTCAGAGGCGCAGCCATCTTGAAACTACTGTTTTTCTATTGTAAACACCGATTGTCTAGTTTTGAATGTCACCAATTTGCATCGGATTAATTCTATTATTTAGTGGCAATAGCCCCTGGTGCCTGCTTCATATATGCATTACCCCCACATCTTGTACTTACCTGGTATAACAATATAACTAAGAAACAGTCTTGCACTTGTAAACCTCCATGTGCACTAGTAGAAACTTGGCTTGAAAACGTCATTATCAGGGAAAAGGGGTGGCAGAAAGTTACCACACTTTGGGAATCGTGGTGGAGGTTTGACAAGGTCCGATTTTCTGCCAACCCTGAACACCAGCGCCATACCGGTGTGTAAGTGCACCACGAAATGGCAGTGGAAGAACCAAAAACCTGAAAACATAACTTAACTTTTAATTACATCTATGTAACTGGTGTAACATAGCAGTATTTGTTTTTTTCGTGCGTGGCATCTAAATAGTATTATTATATTTTATTATATATAGGTAAAATAGTACAAATATACTGCAGGTTATACATAAAAGTAAACAAAGAAAAGTATAGTTAAGCAGCTCTATAATTATAAGGAGGCTTCCACGGTCGGAGTTTTGAATGTTAAAATAAAATGTTTCCAAACTTTGAGACCGTCATCATAAAATGTTCCTCTCGACCTAATGTTTCGTCAAGCACAGTACCCGACATCATCAGAGGAATTAAATTATGCATCTTGACTGTCTCCGTCACTGTTACATTCTAGAAAGGTTTCTGTAAAGAGCACACTTCGACCTGCAGATTCCAGACTTTGTTCATCAAATGTTCTTGCCATGAAACTAGAGAAATGATTGATTCTTTAAATAGCTACACTGCTGTTATATTGATTTATTAAACTCTCTATTTCTGTTGTTTATTCTCAGTCGTGATATTTGAAGTAATAAATGTGCAGTGACTCTTTTTGATTTATACAATGCTTCTCTGATCATCGCCGAACAAGGCACATAACCAGAAACCTTGATAAATGTATTAAACACCCTAGCATGCAGCACTCTTCTATAAGGGCTGTAGCCACAATGTACGAGGTAAGTCCATAAGCTTCCGGCCTCCTTATCTAGTGTCATACCTTATCTGTTAACTAATAATTGCAGCTGTAACTTCCACTCCGCTGTGTACAGTTGTTCAGATATGGTTGCATAAAGAAGGCTATGTGTAGAAGATTGTGACATGTTCAAATGGAGTATCGAGCTGTTAATAAGTTCTTCACAAAAGAAGCACTTACTCCAAATGAAATTAAACAGTGATTGGACGGTGTATATGGGGAATCATCCCCCTCATATTCCACCGTAAAAGAATGAGCCAAACTTTTTCGAATGAGTCGAGAAAGCATTGAAGATGAAGAGCGTGCAGGTCGGTCCTTGGAGGTGCTCACTCCTGAAAACATCGTTCGCTCTTGTGGAAGGAGAAATTATGGAAGACCGGCCGGCGGCTCAAAGTTACAGAAATAGCAGCAAGGTTGGGTCTTTCAAAAAAAACAGTCCTTCTTATTCATGAACATTTAAACATGAATAAGGTTAGTGTCTACACTTCTTTTCTCAGTCCAAAAGCAGCAACGAGTCATCTGTTGTCAGACATTTTTGGAGCTCTGTCGTGGCAACGAGAGAGAAGTTCTGCAAACCATTGTTACAGGAGATGAAACTGTGATCACCTACTATGATCCCTTGTCCAAAAGAGAATCAATGGAGTGAGTTACGTAAACCTGGCGAAGCACCGCCTTTAAAGGCCAAGGTCTCTCATTCAACCAAGGCGATAATGTCCACAATCTTTTGGGACTGTGAAGGGATAGTTGGTATACTGACTTAAGATTGGCCATATTGAATGCGCCTGTTATTTCTGATTTGCCGCTTGTAGGACTTTTAAATTTTATTTTCTCATTCGGAGTTTTAAACTTTCAACGTCATTCCATCTAAGAGGTCGTTACCCTTTCCACAGGCATTTAACTTTGTGTTTAATCATCAGAACGCATGTTCACTTTCTGTTGCAAGACACCCCTCGATAACAAAAGACTAACCTTGACCTTAGGCCCTTTACCCTAGGCTCTTAACAAAGGCTATTTCCCTCTTGGACTGCCCTTATATTCGACAAAAGCACTGCTTCCTGCATATTACAAAGACATAAGATTTTCCACCAAAATGCCAAACAGAAAATATTTTCATTATCGGGCATGATTAGACAGTAAGATGATTGGGAAAGGAGGAAACATAAATAATTTATATTCAGGTGGGGGTGAAATCGTCAGTTTTGAGATACGAGAGGAGTTTCTGTTGACAAAAATTCTGATGAAGGACTTACCTGGGTTGTTAGTGAACACTCTGAAGACACAATATCCCAGAGAAGGAACAGCTATGGTGTCCTTGAGTGGCGGAGCGGGTGATAACCTGAGGTTGCCAGAATGTACAGCCTGGATAACGTCCTGTATCGTTTGTCCTGGCTCAAACTGACCCATGGCCATGACGTAGAAAGCATATCCATGCAGGTGAAACGGGTGATTTAGCTGTGCAAGTCCTGAGAACATGCCAAAGCGTCAGTTTATCTTTCAGTCTTTGAGCTGAAGTCGCGGATAGAGCTTAGAGCCCAACTTACCTTCATCAACAATAGCGACCTCTAGTACAATTTTGAGGGGAACAGGAATGACTTGGGTACAGCTGCAAGGCTCATCGTCAGAGTCCTTGGGGCACTTTGGTAGATTGTCGTCACCGACTGGACAGATAGCATCTCGTGGAATATCCTGCCATTGACTGAGCATAGGTGACGGTGTTTCCAGGTGCATGATACCGTTCATTGTGCTGGCTAGCAGTACATTCTCTCGTGGTTCTGGAACAGGCCATCACGTGCGTGTGGTAAAAGTTTAATATTGTAGGTTATGAACGATACAAGTAAGACAATTATCTAAACACGCAATTGTACAAGGTGCGCTATAAAACACTTCACCTCTACTTCCTAGTGATCTAACGGACCCGAGTGAGCTCTATTGTTGTCTCGGCAGAGTGGGTGGGTGTGTCTCCGGGTCTATTGTGACGTTTTACGTAACATCGACGGTATAATGGTCGTGAATGTGTGAATGATTTAACGCCCGTTTTTGCTACAGTGCTACAGGCGGTGGACACTGATGATACATGAGACGAAATGATCTATAGGGAAAGGATTTATTTTTATGGAAGGAAACGTTCCAAGCCTAAGTTTAGGATACCTGCCCGGCATATGCCATTTTTGAGGACTGACTGGGGAAAATCTGGAAAAAAATTCAGTCAGGGAGGACGGTCCTGGAGGGATTCGAATCCCAGACCTCCCGCTCACCAGTTCGCTCCTTAACGACCTCGGTCACCCGTGGCTGTCCGTCTCTGGAATGCATTGCCACGGGATGTCAGAGACTGCCGAACTTTAGGAGCATTTCATAAGAAAGTGTTTAACATTATCAGAAATAATCGATTACCATAGATTCAGATACCTTTTGTTACAATGCATGTATGTATATTTTACCTGCTGTAAAATTATTCATTCTATTATTTTTATTACTATCATAAACGTTCCCTATCTCCTTCATAGTATTGTCAAGTTTTAATTTTATGTTTTGCTTGTATCTTTATTTCCACTTTATGTAGGTTGATATATGTTGGTGCTTGTTGTATATTATTATACTTTTATTTTCTTATTTTTTTCTTCTTCTTAAGTTAATAGTTTTCATATTTATGTATTAGCTTACATTTATTTATATACATCATGTGTTACATTGGTTTATATGTGTACAATGTTGTGATTGTAATATCGTCGCTATAACTTCACGTAATTATTATTAGATTGGTAGAGCAGAAGAGAAGGTTAATGGCCTTAGCTCTACAGTATAAATAAATAAACAGGCTGTTATCCGGGTCGTCAAATCGGGACTTCGGAGAGACCGTGAATGATGATGGAAATCCACTGCCAAACCACCTTCCTGAGAAGTTATCATTTAGAAAATTACGAAAATGTAACGCGAAATGGGCCGACGCACCATCCTGTTGCAACTATACCTGGTGCATAGTTTATTAGTTCACTTAGTTGGAATATTAATAAATCTCAAAGCTTCTGCAGATAGTTTCTTGCATTAACAGATCCTTAAAAAAACACACATAATTAGTGGTGAATTGTGTTTTCAAATTCCATTGTGAAATGAGGATTTTTCTTTGCCCAAAAACGATATTCCAATCGCGATTGATGCAGTAAGTCGCACACTCATCAAAAGGGTGGGGGATGGACATGTCGAATAAGGTTGAAAACTCCTGAAGTAATAAATCACCTGCTTCTCAACGTTTGTACAGATCAGTACCAATAAGTTCATTGGCGAAACAGCGGCGAGACGGTCTCAGCTATAGTAGTAATGGACTTTTATTGTAGCAGTTTTAGAGTACACACATGTAAATATAACTGACACATGGGCAATTTTATATACGTATACAAACATAAATAGAATCCTTACCTACCCCTCCTCCCCAACTCCCCTCTCTTCTCTATAGCTATTAGCCTTCTTTGTCGGGTCTTCGCTAGAAATATTCCCGAATTGTGTGTATATCTTTCATGCATCAATACTTTCCTTCAAATGTTCAAACTTCTGTTGTGTTGGTAAATGCTCATTGTTAAAAGCTCTCTGTTTCTCTACATTCTGCCTGAATGTGTCTCCAAGTATCGCTGTCTCTTGACAGTGGGCAAATTCTTTCCCCCAGAGCTTTGACTGTTTTATTTCCTTTCCAAGCTCCTTAGTAAGCTCTATTTCATTTGACGTAGCATTAATGAAAACGGAACTCCGAGTTTGACTGTCGCTTGCGTGTTGATTTACGAGGTGACCGTTCGATTGTCTCTGCAACTCTAGTATGTTTAGTACATACGGCGATAGATGGATCACTTCGTGGACAGTCTTTGACACTGTCAGAACGAAACGTTGTTACTTTCCTTGGAGGTGACTTCTCAAATCTCTGTCTGAATTTGTTGCATTGTTTGGCCATGTGCGGTCTTTTTTAACTCAAAAACTCACAACTAAGCGCTCTTCGATGGAATAGCTATATGCATTCTTGGTGAACTTCCATTATTATGATTTTCAACTATTTATTATTATAAATAAATTATAAAAACAAGATAAATTGTGAAAAAGTACCTATACGCGCGCACTCTGCATCGTATAAATCCTTCTAATTACATTTTTAAATAATTTCATTTGTATATTAAAATGACAGTTACATTATTTCCGCTATATCAGATGAAATTTTTAAAACTTTTTAATATGTACACAAAATTTCAATTTATTTCGTGTCATTAAATTGAGCCACTTTACTTCCTACAGAACACATTAATGCACCTAGAGTGCTTAAAACATTTACAAAATTGATTATTGGGAAGTGTGTGATGTTGTCTTAAATTTAATACCAGGTTATTAAAGGAAAACTTACGGAAATATCTGACGAATTTGCCTGGCACCGACAAATCTTCTACAGTGTAGTTGGAGAAGGCGAAAGGTATGGTCAAACTCATGTCGGGTTCCGCTGCCAGAATCTTTTCGCTGATGGGTTCTATCAGCTGCAACTGATCGATACACACATTTCGTCCAGCTCTGCATGTGCCGTTGAACGGGTTCAGGATCTAGAACATGTGGAATGGGATATCAGAGCAACAGCTGTCAGTGTAAGGAGCTTGTTTGCGATCTGTGGTATTCTTCTCAAAGTAATGCCGGAGTTTCTGAAAGTTTCCAAAGACACGATGGAAAACAAACATTTCTGACAGGTACCTTCACAAACTTCTTCCCATGAAGGTGTTTCTTCAATTTGTAGGAAAGGAAAATGTCACACGGGGCTAAATCTGGACTGTAGGGAGGGTGGGGAACAGACTTTACATTGATTTTTGTTGAGATATTCCTCAACAACATTTGAGATGCGCGGCCATGTTTTAGATGGTGCAGCATCCAGTTTGTTACATGGAAACGTAGCCTTGGGTGTGATATGGCCTTGCAAAGTTTTCAGGACATATTGCCCAGTTACAGTTATGTGTACAGCTACAACATGCTGGTAAATCCAATCCTTGAATATCAAAAATGAGATGACTAGGTAAGATTTCCACACCCAAATTTACCTTACAGAAAATAAAACATTATATTTATTGTCGTGTTGCTATTTATCTTGCTGATTTATACTGCTGAAATGCATTATGCAGAAAGTTATAAGAAGAAACGTAAGTGCATTGGATTTTTACCCGCCACGGGTGGCCGAGGTCGTTAAGGCGCGAATTCGTGAGCAGGCGGTCTGTATTTTTTTTTTTAATTTGGTTTATTTACGGACGCTCTTTAACATCTCAGATCATCAGCGTCCCATTTAATTCAGAATGTGAAACGGCCGACAAATTTTGCTCAGAAGTCTCTTCCTTCAGGATTTTTTCGTGCCGTAAATGTACGACACGAGACCCACGGCTTTACTTCCCTTCCGAAGGAAATCATACTTGGGATTTTTACGCCCGAAAAAATCTATCGAACCCGTAATCTTGGGTTTAGAAGGCAAGTAGTCTGGGGTTCGAATCCCACCAGGATCACCCAGTCCTTCCTGAATGAGCTTATTTCCAGGTTTTCCTCAGGCCTCATTAATGGCAAATGCCTGGGAGGTATTTGGGCCTGCAACGCTTCCTTCCTTAAAAATACTTTTCCCAGTTTATCATTTCATCTCATGCATCAGTGTCCACAACCAGCGATCCTTAGTAGTTAAATCGGGCGTTAAACACTATTAAAAAAAGACATTGGTGTTTTAAAACTGGCGTTTATGAAATGGGGGAGGAGAAATATTTTCCTGGCAAGGAAGGAAGTTTTATTTGGCGAGATGCCTCCCCCCCCCCCCGGTTTTGAGATATTCTTTTATAAATTCACCCATCTCCACTGAAAGGCTCGATCATGAATGCCCTTGTACATTTTCCTTTTCTAATAAAATCACGTCACGAACCTTGTGTACAGGAAATCCCATTGGACCCGGATCTGCAGTTGGTGGCCTGCCGTTGTTGGAACCGGAGTAGCTCAGAATAGCCAACTGATAAACACCGAAAGTTTCGCAGTTACCGATCGTTCTTGCATGTATCCAGTACGTCCTCACCTCTTGGTCTGCTTCCAGGATAAAGTCATATCTCTCACCTTGAACAAGGAATGACATATAAGAATATTTCATTGAAAATTGAAGATGTTACAAAATTGACCTCATTTTTTTTAAATTCATTAATTAATTTTTATTATATGAAGCATCAAAAGGTTAAAATTCCTGCAAAATGTGTTACTTCTATTCCCAGTATATTTTGTTATAGTAAATGTTAAGCATTTGACCTTTTGAAAATAGTTATATCTGGAAGTATGCACTTCAAAAACACAATTTAATATTATACCGTGCGATCAGTTTTGTTTAGCAGGTCTGGGTGATTAGCGGATGGGTAAAACAATAGAACAAATAAACCATACAACAATACAAAAACTACTTCAAGAAGCTCATTATTTACCAAATTATCAAATGAGGTGTTGAAACTGCCCATACATACTCGGCATCTCTTTAGGAAATTATTCACCACTCGCTGTAGTTCATTTTGAGACAATTTCCTGACGAATGTTATCTTTGAGTTCTTGTATGGTGTGCGGGTTCGTGTTGTACACGGCATTTTTATGATACAGAGATAATAAACACCTGCTGCTAAATCGGAAGACCGATTTACTACAAATAACTCTGTCTTGTGGAAACACGTTGTGAATTGCTCTCATGGAATTATTCGCAGTGTGAGCAGTGGCAGAGTCCTGTTGGAAAAATCATTATCTAGCTACCTGTCGGCTAATTCACTAAAAAAAAAGTTAGTTACCCAAGTAACAGAATCTGCATGCTCAAAAGAAATTGGTCCTATAAATCTTTTCCACATATGAACCTACATAAAGACACGCTGTGTTGTTGTAAACACATAAGGCATAATGCTGCAAACGATTGGGGGCTCGCTTGTAGGGAAAACCCGCGCCGTAGGAGAAAGCATCACTGATCGCATGTTTTTTTTTTTTTTTTTTTGAAGTTTTCTTAAAGACACGCCGAAGTTAAAAAATAGTTTTTTAGTCAAATTAATAATTTTTTTGTTCCCCCCACCTTTTGGAAAATTACTTTGTACCCCAGGAAACCTCCCTGAGAAGTTTCACATTGTATATCCTTTGGAACACATTCTATAAGTCATTTTAAATGCCTCCACTCCCTAAATCTCCATATCTTGGTTTTTTACTTTTAGGCATCCAAAATTTCACACACCTTTTTCTGTTGTACTTTTTAGTATATTTGCCTGCACACTCAAAAACTATCTTCTTCCAAAATATACATGCCTGAAATGTTTTTGATTCATTCTGTTCACCTTACTTCATAAAAGGTAACACATTTTTCGGTAAAAACAAACATTGAATAATAGAATTATTTTAATACTGTCAGTTACTAATTTTCCCATGATTTTGTATTGTAATTGTTATGTTATTTTTTTTTAAAAAATTACTAATAGTCATAATTAAAATTCAATGTTAGCTTTTAAGTGAGACAATATTTATAACAAACTTTGAACTTTTTGCATGAAAGATTCAAATTCTATGGAATGAGCTTTTTAGCAATATATTTGAATCTCCAAAATAGATTTTATAGTTTAAAACATAGTAACATTTTACCAATTAAGTCAAACATTTGCACTGGTAACATTAATAACCAGAGCCCGGAAGTTCAGGCTTTTATTTTGGTTAAAATAGACAGACAAAAAGACACTTAAAATGCTGAAAATAGGCAACAATATAATTCAAATTAACATTTTTTAAAGATGAAAACAAACAGTAATATCACTCATTATTAATGAAAGTAGGTATTTAAGATATTAAATTTCTTTATCATATAATTAAAGTACTTAAGTTTACTTTTCTTGATTACCAGCAACAAGATGTGTTTTCAAGGTATCAACTGTCAGCCGCTTGTCAGAGAGAACATTTTTCATCATGGAAAAAGAACGTTCTACTTCCACTGAAGTGATTGGAGCATTTTTAAAACAAGCCATTTCGGAAGAACTCATACCAGTTACAACAGAACATTCACCTTTCAGGACATCATGGAAATGTTGATCAAGGCAAAGTAAAGTAGTTGTGAATAGTCCTGGCGAATGAGCCAGGAGAAACTCCGCGGGAGCAGAGATATTTTGAAACAATCCCCGTTTTATTCTAGATCTATTTTCTCGCGTTCTGTTAATAATACCATTCTGAACATTTTTTATCCTATTTTATACAAGTAAGGAATCGACAGTATTGTAAAAATATTTTTAGGTAATTACAAGTTGATGAAATAAATTAATTTAGAACAAATACTTAATTAAAATATATTTGCTGCAAACAGCTGATCCTGAGCTTCACTTAATATTAATTTGGTGTATATATTCCGAAACATTTTGGACTTATTTATTTCCAAAGTTCTAAAGCACTCTATATGAATACTCTTCCTGCATAGAAACTTTTAGTGACAAATTACACTTATATTGACTGCAGCTGACTTTCTTCTATATATGAATTCACAAAGTTTCCTTTAAATTGTAAACATAGAAGGAATTTTACATAACTGTTTTATTTTCTATGGAGGTAACAAAGTTTGAGATTAGAGTTCTTATAAAGCACTACTGAAAACAAAATTATAAAGCTGCTGCGGCGGCTTGAAGAATATGTGAAGTGAGGGAGAAGTGTCGTTACTGTGTAGCACAACGATGGTTCCAGCGTTTCAATGAAGATTTATCACGTTCTGGAAGACCTAAGGTGTGGAATATTGAGAATATATGTAGAGTTTTGGAAAAAAAATCCACCAAGAGTACTTGCAGGTTGTCAGAAGATCTTGATGCATCATACTTCGTCATATTAATGCTCCACACAGAAGCTGTAGATCTGTACCTAATGAATTGACACCTGAACAGAAGCTACGCAGAGTGGATATCTGTCGTCAGTTGATCGCAAATCCCATAGATGATAGATTTATCGGGTCAGTTATCACGTGTGATGAAAATTGGGTATCTTTCTTCAAAACTGACACCTTGAAACAGTCACTCGATCTCAGTCAGCCTACCAAAGCCATCGCTAAACAAAATCGTTTCGGCCCTAAAGTGGAGTTTTGAATGTGTTTTTTAGAGGCAGTGTATTGCGCATTTTTTGTTCAACAACTGGAACGAGTTTATGAAGTTTTGAGGCAGAGATACCTAGCATTTGTTAACGAAATAGAATTCTCTTGTAGCAAGATAATGCGAGATACCATACAGCTCGAAAAACCATGGAAAAAATACACAAATTGGAATCGAACTGCTACAAAAGTCATCGCTAAACAAAATCGGTTCGGCCCCAAAAGAGAATTTTGAAGGTGTGATTTACACGGAATTTTTTGTGAATTTTTATTTTAAAAAATCCAGAAATTGGAAGATATTGAAGCCCTGATTTTCGCCTTCAGATGACCATATGTGTGGATCCATGGGCCATTTCGAATACCCTGAAGCTATGGAAGCGGATATCGCCGAATTCTTTGCATCAAGATTCAGAAACTACTACCGTCAAGGGATAACAAACCTCGCTGAAAAGTGCCTCAAGACTGTAACATCTAATAACTCTTTCTTTGAGGATTGGATTAATTTTTTGTCAGAACGCATTTCAAATAAAGTTTGCTTAAAACCTGACATTACTAATGAGACAGTCTTTATTGTCTTCTGTTGACTCACTGCTGTCGATTCACCTTCAAAGAGAACTGCTTGAGTATCAACGCTAGCAGAAATGAAACCCACCAAGCTACAACAATGAATCAGCAACTGTTTATCAGCTTGTCCACAGTATATTAAACATTTCGTTGTATACTATGCAAAAAATTAAGAGATCGAGTGCATTTATAAAGTTTTGAAACAGCCTGATGTAGGAGATGAATATTATAGGAGCTGTATATAGTGTTTGCATTGACTTCGCCCGGTAAGTTAAACAGTTGATCTATCTGGTAGAATGTTTTGTCACTTACCTGAATATAGCACTACAGAATCTACTTGAACCGGCTTGACAGAGTTGCCGTCCACAGCTATGAGCCACAGTTTGTGCCTCTCCACGGTCAGCAGGACGGGACATGTCGTGCACAGGCCACCAACCACACGGAATCTGTATTTCCTGCCAGAACGCACGCGGTAAATTGCGTAGGGTGTTCCTGTCGATTCTCCCCCTTTCTATAAGTTCAAAAAATCAAATTTGTGTAATACAACGAGCTCTGGTTGAACCTTACTGTCGAAGAATTCATTCCAGTTGAGATGAAAACAGTTATAAATTGTTTAGTACAACATGGATTGCTCTTGTATGCCTTTATTATGACAGTGTACCACATAATACCACATTTATATTTCTTAAATAGCAGTAATTAAAAGAGGGGTGGATAAAGAATGTACACGTGCAAGTTTTGATGTTAATGATGAAACTGTAATGTCTATTAATTTCTTACTAAAATTTGTGGTTTGGGACGTGATTTTCTTTGTGCAGTTTTCCCTAATGTACCATCATATGTGACAGGTTTAGCAGTGAAAAGAAATATCCGGAAGAATATATAAAGCGGTTTGGGTGCGAGGTGAGCGTTTTAATGAATGGTGTGAGCAGGATATTATATTTCGACTCCTTTTGCAAGTGAGGTTCAGACAAGACAAACACACCCGTTTACATCGTTTGCCAAGGAAACTATGTCCTTTTCTTTAAAATAAACGGTGATAAATGTGACGATGTTCTATATATGTCGAATAGTTTTAAGGCGTCAAATTATTTGGAAGTTCGTGTATTTTAAAAATAATTGTGCTTACCTGTGGAGAAATTTTAATTCATATTATTTTATATTTCGTTTTCATATGAGAAATATTGTTTGTAAACAATTCCAGATTCTTAATAACCAATGAAATATTTTCTAATGATAATTAATGTCATCTTGCAAAAATAATATTGCCTCAAAGTTTTGTATTTGCTATTGGCTTTTTGGGTGACTTCGAACGTTTTTTTTTTTTTATTTGAATCGAGATTTTTTTTAATTGTGTTTAACGCCAGTTTTTACTTCTGTAGCACCACAGGCGGTGAACACTGGTGATACATGAAATGAAATATTGTGAAAGGATTTTTTAAGGAAACGTTCCAGGCCTAAGTTTAGGGTACCTCCTCGGCATTTGCCAGTTATGAGGACTGGGGAAAACCTGTAAAAACCCTCAGTCAGGAAGGACGGTCCTGGCGGAATTCGAACCCCAGACCTCCCGCTCACGAGTCCGCGCCTTAACGACCTCGGCCATCCATGGCGGTCGTATTGAGGTTTGATAAATGTAGTGGGTCTTGGTATTGCATAAAATAACACCATCGATCGATAAATCAAATTTGGCTAGGCATGAAAACCCTTGCTATAGACATTTCAAAGAATGCTTTAGGAAAATGGAGAGGTTTTAGGTATTAGTTTTTACAGCATCAACTCCCCCCCCCCCCCCCGGACTCTCTCTGACTTCCATCAAGATCAAAACTTTCCCTTGCTGTTAGCTTTTTTCATTAAATAATTGAGCAGCGTTGAAATAAACAAATTGATTTTAAATAAGTTTATGATGAATAATAGAAATAATAAAGTTAAAATCTAATTGCTTTATTGTTAGGTGGAGACCTTTTTAGGCCGCTCACGAATTCAAGAATTGGTAGCTTTCACAGCCGTTTTTGCAGAAGAAATTCTACAACAGTTGACCACTGCTCGAGGCTAAATGCAATATTTATGCTGTCTCCGGTCCCCTTTTCACAACTTGAAGTTCTTAAATCTATTCAGTTAAAGTCTTTTCAGAATGGGATATTTGACACTTACCATGTATCGACCCTTGCCGTCGAAGAGCAAACTGTCGGGTTCTTGAAATCTGTCATGTGTGACCAGCCCTGGCAGATGCTCCTCCGAACCTCGGTGTACCCAATCCACAAGCATGACGACATGTGCTGGCAGATCGCAATCGTAGTACTTAGCGTTGGGGTCCGTGGTTTGAGGCTCCCGTACAACTAGAGTGCCTTGCAACCCATCCAGTTTCTGTAAACCTACGAGAAACTTCCATGGCTGAGCGGTTTACCATAGGAACAAAAATGGAAATTTTATGGCTTGAGGGGAGTGGATTATAACGTTGTCTAACATGAAATTAGGGGCGTTCTAAAAGTTCCCGACTTGACTCAGAGATGTTGTGAAGATGGTCAAATATCATTGTTTAGATGGTGCGTTGTAATGTTTCAGACGCGCAAATGTAGTCACTTGTTTGGGACGCTCGTGTAGACAAACTAGTGTTAAACATTTTCCACAAAATGGATAAAACTGAAATACGGGCTGTGCTTCAGAACTTCGTTTTGAAGGGTTTAACTCCAACAGAAATGCAAAAGGAATTAGATTTCGTATTAAAGGATTCTTCCACTGCGTTTTCGACGGTTAAAACGTGGGCTGCTGAATTTAAGCTCATTAAAGAAGATGAGCTCTCTGTCTACTAAATTTTATACGAAGTTTTGGGTATGAGAAAGTTTTCCGCTCGATGTATGCCGCGTTTGTTAACAATGAACCAAAAACGCATTCGAATGAACACTTCCCAAGTGTTTAGACTTGTTTAAACGCAATTTCAGTGAGTTTCTTCGACCTTTTATAACAATATATGAAACATGGAGTCATTACTACACGTCAGAGACGAAGGAGCAGTCCAAACTGTGGGTGGCAACAGGTGAAAATGCATAAAAGAAAGCAAAAACGGTTCCATCTGCAGTAAAAGTCATGGCTACGGTTTTTTGGGATTCTCATGGTGTGGTGCTCGTAAACTACCTGCAGAAGGGCATCCATCACCGGGGAGTATTACGCTTCACTACTGGACCAACTGAAGGATGCTATTCTTGCTAAACGTCCACACCTTGTGATAAGGAAAGTTCTGTTTAATAACAATCACGCGCCTTCTCACCTATCTGGGATTGTTGCTGCAAAACTGCATGACCTTCGCTTCCAAGTGTTTCCACATCCCCCATATTCGCCGGATTTGGCCCCCAGCGATTACTTTTTGTTGTCAAACCTGAATAAATGGCTGGGTAGACATAGATTCACATCAAATAATGAGATTGAAGCTGAGATAGACAGTTATTTTTCATAGTTGGACAATTTTTATTTTATTGAGGGTATTAAAAAGTTGGAAAGTAATTCGACTAAATAATTTACAAGGTGGCTTTTTGAAAATAAAAATATTTTTCTTAAATATTATATTTTTACTTGGTCAGATCGAGGACTTTGCAAACGCCCAACGTATAATCTGTTTTAAGATATTACTATCCTAGTATGTGCTGAAATTGTTTTGTATATTCCCCCATGTTGGGCACAACTTTTGAAGCGAATTTGTTGGTTGGTGGCCTCAGCCTGTTGCCTCCGCTTCGCGATAACAAAATCTCGTGGGGTTTTTCGATTGTTTTGTGAGCCCCGCTCAGAGGACTGGGAAAGGATGTAATTTAGTTTAGTGAAGAAGTAAACACAATTTTACACGGCACGGCATTGTTTATTATTTACACCACCAGATCGCATACATGCTCGGGGTTAATTACATTTAGCTGGATGGTTTGAACAACTGTGCCCCCGATTATGTTAAACCGGTAAAGGAAGGAGTGCTAGTAATAGTACTAGTAGTAGTAGTAGTAGTAGTAGTAGTAGTAGTAGTAGTAGTAGTGGTAAAAGTAGTAGTAGTAGTAGTAGTAGTAGTAGTAGTAGTAGTGGTAAAAGTAGTAGTAGTGGTGGTGGTGGTAGTAGTAATAGTAGTAGTAATAGTAATAGTAATAGTAGTAGTAATAGTAGTAGTAATAGTAGTAGTAATAGTAATAGCAGTAGTAATAGTAATACTAGTAGTAGTAATAGTAGTACTAGTAGTAGTAAAGTAGTAGTAATAGTAGTACTAGTAGTAGTAATAGTAATAGTAGTAGTAATAGTAGTAGTAATAGTAATAGTAGTAGTAATAGTAGTAGTAATAATAGTACTAGTAGTAGTAATAGTAATAATAGTAGTAGTAATAGTAGTAGTAATAGTGATTGATTGATTTATTTAAGGACGCTCTTTAACAGCTCAGGTCATCAGCGTCCCATTCAACTCAGGGCGTGAAACGGCCGACAAATTTTGCTCAGAGGCCTCTCTTTCAGGCTTGAGGTTCTTTTTCGTGCCGCAAATGTACGGCACGGGACCCACGGCTTTACTTCCCTTCCGAAGGAAGCCATACTTAGGATTTTTACGCCCGAAAAAATCCATCGGTCCTGTAGTAATAGTAGTAGTAATAGTAATAGTAGTAGTAATAGTAGTACTAGTAGTAGTAATAGTAGTACTAGTAGTAGTAAAGTAGTATAATAGTAGTACTAGTAGTAGTAATAGTAATAGTAGTAGTAATAGTAGTAGTAATAGTAATAGTAGTAGTAATAGTAGTAGTAATAGTAATAGTAGTAGTAATAGTAGTAATAGTAGTAATAGTAATAGTAGTAGTAATAGTAGTAGTAATAGTAGTACTAGTAGTAGTAATAGTAATAGTAGTAGTAATAGTAGTGGTAATAGTACTAGTAGTAGTAGTAATAGTAGTAATAGTAGTAGTAATAGTAATAGTAGTAGTAATAGTAGTAATAGTAGTAGTAATAGTAATAGTAGTAGTAATAGTAGTACTAGTAGTAGTAATAGTAGTAGTAATAGTAGTAGTGATAGTAGTACTAGTAGTAGTAATAGTAGTAGTAATATTAGTAGTAATAGTAATAGTAATAGTAGTAGTAATAGTAATAGTAGTAGTAATAGTAGTAGTAATAGTAATAGTAGTAGTAATAGTAATAGTAGTAGTAATAGTAGTAGTAATAGTAATAGTAGTAGTAATAGTAATAGTAGTAGTAATAGTAATAGTAGTAGTAATAATAGTAGTAATAGTAGTAATAGTAGTAGTAATAGTAGTACTAGTAGTAGTAATAGTAGTAATAATAGTAGTAGTAATAGTAATAATAGTATTAATAATAGTACTAGTAGTAGTAATAGTAGTAGTAATAGTAGTAGTAGTAATAGTAGTAGTAATAGTAATAGTAGTAGTAATAGTAGTAGTAATAGTAGTAGTAATAGTAGTAGTAATAGTAATAGTAGTAGTACTAGTAGTACTGATAGTAGTAATAGTAGTAGTAATAGTAGTAGTAGTAATAGTAGTAGTAATAGTAGTAGTAATAGTAGTAGTAATAGTAATAGTAGTAGTAATAGTAGTGGTAATAGTAGTAGTAGTAGTAATAGTAGTAATAGTAGTAGTAATAGTAATAGTAGTGGTAATAGTAGTAATAGTAGTAGTAATAGTAATAGTAGTAGTAATAGTAGTACTAGTAGTAGTAATAGTAGTAGTAATAGTAGTAGTGATAGTAGTACTAGTAGTAGTAATAGTAGTAGTAATAGTAGTAGTAATAGTAATAGTAGTAGTAATAGTAATAGTAGTAGTAATAGTAGTAGTAATAGTAATAGTAGTAGTAATAGTAATAGTAGTAGTAATAGTAATTGTAGTAGTAATAGTAGTAGTAATAGTAGTAATAGTAGTAGTAATAGTAGTACTAGTAGTAGTAATAGTAGTAGTAATAGTAGTAGTAATAGTAATAATAGTAGTAATAATAGTACTAGTAGTAGTAATATTAGTAGTAGTAATAGTAGTAGTAATAGTAGTAGTAATAGTAATAGTAGTAGTAATAGTAGTAGTAATAGTAGTAGTAGTAGTAGTAATAGTAGTAGTAATAGTAGTAGTAATAGTAGTAGTAATAGTAGTACTAGTAGTAGTAATAGTAGTAGTAATAGTAATAGTAGTAGTAATAGTAGTACTAGTAGTAGTAATAGTAGTAGTAATAGTAGTAGTAGTAATAGTAGTAGTAATAGTAGTAGTAATAGTAGTAGTAATAGTAATAGTAGTAGTAATAGTAGTAATAGTAGTAGTAATAGTAGTAGTAATAGTAGTAGTAGTAGTAATAGTAGTAGTAATAGTAATAGTAGTAGTAATAGTAGTACTAGTAGTAGTAATAGTAGTAGTAATAGTAGTACTAGTAGTAGTAATAGTAGTAGTAATAGTAGTAAAAGTAGTAATAGTAGTAGTAATAGTAGTACTAGTAGTAGTAATAGTAGTAGTAATAGTAGTACTAATAGTAGTAATAGTAGTAGTAATAGTAGTAGTAGTAATAGTAGTACTAGTAGTAGTAATAGTAGTAGTAATAGTGGTACAAGTAGTAGTAGTAGTAGTAATAGTAGTAGTAATAGTGGTACAAGTAGTAGTAGTAGTAGTAGTAGTAGTAGTAGTGACTAACTCTTTGGTCTAGTGGTTAGCGTTGATGAGTGTTGGCTGGGGGGCTCGGGTTCGATTCGCGGTACTTGTTAAGCATTTTGCAACACTGCTCTCTCTCAATGATATCATGCGATGTAGGTTGAAGACGCAGCGGTCGCCGCAGTAAGCTAAGGCCCACATGGAGCTATGGAGAACAGGCTATAGAAAAAATTATAATTTTAGTAGTAGTTTTATTTATATGATTCATCCATGTACAACATAGCCTGGGACAATATGTGCTTTTGCAATAAATTAAGAAATGCGTACTTGAAATTGCGCAAATCAATATTTAACTCTTAAAATATACAATATATATACTAAAATTAAATAAATACATAAAATATATAATAGAAAGAAAAAATGAGAAATAAACAAATAAAATAACTTTCCTTACTACACATATTTCCAAAATAAAGTGACTCATGGACCCTTCCCCTCCTCCCTGTTTTCTGCCTTCTCCAATTTGAGCTGTCTCACTTTATTTAAACATTTACCTACTCCCTCCTCCTCCCTATCTGCCAGAAAAGTTCAGCACAACCACTGCGTTAACACGTGTACCCAGTAGAATATGTTTCTCGCTTCTGTCGTCCCCTTGCAGAACGCCAGAATATGTTCCCAAGATTCTTTCTCGCACATATAGGACAAACCCCTCTCTGTCTGTTACTCTGGTCATCCGCTAAACCAAGCAAGCCCCTGATTGTAGAGTTTGACCTCTATTTGAATATAACGCTCCACCAGCTCTCCAGCGAGAAATTTTCTGCACACTCCGAAAGAGCCAGTCTTCTATTAATGTCCCTCAAGTGATTCTTAATTTTCCTCCAAGTCCCCTCTCCTGTTCCCCCGCCCTGTGATCCAAATGTTACAATTCCTATAGTTTCCAGGTCACTTCTTAATTTTGAAACCCAGGTCTTATTTCCCCTCATTTTCAGCGACTCATGGTAGCAGATCGTCCAAATTAGTATCTGATAATCCGCAGAGTTCTGTTGAAAAAATACATGATTACGCTCCCTGTCGGTTAATTCTCTGAAAGAAGCGGTTAATATGATATTCAGATAAGTAGCAGAATCAACTGTATGCTTCTATAATTCTCTCACCGCTGATGGTGCACCATACACCGATTTTTTCATCATGGAGGGGCACTTCATATAACCATGGAGGTAGAACAAGGCCTCTTTCGAGAAGGATATTAAATGTGGGTCTATGTATCTATTGTACACATTTTCCTGAATCCACTCACAAAATGTGCGCCTATGACGCGGTCACTTGGCTAAAGAACATGTGCCACAGTTATTTTATACAGCTTGAAGTGCAAAAATTCAGTAGTCTCTCGCACAGACCCATATGAAATTCCCACTTGTAGTGTAAGACGACGAAGAGATTTTCTAGTGGAGTTTTCTAACCGATTATTAATATGTAATCTTTCTTTGGTGACAACTCTAAACTACCTTTTTTGCTTTCTTGGACTAGATAGTTTCATTTTCCTGAATTTCATTATACAGATAATGAACTGTTTTAAGATCTGCAGCGTCTACATCCGGGAATTTTCCTTTAAATAATCTTCGAATTTCACAGCTAACTGAGTTAAAATATATGAATCATACATAAAGACACAAGGTATAATATTGTCGAATTAAGAAACGAAAAACACACACACCCGGGAACAGCTGCGCTACAACTGACAGTCAGAAAGGTCAACAAGTAAGCAAGTAGGCTTGCTATCCCCTCTATGGCGCGGCAAACGAGTGAGGGCTCGTTCATAGAGAAACCCCCGCGCGGTGGAAAGCATCACTGATCGCATTTTATTTACAATTATGGAAAAATTTGTTGGGAATAATTGATCCCCTACATCTGCCATATAAATACCGTTTCATTGTACCAATCTTACAGAGAAGAAAGCCAGTTACTGCTGACTTTCTTACTAACAACACCTTTGCTCGGAACATGAAACTCTCTGCAGCTGGTGTCACATGATGCAACTTACCATCATGGGAGTGCCAGAAGAAGGTACCAACGTTTTCGGCCCGGAAGTCATAACGGAAGGTAGTCCTGGCGTGTATGGGGCATTGAGTTACCATGGGAACACCATCCATGAAGGGTGTTTTTTGCTGGAACACTCCGTGCCAGTGAATGGTGGTACTGCGTCCTGACATTCGGTTGTCAACGTCAACAATTATCCTGTCGCCCAGGCATACCTGTGATGTATTTTTTCTATTATTTAAATATTTCTGATATGTTAAATTTTTTGTTAGAACAAAACTTATAATACTCCTTCCTAAGTTTATAAAAAAGCAACAAATAATGGATATGAAGTATGCAAAAGAAGGTATCCCATCTAAATTATGACAATTCTGTGTGAAAATAACCGCAAAAGCGAAATAAAATATACTTAAAATATAAATGAAAGCAATAAGAATAATTTATAAACTAAAAAATATCAGACTCAGACAGAAATAGCTTTACAGATTTAAAAATCCTAATGCCGAGGGTGCCAAAAATGTGCACACACTTTCACAATAGATATTTATTTAATATATTTAAAGTTGGACCGAAAAACAACAGTAGTGTGTAGTATGATATTCTGTATACAGATGTGACTCACATTACATTATGCTAGCGTTGCTACAACAAAATGGAGCCAAGATTATCGTTTTAGCAGCGGAAAGCAATTTTGAAGTGTATTGGAAAACCGAGAATGTTGTTGAAGTTCAAAGACAATGAGCCCCGTTCTTCTTTTTAAGGGGTAAATAAACATTTCTGGGGGGCTTTGACCCCTACCGCCTGTAGTACCGCTAACCTTTTAAATCTATCCAAAACTGACGTATGTGTTAAGTCTTTAAAAAAAATAGTGAATTTTACGCGCGACAGGTGAAATTGAACTAGCCAAAGGGAAACGATTGTTTGAATTTTTAAAGAAAGGTAGGAAACTTGGGCGTAACTTTTTGATGTCTCCTAGCCAACAATATTTTTGATACCACTCCAATGATAGCAGGTTCTGGATACTTCCCACTTAACTTGTTAAACACGTTCTGTATTATAATATTTTCACAAATGTCGTACATTAACGGCTTGATAAAGAACCTCAAGCCTGCAAGAAAAGGCCTCTGAGCAAAATTTGTCGGCCGTTTCACGCCCTGAATTGAATAGAACGCTGATGACCTGAGATGTTAAAGAGCGTCCGTAAATAAACCAAATCAACAATCAACCACTTTCTCCCTCCCTTCTAACCTTATTCACAAGTGCAACAGAGTAGTGTCAGCTGATTTTTAAAGTGTAACCTCTACGGTACTTGTTTTATGATCACGATTTTATTTTTCCGTCACTGTATGTAAGCTTTTTCTTACCTGAATCGAGGGCCCAGGCAGTTTTCTGTTGACAGTAAGAATGCCTCGCTCATATCCATCAGCTGTGATACAGTTGGGTCGAAAACAGTCGGAAACATTCGCAGGACAATCTCCACAACTCCTGGGCGGCAGAAGAAATACCTCTTGTATACTCTTCACAATTAATACAACACGGGAACTTTTCTATTAAAAGGCTGTCTGAAATTCACAGTAATTACTAAGAATTGTTCGCTTTAATATGTGATGAAAACAGCTTAAAAGTTTAATTCACAAGATGTCATTTTTCTTGAAGGGAGATTTTGATTTAACTCCTTGCCCCTACATTCAGTGAATCCCGAAGGAAGGTTGTGCCCATGAAAAGATTTTTGAAACTTTTCTTGAAATCTCCATCGATCCTACCTAGAAGGCACCAAAAATGGCAATGAATATATATATATCTCAGCAAAACGAAACTATTATTAAAGGGGGTTTATCTGAAAACCAAAATTTAAAAATCGCTCCTACAACACCAGTTTTTTTTCGTAACGAAACTCGATATACATAATTTAAATAAAATAAGAAAAACGTATCGCGAAAATCGGGCCGTTAATCGGCGGGGATATATCTCAAATAGAAAATTAAAGAGTAGGGGTTAAAACGAAATTTAAAAATCAACCTATCGGCCGCAATTTTTGATTTCCTTAAAGGAAACTGGTACATGCCAAATGAAACAAAATAAGAAAAGTAGTTTCTGAAAATAAGTGAAATTAATTATTAGGAATGGGGGTTCGTCTGAAATTCAAAATTTTAAAATCACTCTAGTGGAACTAATGTTAGCTTTTTCGCACGAAAACTTGGAATAAAATATTTAAATAAAATAAGAAGAACAGTCTCTGAAAATTAGAGAAATTAGACCATTAGGAGGAGGGTTATGCTTGAAAAGCAAAATTTAAAAATCACTCAATAAAAGGACAAATTAAATCAACATATAAACAGCATTTACAACGGTACATATGTTTTATATTTAATAAAAGCATTATTATGAAGATATCAAATATGAAATGTTAATCTAATTTGTGTCTGAGAATTATATTTGTATGTAAGAGCGCTCTGTAATAACCTTCAGAAAATGTTTACGTTACATGTTAATAACATTTAAATTAAATTTCAAAGCCACTGAAAATCGATGTAACTTTCAACTGTTTTTATTTACTTAGTACATTGCAATTGTTTTTAAATAGTAACATGTTTTTGTTTTATTGAAACATATGAACATCATCTTAAATACACAATGTAACTTGAAACTTTCTGTTGTTTCTCTCTATTTTAGTGAATGTAAAGACGATAACAACGGCTCACTTATTAACATGGTTACATTTAAAAATGTTTAAAAGTTCTCACACAGTATAACTTTGTCTATTAGTATCATATATTTAATTTAATGAATAGTATATCAATAATTTTTGTGTTTTAATCTCAATAATAATTATAAAAATGTGGTTTCTCTTTTGTGACACTTATAGTTGCAAGAATTCTAATTTTGTCCCCTAATACCACACAGAAATGTCATAACTAATTTTATTTTATTAATTAATAAGACCTAATTTGGATTTTATATTCATTTTAAAAGTATTTAAGTTTCTGAGGAATTTTCTTAGTTTACGCAGCCTCTGCTTGATGGACTTTTTTTTTTTGTTTTCTATCAATAAATTAGATATATTATCGATTTTTTGTCATATATTGTAAAAAAAAAAAAAAAAAACAATAAGGGCAGATGGTGAAAAACAGGAAAAAGGGTAAAGTTAATACTACGCTATCTTGTCAGTTTTAAACAATATAAATCACATTATGGATTATTTTGGGTTCTGTGTAAAAATATAAAAAAGGTGTTCCTTTTAAAATCCGCTCACTTTATACAAAGGAGGATTTCATACAATCAAAAAATAAGCGTAGTAATTTTTCTCAATTGAATTAATTTAGCTTTCTAAATATTTTAAGTTGTAAATATTTAAGTTACCATTAATCAATTTTTTCTACAATGGCATTTTAATATTAACTATGTAAAAACATGGACATTTCTGACAAACTCTACACGAGAGTGTGTAAACATGAAGCGTGGTAATTTCACCAAATACACATAATGTATTTCATTTCTGACGAAATCTACATTCTAGAGTTATACTCAGTTGGCTAAACTGATTACAGGATCCATAGATTGAAGGTGTATGATATGGTTGTTTACTTACGGTCCCATGGTCTTGTAATCCTCGAGTACCCAGTGGTAGTAACACACTTTCGGTGGAGAGTCTTTGTCACAGGATCTGCAACAGGGGTGACCAATGTCACCAACATCACCTTGTTGCAGATATATCTCTTCGCCTGCACGGTGTAAACAAAATACGTTTTCCATGTATGTGTGTTAAAAATACGAACATCTGTAGCAAAAAGTTAATGTTATGCAAATATTTACAGGTTGCAGTTACTGGAGCGTTTAGGTGTGAACTAGAAAGTTAATTATTTACAAAATTTGTTAATTATTGAGCAAAAATAACCGTAGTTCATGCAGATAAAGGGGCGAAAAAGTTTAATAGTGGTTTAACGGCCGTTTTTACTGCTGAGGCACCACAGGCGGTGGACATTGATGATAGGTACATGAAATGAACTGATAAATTGGGAAAGGAAGGAAATGTTCCAGGCCTAAATTTAGGGTTTCGATCCTGGCCAGGACTGATGGATTTTTTCGGGCGTAAAAATTCTAAGTATGGCTTCCTTCGGAAGGGAAGTAAAGCCGTGGGTCCCGTGTCGTACATTTACGGCACGTAAAAGAACCTCAAGCCTGAAAGAAGAGACCTCTGAATAAAATTTGTCGGCTGTTTCACGTCCTGATTTGAATGGGACGCTGATGACCTGAAATGTTAAAGAATTTCCGTAAACAAACAAACCCCCCCCCCTAAGTTTAGGGTACCATCCCCGGCATTTGCCATTTATGAGGATTGAGGAAAACCTGAAGGGAAAAAAAAAACAGTCAGGGAGGATGATCCTGGTGGGAATAGAACTTCAGATCTCGTGGCGGTTAAGGGAGTATGAAAGGCCTATTTTTATAATGCTAAATTTACTCACTTCATTTCCCATTTTCTCAAAGACTATTAAAGGTAATTAAATGAAACATTTACAGCATAAAAATGCAATAATTTAAATTTATTGATCTACTTTATCTACTATACCATGACTCTGAAGCAAATTATAAATTATTTTCAATTGTTTGCTTTTTTCTATTTTTTCCCAGCATTTTATTTATTTATTTTTTTTTCATTGCAACATTTTGTCTTAGATCTATCATAATAGACAACACCATCACAATAAATTAGTGGCAAACTTTTCAAAGTCATAGCTTGTACAGATCCTTACACGAAACTTGGATTTACTTACCACAGCACCCCGGAGACAAAACAGTGGGTTGGCAAATGTGAAAGTGCATAGATAAAAGCTAAAACCGTTTTCTCAGCGGAAAAAGTGATATTGGGGGGGGGGGAGGGGGGACAGACAGAGAATCATCATGATTGGCTATTTGAAAAAGGGCAAAATAATAATGACTGCCTATTATTACGTAACGGTATTGAACCTTGGCGCTCAAAAACTGCTCCTCCACACGGACAATGCGTCTTCTCATGCGTCGGCCGTTGATAGGAAAAGTGCACGAGCTGGGGCTTTGAAGTAGTTCCCCGCTCACCCTATTCCTCCTATTTCGTCCTATGTGATTTTTTCTCTTTCCAACTTCAAAATTTGGCTGGGGGGGGGAGGGGAAGAAGAATGAACAGGACCTGTGCACTAAAGGAGCGTTGTGCACAGTTCGAAAGATTTGTTTTTCCTCAGGAAATAAAAAAAAAAAAAAAATCTCGCTGTACTAGATGAATTACCTCAAAGAGATTATGTTTAGAAAGAAACGTATTTACTATGCTTTTACCAGATTGGGTTATGTGAGGCACGTACCTTGATCCTTGCAAAGGTTGTAAGGATATTTTCATTAGAGGGGAGGTCCATAAGTTTCCGGCCTAACCAATTTCTAGTTATGATAAAGACCAAAAATATATTTCACTTTTAAATATAGTTACCCTTTATCCTTCATTGCAATACACTTCTCACATCTTTGAATTAACATTTCAACCCCCCCCCCCCCAAATAGTCAAAAGTCTTGTCTGCAAATTAGGCATAAACAACATCCATCACTTCTTCGTCACACTTAAATTTCCTTCCTCGATGGTCCTTCTTGAGTTATGAAAACAGAAAATAGTCACTGGAAGCTAGATCTGGGCTATAAGGGGGATGGTCGATCTCCTTGAAGCCACATTTCTTCACAGCTTCCTTTGCAACAAGAGCCGAATGCATAGGCGCATTGTTGTGAAGAAGGCGCACACCACCACTCAACTTTCCTCGCCTTTTCTCTTTGAAGGAAGCACGTAGTCTGTGCAGTAGGCCAGCATAGTGCTCCCCATTTACTGTGGTGTTCCTCTCCTTGAAGTCAATGAAGACTATTCCTTCACAGTGCTAAAATATGGTGGCCACGATCTTCTTGGTTGACTGAGTGACCTTGGCCTTTAGAGGCGGTGCTTCGCCAGGTTTACGTTACTCCGTTGATTCTCTTTTAGACAAGGATCATAGTAGAGGATCATAGTTTCATCTCTTGTAACAATGGTTTGCAGAACTTCTCTCTCGTTGCCACGGCAGAGCTCCAAAAATGTCTGACAACAGATGACTCGTTTCTGTTTTTGGACTGAGGAAAGAAGTCTGGGCACTAACCTTATTCATGTTTAAATGTTCATGAATAATTCAAAGGACACCTGTTTTAGAAAGGCCCAACCTTGCTGCTATTTCTGTATCTTTGAGCCGCCGGTTTTCCATAATTTCTTCTTCCACAAGAGCGAGCGATGTTTTCAGGAGTGAGCACCTCCAAGGGCCGACCTGCACTCTCTTCGTCTTCAGTGCTTTCTCGACCCATTCGAAAAAGTTTGGTTCATTCTTTTACGGTAAAATATGAGAGGGATGCTTTCCCATATACACCGTCCAATCGCTGTTTAATTTCGTTTGGAGTAATTCCTTCTTTTGTGAAGAACTTAATAATAACAGGTCGATACTCCATTTTGAACATGTTACAATCTTTTACATATAAACTTCTTTATGCAACTATATCTGAACAACTGAGCATAGTGGAGCGGAAGTTACAGCTGCAACTATTTACTTAAGAGATAAAGTATGACACCGAATAAAGATTTTGTGAAGGCGATAATCTTCCACTAAACAAACAACGAATATGCAATAAGCAAACAACAAACGCGCTTGCTATTTCGCCACAGACGACTGTGTATACAGTACAGAGTGAACGATGCTTCAGGCAACCGGTTTCGCGACTTGCGGCCGGCCGGCGAGGTTGGCTGTTGTGTTGGCGGTGCGGGTGACAGGAAGTCCGCAGTAAATATACTACGGTTTATCGTATTAGTTATTTCTTACATATATAACATAAACACTTAAAAAGATAAGTAAATTACTCACTTATATTAAGCAAGGAGAACTGTAGCTGCCTCCTTCGTTGTACAAGCATTTCTGAATCCTGCTTAGGAAATTGCTCATTACACTTTGCAGTTCCTTCTGAGAAATGGCAGTAATTTCTTGACGAATGTTACTTTTAAATTCATTTAAAGTGTGTGCATTTATTTTGTACACTTTTTTATTACCCCTTCAGAGATAAAAATCGCAGGGGGTTAAATCAGGAAATTCCTCTTGAAATATTCTCCTTACAGCATGCGCTGATTCTGTACGCACGCATGAATCATACATGAATACTCCTTGGGGAATAGAATACTTGTATTGTCCCATTTCACTTGGTACACTGTAATGCGTCGCCTAACAAACACTTGCTACTTGCGCAAGATTTCAACTCACATGAAGCCACCCGTAGCGGAGGGGAAATACACTTCCCACCTCCGCCGACATAGCGCCGCCGGTCAGTCCCGCGGTTGCCTCAAGCATTGCTCATTCAGTATAATGCAGTATTACCAACTTTTGAAAGCCTTGATTTGCTTAGTGGCTCGTTTTTATTTGGTAGCCTCTCAAATAATATTTTATCTACTTTATTTGGACAATCTCAGTGTTGAAATAAATAAATAGTAAAATAATGTACCTTTTGCTTCCCTTATATTGTTGAACAGATAAATGCACCAGGTGATCAGAGTACATTGCAGAAGGGGTAGGGATTTCATGAAGGTTCCAGAAATAGCTGAAAAATATGGAAACGAGACAAAGGTTCAGATTAAAACGGCTTTCATTTTCTACGTTGGCTCAGATAAGTATTCTTGAAAAAAATAGTTTATAGATCTGTAACTGTAAAACCACCAATATCAAAAATCAGCAGGTAGTACGTTAGCTATGATGTTGACGAGACATCTCTCATTCGCCTGTAATTTGTCTTATTTCAGTCGAGATCCACACTACTTTCTTTGCAAACTGTTTTCTGCGATTATTGAGATGACAGGTTATCATAATCAGCGTATTGTAAATCTTTTTCTGAGACTCGTTAGATGATGGCAGAATATTGAATAGACAAGCCGTACTCAGAACTAAAAGTGAAAAATGCGGTTTAAAAGTGGCCAGGAGTTCAGTTGATAACCAGGGCCCATAAGCTAGTCAAGGTGTCTTTTCTATCTGGTCGGATATATTTAAGAGTCAGGTAGAAATGAACATGTTTCCTTACATTTGGGCTCGCTAGAGTCAGTTTTTATTTTGCATTTATTGGCTCCTGTTACCCATTTTAAGATTTAAAACAAACTTTTATGTCAGTTTTGATTATTATGTTTTTTTCTGCAATTATTTACGCATTTTAAAAAGCACATAAGGAATTTCAATATATCAAAATGAAAAAAGTTATAAAAATAAATTGGCACGTTTTCTCACAAAAATAATTGACAAATTTATTATACTTTTATTTCTTTTTAAGCAGTCAAAAACTTTCTCCTCAACCCATTCGCTTAAGCTCTTTAAATAGCAGAGCCTTCATTAGTGAAAGGAACGGACATTTACTTCGGGCATACAAATGCCAGGAAATAGAGACGATGAGGGAAGTACTGTAGTTTTGAATAGTCCTAGCGAATGATCTTGTATCGATCTGCGCGAGACAATTCCAGGAAATTTGTGGTGAAGGTAACTTCTCAGCTGCATAAATGTAACAAACAATTGCAAGCGAGAAAGATGAGAGTGATACTGCTGTGCAATAAACCGTCCCTACAATGTGTTCTGTACGGAAGTAAGAGAGATACTAACCTGATTCCCCTACAAACGTATAAACAGAAAATGAACTCGACCAGAAACCGCTGTGCATCTTTTGTTCATTCTCCAGGACTATTCAAAACTACTTTACTTGGTCTTGATCAACATTTCCATGATATCCTGAAAAGTGAATGTTTTGTTGTAACTGGTATGAGTTCTTCCGAAATAACTTGTTTTAATACGCTCCAATTATTTCAGTGGAAGTAGAACGTTCTTTTTCCGTGATGAAAAATGTTCTCTCTGACAAGCGGCTGACTATGACAGTTGATACATCTTGTTGTTGCTTGTAACCAAGAAAAGTTTAATAATGAGTGATATTTCTCTCTGTTTCACTTTTAATAAATGCGTATTTTAATTATAAAGATACCTATTTTCAGTATTTTAAGTGACTATTTACCAAAATAATTGCCTGAACTTCTGGGTTCTGTTGATATTGCAATGTTAAATTTGTCTCAATCAGTCCCCAGTTTCTCAAATACTATTAAAAGTAAACAAACGAATTTTTACAGCATATAGAAGTACACAATTGAAAATGCCTAATCTATTTTTACTACTATACCATCACTCTGAAGTAAATTATAAATTATTTTCAATTGTTTGCTTTTATAATATTTTTCCCCAACATTTTATTTTTTACATTGTCACATTTTATCCTAGCTGAGCTATAATAGATCCACATCATCATAATTATATCATGAATAAGTGGTAAAAGTTTCAAAGTGATAGCTCATACAGATCCTAAAACTTTGGAAACGTATGATCCACACTCTAGTTGAAAAGGGATGGTATGCAAATAAATGATTAAACAAGCAAATAAAACGATCGGTCTATCGTCACAACTGCAGATCGAATCAAATTACACAGCAGTAATTAACGAGAGGAAAATAAGCGACATCGTGTGGGCCGCAATTGATGCACGCGTTGTGACCTACTGATGGATTTAGGTCAAAATCTTCACGAGTTATCGGTTCCTTGCGCTCTCTGTAATCATCTTTTATTTAGCGCTTGAACAAAACAAACACACTTTAGTAAAATCGAGGAGTAAATTTGGTAACTTATCGCAAAATTTTTAATCATACGAGAACGGTCTTAAAAACTCCCGGTCTCGACCATAGGTGGTCGTGCAATTGACATGACTATTGTTTTTAGCAAATTCCGAAATAATTGTACCCATGAAATGATTTTTGAAAAATTTCTTCAAGTCTACGTCGATCCTGCCTGCTAGATACCGAAAATGGCAATGACAATGAAAAAAACGTGTGCCTATTAATGCTCTAGCGGTCACAATTTTTTTTCTCAACAATATTTGGTATATTTTTTGTTAATAAAAACGAATAAAAATACACTCTGAAAATCAGGGCTATCGGGCTATTAGTTCAGCATATAAACTGTAATTATAATTATACATATATTTTATATTTAACAAAAGTACCGTCATGAAGATAGCAAATGTGAAATATTAATCTAATTTGTGTTTGAGAATTATATTTGTATGTAAGAGCGCTCTGTAATAATCTTCAGAAAACGTTTACGTTACATGTTAATAACATTTAAATTAAATTTCAAAGCCACTGAAAATCGATGTAACTTTCGATTGTTTTTATTTACTTAGTACATTGCAATTGTTTTTAAATAGTAACATGTTTTTGTTTTATTGAAACATACGAACATCATCTTAAATACACAATGTAACTTGAAACTTTCTGTTGTTTCTCTCTATTTTAGTGAATGTAAAGATGATATCAAGGGCTCAGTTCATAACCATGGTTACATTTAAAAATGTTTAAAAATACTCAAAGAATAGCTTTGTCTATCAGTGGTCATATATTTCATTTAATTAAGAGTATCATTAATTTTTGTGGTTTAATCTCAATTATAGGCAATAATAATGATTCTAAAAATGTGTTTTCTCTTTTGTTATACTTATAGATTGCAAGGATTCTAATTTTGTTCCCCTAATACCACACAGTAATACCATAACTTACTTAATATCATTAATTATTAAGACTATAATGGATTTTATATTTTATTTTCTGAGGAATTCGCTTAGTGACAAACTCATTTATTAGTTACCAGCGCAACACGCTATCGCACAGCCGCAAACACACATTCCAGAATTTGAAAAAGACTATTTTCCTAACGGAATAAAGAATTATAAATTTGCCGAGCAACATGCGTGGTAATTAACGAGGACTTTATTAAAAAAATAAAATGTGCATTTAAAAAGTATTAAAATATTCTTTATCAAAATGTTTGAACAACCTTGACACAGTGTCTGATAAAGACTTTATCTTTTCTTAATTGAAAAGACAACTTGTGCTCAAGTGAAAAGTGCATCTGGCCACTGTCGGTGCGAAACACTGCTGCCAATGCAGCGCTGTAGCTGACCCAGTTTTCACCACTTGCTGACTTGCTGGAATGTTTGCACAAGCATAACAGAACCTTATGATAAACCGCTCAAATACAACACACATACGCGGTATTTGACATTATTACAAAGAGCCCAAACCGCCGGATATTTAGCAGACTTTATTAGTCGTTACCTAGACCCAGGCGTGCACTTGCTGAGTATTTAAGCCCAGAAAATATACCACAAAGAGAAGAGCACAACATTAAGAAAAACAAAAGGAGAGGTCAAAGATATTCTTGTTTTCTTTTCTCCTGTGCTCTCTTTGCCATTCTCGCATTATCTCTTCTATTCTTTCTTTCTTCTACCTTTTCCTACATTCCATCTCATGAGATATAATTATAATAACAAAGCAAAAAAGTCTTTAAATGTGAAGTATTTCTGTTTAAACGCACTCCTAATAGTCTGATTGCCCTGATTTTCAGTACTTATTTTTATTAATTTATTTTAATGAAATATACTTTCTTTCGTCAGATAAGAATATCTGTTTGATATTATCTATACACATTCTCTACGTTCCTTTTCCATATTTATTCATATATTTTTCATTTGTCTTTTTCTGTACCTAGTAGGCAGAATCGATGGAGATTTGAAGAACATTTTCAAAAATTGTTTCATGGGTCCAACCTCAATAGCTCCATTCCTTCGGAATTCGCTAAATGGGTAAAGCACTGCATCATATGCAAGACAAAAGACAATCTTCTCACTTACCTCTCTCTGCTTTCACACTGGTACTAACTTAGAGTGAAAATTTCTCTGTTTATGTCTTATATGAACTCTAATTACGTTTTGTTTTAAATTCTGACACATTTTAGTCATACTTAGGGCAAACATGCAGAAATAAAGACGTGCTGTTTGGGTAAACATTTGTATCCACATTGACCTTCGCGAGAGAATAAGGTAACTACTTCAAAGATTAAATAACTGCTGCTCTTTTGTTTTCGTCATCCAACTCACAGTGATGCACTTTGGTGGAGCTTTGTTGTAGCTTCATAACTGAAAATGCTTTTCAAAAAGGTGTGAAGCTCATTTGCCATTTCCTGTGAGGGAAAAAAAAAAAACGAAAAAAGAAAAAAAGAAAAAAGAAAGAAAGAAAAAGAAAAGAAAAAGAAAAAAGAAGTAAGAATACTCAACAATTTATTTATTTATTCTATGTAAAATTTATTGGATAGTCTTATATGAGGTTGAGGGGCATACTTTGGTAATTGAGATTTGCTCATGGCTGGCCGTTTGTGTTCTCGTTTACCAGCCTGATAAAACCAACGAATGAAAGTTATGAAATAACAAAGCGGAATATTCGGGGCGTAAATTTGGAACTGGGAACGAAAAGAGAAATTGGAACAAGTCAGGGCGGGCTTTCTAGAAGGGGTTTTGGGAGTAGGTAGGGGTGCGAAAATTGTGGATTCTTGAGGAAATTTAGTGATTATAGCGGGACTATCCAAGCAATGAAATATTCATGGATTTCAGGCCCTAACCGTGATCTACTACCAGGAGAATTTGAAAATTTGGGGAAATTAGACCAGGGTCTCAAAGTTAAGGGGTTTGAACATTATAGGAATGAACAACATTTGGATCGCGGGGTGGGGGGACTTGGAGGAAGGTTGAGAAACGCTTCAGAAATATGAATAGACCGCTCACTCTTTCGGAAAACTTTCGCAGGAGATACATTTAGAACTGTAGCCAAATTCAGCAATTAACAGCATCCCTTGGCGCGTGGCAGATGATTAAGATACCAGACAGAAGGAGCACGAAAATCTACTCTGTATGTATGGAGAAAGAAACTTGTGAACATATTCTGGCGCACTGCAAGAGGAGGAAGATTGGAGAGAAATGTATCTACCGGGCCCGTTTGTTAACAGTGGCAGTGTTGAACTTTGCTGGCAGACGGAAGGAGGAAGAGGGAGTAGGTAAAGCTTTAATTGAAGTGAGCTTAGATCAGAAAAGGTAGATATTCAGGAAAGGGACGAGGTAGGGAACATTAAACACACTATTTTTGAGATGTTTATACATATTTTTGTGGAGGTGTAAGTTATTTAGTTGCTGTATTAGCAAATTTTGTTAGAATTTTGGAAAATTTTCCTCAAAACTCCATCAATCCTACTTACTAGGCACCAAAATCAACGATAAAAAACTGGGAGTTAACCTAAAGCGGGTGGGTAAAAAATTACGTCATTTTCATTAAAATGACGTAATGGAATTTTATTCGCACAAGCGTTTATTTGCATTGTATTTTTCAAAAACATTTTGAACAGCTTCTTTTAAGTCCTCAAGTGTTTGTGGAATAGTAGCATAGAGGTAATGATCTAAGTGGCATTTCTGTTGACTCTTGCCTTCCAATAAATTTACCATAAAAAAGGACTCATCAACCTAGTTTCTCCCTGGTCAAGCATAATGTGCTGGAGTGCCATCATGTTGCAAGTACAGTAAGTTGAACTTTTGTAATGAGTTTGTAGCCCTTGAATGACACAGAGTATTTCTCTCCAGTGACTATGCCATCAAATAACCAAGGTCCAAACAGTAACACATCTACATCTGTGGTTCTTGCTATACCAATAGGTGCAGTAGAGTCTGTTGACGTGGCCTATTAATTTGAAAGACGCCTCATCACTCCAAATTATCTTAGAAAACAAATCGTTGTCTTTAACTATCATTTCATTTAACATAACCTCACAAAATTGAATCATCTTCCATTAGGAATGGGAGTTTACCTGAAACCCTACATTTAAAAATCGCTGCAGCTGCCACCAATATTTGATTTTTCGTAACGATATTCGGTATGTACCATCTAATAAAATAAGAAAATACTTTCTGAAAATCAGAGAAATCAAACCATTAAGAGCAAGGGTATACTAAAAAACGAAATTTAAAAAATGGGAGTAAATGAAACAAAAAATTTAAAAATCGCCCTAAGGGCTACACTTTTTATTTTCTCAAAGAAACTCAGTATATTGCATTGAAATATTTTTTTTCCCCGAAAATCAGCGAAATCAGACTATTGGGAGTATGCGTTTACCTGAAACCAAAAATTTAAAAATCCCTCTAGCGGCTCCGATATTTATTTTTTTCCAATTAAACTCGGTACATGCCATTTAAATAAATTAAGAAAAGTATTTTCAGAAAATCAGAGTAATCGCGCTCTTAGGAGTGTGTTACCTGAAACCGAAAATTTAAAAATCACTCTATTGGGCACTAATATTTGATTTTTGTAAACTAAACTCAGTATATAACATTTAAATATATTAAGAATGTATTTAAATGGTATTTATTATTAAATGTATAATTTGACAATTTCTGAAAAGCAGAAAAATTTAGTCACTAGGCGTGGGAGTAAAGCTGAAACCCAAAATGTAAAACGTGCTCTGGCGGCACCAATTTCTCTGCTATTAATAAAATTGACTTACTGAGGAATTCTCTTATCAGTGTATCAAAAATACTTTGACAAACGTTAGGGACTGGTTCTCGCATGGGAACAAGGAAAAACGTTTTGTTAACATAACTTCGTATTTTTAGTGAAAGAATCCTTTCCAAGAATCTCATGCGGTGTGGAACGGTTTCGCGGGCTTCCTAGACACGCTGGTGAAGCGTCTTTGTATTTAGAATGCCTGTACACTAATTCGTTTACATGTCTATACAGATAAAAATCCAAAGAAGGTTGGGCGAACGTGCAGGCCACGAAACTGGCCCACCTCCACCTATCCATTTTTGATGCTGGATATCAGTCAGCGCATTTCGAACAATCTGACTAAAATGTGCTGGAGCCCCGTCATGTAAAAACCACTTAATTTTTGTTATTGTCAGCAGCATGTTCTATAGAAGGCCTCAACAAAGCTCCTGTAGACCTCGTCTGTAAAAGGCACTGGGAGAACATATGGATCTACCACACAGACGTACTTTCAATCGAATGTATTACAGTTTTTGGGAGGGGGGACTCGCAAATATACAGTGCTCCTCCAGCAGGACAGTGCGCCTGCTCACGCGTCAGCCGCTGCGTGCCATATGTGGACGAGCTGGGCTTCAAAATAGTTCACCATATTCACCACATTTGGCCCCATGTGACTTTTTTCTTTTTTCTGACTTAAAAAACTGCCTTGGGGGAAAGACATTTTCGTCGAATGAAGAGGTTATCTGTGCTGTAAATGAGAGTTGCACAGTTCAAAATATTTTTCTTCCCTGAAAGGAAAAAAAAAAAAAAAAAAAAAAACGGATCGCGATAGATAAAATGTATTGATCCCAAAGGAAACTATGATGAGATATAAAGTTTTTGTTTTTCAAAAAAAAAAATATATATATTTACTGTGTTTTTTTTATTAGGCTTATCAATCCGCCATCGTAACAATCTGTGATTGAGGCAGTTAACCTTTCAGACTGCCCTATGTTCCTCATTGTTACCTGCGTACTTTATTCATAAAATTTATTCATTCATTTCGTCGTTGTGGAAACGACCTTGAGTGCTCTTTTCCATTAATTTTAATCATTAAAATGGCAAACGTGTTGCTCGATTAATTAATTTAGTTTTTAATTAAAATTCCGACCCATTTGAAGCTTCGTGCGGCAAAATTACCTTCCCTCACATCTTCTGACAGAGGTCCGATATTCCTTACACTCCATATCTGAACCTCGATGAAAAAAAAAATTGCAATATAGGGAAATATACTTTGTCACATAAGAAATTTCGGTTTTTAAGTTTGGTGTTCTGTAAAATTTTAATAGCTTTGTTTTGTTTGGCAATGTTATTTGTAGGATGCTATGATTAGCACTGTGTTTATTGTGAGCATGCCAGACGCTAGCTGTTAGCTCTTCTAAAGCACCACTGAAAACAATATTATGACTTTTTTATTGTTTAACTCCCGCTTTAACTACAACTGATGATACAAAAGATGAAATAAAAAATGGGAAAGGATTTTGTTTTAAGGAAGGAAGCTTCTAGGCTTAATTTTAGAGTACCTCCCTTGCATTTGCCATTTATGAGGACGGTTCTGGCGGGAAGCGAACCCTAGACCTCCCGCTCACGAGTTCGCGCCTTAACGACCTCGGTCACTCGTGACGGTATTATAAAGCGACTGCCGCGACTCTAAGAATATGTAAAGTGAAGGGTGAAAGTGTCGTTACAGTGTAGCGCAACGATGGTTACAGCGTTTCAATAACAGAGAAAAAAACACTAAAGATTATCACGTCCTGGAAGATCTAAGGTATGGAATATTGAGAATACATGCAGAGTTTTGGAAGAAAATCGCAACAAAAAATACGATGAAGTGTTACAGGGGAAAGAAAAAAGAAGAAGAAAAAGAAAAACCGATCGTATTTTGTCCAAAACGTTACCACGGAAACCAATGTAACAAATGAATAACATGCCGTATAAAATTGTGCATTTCCGATTAAAACATACTAGTTTTTCCGTTTCTTCTTCTTCTTCTTCTTCTTCTTCTTCTTCTTCTTCTTCTTATAATCATATTATAGATAAAGCTGTATAATTTTCTAAGGCTTTTTATTCGTTAAATTTAGAACAAAATGATATTTTGACTCTGCTTTCCTTATTTGTTTTCAATTTTGTGTTTATTTCTTACGCTGTAAACGGCTCTAGACGGTAAAGAGAGAAGGATGCTGCCATAAGTTACCATGGCAATAACAGTTCAAGGAGCACCACCAATTCATCTCCCGCACCCCACTTTGCTCTTTAGACGGCTTTGACATGCAATTCGTTGTCTCCAAGGACTTCCAACAATGGCCACCATCAATCATTTCCTTCAGTAAAGCTCGTTTCCCTACTTGGAAATAATTCAGATTCTCAGAAAGGAGTACCCATGCATGCCTTTCTTTTGACGGTAAAATGGGGAAACCGAATCACTTGAAATTAAAGTTCTAAGCGATTCTCGCCTTAGATATAGCTATTTTATTTATTTATTTATTGGTTATTAATTATAGATTTTGAAAATAAAAATACGTTCTTTGTTTCTCTTTTCGTTCCGATAGTTCTATTTGAGTTCCTTAACGAAGATTCAAGTTTCATGTTACAAACGTTTTATAACAATATTCTGCAGTTTAAATTGTGTTGAAATGGAATCCATTACACGGGGGTAAGTCATTAAGTAAGTTGCGAATAGATATAAAACCTACACAAATAAAAACACTGATTTAAAAATAACTTTTATTTCTCAACTTAATCTCCTTGTGCATTGAGGAGCTTGTCCCATTTTTATACAAACCCCGGAAATCCAGCAGAATAAAATTCTTTGGGCTGCTATCGGAACCAGGTTCTCCCGAAAGATGATGTTTAAGAGGGCCGAACAAATTGGAAGTCGCTTGGAGTAAGATCGGGGCTATACGGAGGATGCTTGAGGACTTTCCGCTTAAAATTTCGTAGCGTCTTATTTATCTTGCTGGCAATGTGAGGACGCGCTTTGTCATGCAAGAACAACGCCACCTTTAGTGAGAAGTCATGGTGGCTAAAGAAGTTTCTCAAGGATGCTACAGTAGAAGTCGGTATTTACGGTTTGCTCTAGAGGCTGTAATGCGGGTAGCAAATGTGTACAGACGTTGTTAAAACCTAACCTGTCATACATTATGAGGTAGACCAGGCCGTGTTAACAACCAATAGCAGCAGTTATAGTGTCTATAGTCACCTTCTGTCTGCTTGGATTAAATCTTCAACTCGCTGCAAATTCTCCTCTGTGGAAATTTCAGTCGAACGGCGGCGCGGTGTTTGTCTTCGACACGACCCTGCCCTTCAGAGAACTTCTGCGCCCAACCGTAAACACTTTGACGTGATAGACACTTCTCACAGTAGGTAGGAAACATATCTTTATGAATATTCCTTGATTTTTTTATCCTTTGCACACAAAAATCGCACAACAAAATGCTGCTCGAGGGTTGTACAAGCACCCAGATGCGCCTCCATCTTGCAACTGCTGTTTCGCTGTTGTAAACATCGTCTCTCTCTTGCCGAATGTTACCAGTTGCCATAATCACTTGCCTCACTCAAACATGTAATACCCTAGTCAATTTGTAACATACTTAATGACTTCTCCTCGTATATATAAAATGGTATTTTAAAAATCCCAAACAAACCTTACAGCAAAAGAAGAAACTAATTTATGTTTATATCTGTAAAATAAGAAAAATGTTTTCAAAAAGAAAAAAACATGATATGTAGTATGTGGATACGAAAATGATCTAAATTTAGGATCAAAATAATTTAATATTGAAATATATATGCCACGGGTGTACGAGGTCGTTAAAACGCTGACTTCTGAGTGGGAGGTCTGGGGTTCGATTCCATCAGGACCGTTCTCCTGAATGAGGGTTTTTTTTTCAGGTTTTCCTTAGTCCTCATAAATTGCAAATGCCGGGGAGGTACCCTAAACTCAGGCCTGTAGCGATTCCTTCCTTAAAAATAAATCCTTTTCCTATATATCATTTCATCTCATGTATCATCAGTATATGCCGAGTTTCGTTGCGAAAAAATATATATTAGTGCCACTAGAGGGATTTTTAAATTTTGTATTTCAGGTAAACCTCCACTCCTAATAAGCTAATTTCACTGATTTTCAGAATCTATTTTATTTCAATGGTTTATATGTAATTTCCTTTGAACAATTTAAAAATTGCTCTAGCGGCCGCAATTTTTAAATTTCGCTTTAACTCCCACTGTTTAAATTTCGGTTTTCAGAAATATCCTCACTCCTAATGACTTAATTTCCGTGATTTTCAAAAACTATTTTTCCTATTTTATTTAAATGGCATATTCCGAGTTTCATTACGAAAATAATTGTTGCCGCTAGAACGATTTTAAATGTTAGTATTAGGTAACTTCTAATAGTCTATTTTCGCTGATTTTCAAAAACTATTTTTATTAATTTATTGTCATGAAATATGTCGAGTTTCGTTGAGGTAAAAAAAAATTGTGACCGCTAGAGTGTTAAAAGACACACATACATTGTAATTTTCAGAGCTAGTAAGTAGAATCAATGGAGATTTAAAGAAAAGTTTAAAAAATCATTTCATAGGTACAACAGCAATATAATATAATTTAATTCCTTGGGAGTTCGCTGAAAAGAACTATCGCCTTAAGCGATGCAATAAACAGACCCAATTCGAAACATTTCTCTGTTTGTCATATTAACGATTTTTTATTATTTGTTCTACTAAAAATGCACGTTTGTGATAAAAAATTATTCTATTTATAATGAAAGTTTTACAGAACTTGCCAATAAACCAGTGTTTTTTTTAAAAGGAATTGTAAAGGATTTTGTCTCTCCATTACATCAGCGAATCCCTTTGGGAAATCTGACGGAAGTTTGCATTTTATAACGTGCAGAGGAAGGACTTTCCTTTAATAAATAGTTACAGCAAGGGATTTGTATTTAGAGATAAAAACAAAAAAGGGAAGGAAATGGAAATGGAAGAAAAAGTTTAAGATAAATCTCAACTTGCTTCAGAATGTCAAGTTCCAAGTTCAACATAGAAAAAGTTTCATATCTGAAAAGATATGTTGACTTATTTTAAATTATTCTAAAATATTAAAACATAATAATATTTGTCTTGACCTTCAAAACACACTTTCACAGTAGTTAAGAGGCCTATTTCTTGTATTCACGAGTTCTGAAAACACTTCTTCAATGCAGGTGTTACAGCGTTTCATTAGTGCCTGGATTCCACGAGAAAACATTCTTGTATCGCGTCTTTCACCTCGTATCGTCAGTGTGGAATTTCTTGCCGCCCAATGGCTCTTCGAGTGGTCCAAATCGGAAGGTGCCAGGTCCGGTGAATAAGCGGGTTGTGATATACACTCAAAACGAAGATCTGCAGATTTTGTGCGGTTGAATGAGCTGTGTGAAGTCTTGCATTATCATGCTGTAAGAATACATCAGTTGTGAGCAAAACTCAATGTTTTGACCTGATTGCAGGTTTCAAATGGTTCTCAAGCAACATGACTGGCTGTTAATGTTGCGTCCCCTGGGCATGTGAGGTTCCATGATTGAACCTTTAGAGTCCTAGAAGACAGAATGACACAGTTGTACGTTGGCGATGATGAAAGCCCTCAATCTTTGCTGGCTGGAAGTAATGAACTATACGCTTTAGGAAATCATTTTCTTCCGCTTGTGACGTCGCAGCAGTGTTTCACACACGACGTTATCACAGTTCAAAGGTGAATTGTTTTGATACCCACCTAGCGGAGAATGTAGTACCCAGAGCCATGACAAATGTTCAATTTTACATGCACTTCTCCATTGTCTCGTATCACTGTTGTTCTGCTGCAGCGATAGTGTAATCGCTGTATGCTGTCGACAGAGCGAACTGCATTATTCACAGTTGACAATCTCTGTACCATTCATAGACCTGCTGAAGTGACACACAAGAACCTCCATATTGCCTCTTCATTCTGCCATGAAAGTCTATCTGTTAGTTTCTCGCTTCACTACCCATAAACGGATAACTGATCTCTGCTTCTCGCTTGTGCATGTTTCCAAGGGAGCAACCACCTTATGGTCGCTGACGTCACATTTCTCAAGATGCTGCGCTTGTTCCTCCAGCGGAAGGTGTACATACCACTAGTAAAACATTCCACTGCATTATCCTTGAACAAATTGCAGTATTTTGGTTCCAATCAAAGCGACACTCAGACAGAGTATGCAAGGCGGGTTCCTAATCCTGTTTACACATTCTACAAGTGAGTTCATCTTTATAGAGTCTCACTTTTCGTAGATGTTGCCTAAAGTGACCATGTTCAGTAATTAACACAACTGCAGTTTTGGAAAAAAATGTCACAAAGAATTTGAGACGCATCCAGGATGATGGAGCACATGCGGATCCCTTGGACAACTAGACGTAAGTTCAAAAATAAATCACTAAATTCATCAAATTAACATATAGCATATAGGAGCATACGGACTTTCCGGACGCACTGTATAATTGCCGGACTTTTCAATCTCTACCCTTCCATCACAACTAATTTACGACATATTTCATGTTAATGTTAAGTAACTGAATAAAATGAAATTTAAATGCCTGAAGGTAGTTAAAAACAAACAAAGAAAGTTTCTTTACGCTCTGTAGGCTGAAGAGTTGGCTGCAGGTTCACTTTAGAGAAATGTTTCAGTCAAATGAAACAACCGAATAATTTCCTTTGTCAGAGAATGAGATTCTGAATTTTAAAAGAAAGAACGTGTCCTTTTTAAACACTTGACCCAATTAGATTTGAAACAAAAGAGTCGGGCAGGTATACAGCTGGCCCCGAAACACGGGACGCCACGTGTATGACCCCAGTTGCTCAACAGATGTCACTCACCTGTCAGACCTCTCGTTAAGCCGTCTCCTCCTTCGAACTGAACTCTCTGCGCTGGAGATGCACCCACAAGCGTTTTTGAAGTGCGGTACTCACTAGAAAATGTTTTAACAGATTATTGTTTGCAGTACCGCGCTCTGGAATCGATAAATGGGGTCACTGCAACGTGCTGGTTGAGTTCTGCAAGGTTTGATTTCCCTCTGTTTCAAAATGGTATTTTAGCTTTATAAATAAAATTAGCTTAACCCCTGTGCGTACAATTGTAAAGAGAGTTCAAATGATTCCCTTTCCTTCCTTCCTTCCTTCCTTCCTTCCTTCCTTCCTTCTTCTTCTTCTTTTGTATTTTAATGTACTCCTTTTATCCTAAAGCATCGATATATACGAGGGTAGGTCCACTTGTTTCCGGCCTCGCCGATAAGGATTATCGCCTTCACAAAACTCTTATCTGTTGTCATATCTTATCTGTTAAGTAAATAATTGCAGCTGTAACTTCCACTCCACTATGTTCAGTTGTTCAGCAGGCTAAATGGAGTATCGAGCTGTTATTAAATTCTTCACAAAAGAAGGACTTACTTCAAATGAAATTAAACAGCGATTGGACGGTGTATATGGAGAAGCATTCCCCTCACATTTTACTATAAAAGAATGGGTTAAACTTTTTCGAATGGGTCGAGAAAGCATTGAAGACGAAGAGCATGCAGGTCGGCCCTTGGAGGTGCTCACTCCTGAAAACATCGCTTTTGTGGAAGAAGAAATTATGGAAGAGCGGCTCAAAGTTACAGAAATAGCAGCAAGGTTGAGCCTTTCTTAAACAACAGTCCTTCGAATTATTCATGAACATTTAAACATGAATAAGGTTAGTGCCTAGGACCTCAAACTCCGACACAAATAGTTGGAACAGTCCTCAATGTGGGCATACTTAGGACAAAAATTTCCTTCCTTGATAAAATGGGAAAAGAAGTACAAAGAAGGATCTCATTAACCTGGAGAGCATTTTGGGCCCTTAAGTTTATATCGTTAGACCAAACACTAACTAAGAAAATCAGATTCCAGACGCTCGAAACCTGTGCATATCCTGTAAGGGTGCCAGACATGGTCAATAACAGAAAAGCAAAAGAACAAAATTCAAATATGCCAAAGAAAAAATGCAACGCAAGATCCTGGGAATAACTTTGAAGGACAAAATACCTACATTATTAATAAATTAGTTATCTCAGACAACAGAAATGGCACAAGTAGCAAATGGCAATGGGGCGGTCACGTCCCAAGAATGCAGGACCTACAACATCTCCACGTGGGACCCCGGATAGGAAAAAGGACACAAGGCAGACCCAGAAGAAGATGGACAGATCTGTTCAAGGAACATGCAGGTCAAGAGTAGCAAGAGGAAGAGAAAAATGGAAATCTCTCGAGAAGCAACTGGTGCAGTGAGAGATGGAGTAACCAAAGAACAAATCAGTCAGTGTCTTAAACAGCATACGAACAACTAGAGCGGAATAGCTCACCATGTTAGGAAAAAGCGAGCTTTCCCTGCTTGTTAGGAGGCCTTTGCCCTTAAGGGACACAGTAGGCTATCTTTATCTTTAATCACAGGTGATGGACACTGACGATACATGAGATGAAGTGATAAACTTGAAAAGGATTGTTTTAAGGAAGGAAGGTTTCAGGCCTAAGTTTAGGGCACCTTCCCGGCATTTATCGTTTATGAGGACTGAGAAAAACCTGAAACAAACCTCAGTCAGGAAGGACAGTCCTAGTGGAAATAGAATCCCAGACCTTCCTCTCACGAGTCCGCTTCTTAAAGACCATGGTCATCCGTGGCGGTGAGCACACAGTAACAGGGACAGCATTCTTATTGGCAGGCACTGTTTCTAACATAGAACCTGTTTCGAACACCTGGTTATGCCATTTCACAATGGTATGGCGACTCTATGTGTTGTCATGCCACGTGCAAAATAAGTTTCATTGTTACAAAATCTGGAGAGTTTCTACACAAGGTAAGATGAAAATAATATTTCTAAATTAACTGATTGAGGAGATATTCGCGTTTCTTATTGGTAGTAATTCTACCGAACACACTGTACAGAGAGTGTCAAAAATGTATACACACTGCAAACAAAGAAAAAACTGTGTTAACATAATAAAACTGAACTCACACAAACAGAAAATGATGAGCACTAATCATCTTAGACTTTTACAGTTACAACAGTTGCTCAAAATGCCCACCATCGGCGTCGATACACTTCTGAGTACGTTGAACTACTGATTGAGCAACGTTTGCGAAAGTGTCCTCAGCGACTGCAGCACATGTCGTTTCAATTTCTTCCCGAAGTGCTGTCAGTGTAGCTGGTTTTCTACGGTATACAACATCCTTAACAGTTCCCCACAGGCAGAATTTTTTTTTTGAATGATTTATTTATGGACGCTCTTTAACAGCTCAGGTCACCAGCGTCCCATTCAACTCAGGGCGTGAAACGGCCGGCAAATTTTGCTCAGAGGCCTCTCTTTCAGGCTTGAGGTTCTTTTTCGTGCCGTAAATGTAAGACACGGGGCTCACGGCTTTACTTCCCTTCCGAAAGAAGCCATACTTAGGATTTTTACGCCCCGAAAAAATCCATCGGTCCTGGCCGGGTTCGAACCCGCGATCTTGGGTTTAGGAGGCGAGCATGGTAACCACTACACCACCTGGACCGACCCATAGGTAGAAGTCCAACGGAGTTAGATCCGGAGAAGGCGGTGGAAACTCAATCGGGTCTCTTCGTCTATCCAGTGCCTTGGAAGATTGCCATTAAGGTACGCAAATACATCTCGGTGGTAATGTGGTGGTTCACCATACTATTGGAAATAAAATTCTGTCCTTGTGAACATCGCAATTTATATGTTATTTGTGCAACAGACACAAAAAAATGTAACCAGTCACCTGAATCCTTGGTAGGGGTGATAAATGTTGTGCCGCAAGGATCAATATTTGATTCTCTACTTTTTTTTTTTTTTTTGTATTTTTATCAATGACCTATTTTATAGCTTAAGAAGTCTTGAATCAAAAGTGCTAATTTTTGCAGATAATACTAGTGCGATTTTAACAGGAAAATCAGAACTGCTCTCAAATACATTGCAAAAGACTGTTATGAAATAAACTTATGATATAGAGCCACGAGTCTCAAATTTGTCTCGAATGCGTGCAATTGTTACTTGCGTTGACGGTTCTGCTCAGTACACACGTCTCCATTGCCTTTGAACTTCAACAACATTCTCGGTTTTCCAGTATCACTTCAAAATTGCTTTCCGTTGTTCAAACGATAATTTTGACTCCATTTTGTTGTAGCAAATCTAGCATAACGCAATGTAGTCACATCTGTTTACAGAACATCATATGATAATCTTGGCTTCATTTGTTCATTGTTGATTTACCTGTCACGTAGCAACGCTATCGTAATGTATGTGAGTCACGTCTGTTTACAGAACATCATACTACACATTACTGTTGTTTTTCGGTCCAACTTTGAAATATATTAAATAGATATTCTACTGTGAAAGTGTGTGTACATTTTTTGGCACCCTTGGCAAACCTAGTTAGAGCTAGGATACTCAGATATACGATATAGGATCAATGGATGGAATGCTATCCTGTTATGTAAATTCCGCGAATCAGCAGAAAAATATTGCTATATATCTTGTTCACACTTTAAAGTTACCGTGATTCATTTAAATTTAAACCAAATCTTATTCGGAAAGCTCCATTTCGCACCTACTGATTTAAACTTTTATAAAAATTTAACATCTAAAGTAGTGTCTCATAAGGTTTTTCTAGTACAGGCAATGTTTAGATAACGTGTTAAAGGTTGTTGGGATTAAAACGTAAATATTACCAGGATTTTCTGAGTAAAACTGCGACAAAATTTATTAAGAGCAGGATTCAAATTTACGGAGTGTTTAGCAACATACAAAATTCCTCCCCCGTAAATAAATTAGCAGTGTTTTCATATTATTCACAAAGAGAGTATTATGGGAAAACGTACTTTCCAGCCATCTCTCTTTCGTATTTTATTTTCTGCCTTCTCCTTCCATTTATTTTACGCAAGGTAGTAAAGCTCAGCACACGTGTAGCTCTCCCCAGCGCGTGTCACTTTTTATAGCCACCGCTGCGACCAAATATCTTCTTTAAATTACTTTTTTTTTTTTTTTTTTTTTTTTTTTTTTTTTTTTTTTTACCGTTTCGAAATTGCCCTGGCTATTCCTACCTGCCACATCGATCTGTCAACAAATGCAAGCGGGTCGTATTATTTTCACATGATTGGTGTTTCCAGATTTTTTTAGGGACATACGAATTCCGTAGAATGTACCGAACATTTCCTGGACGCTTTTTGCGCTTGCGCGAGGCAGGTCAGGGCTGTAAGAACGTCGTTTTAACTCTGCTCTTTCCTGGTGGAAATTGGGTCAGGAAGCAGACATCAGGAATCACGTCGTGCGTGCAGAATTACATGGGTTTTGGGGCCAAAGCTTCTCTAGTGAAAGTTTGCAAGCCGAAACGTTTGACACACTTCCCAGAAGAATTCCTTCGTCTTTAGAGAACCGACAGACGACAGTGAGCAATAAATAGGTTTCTGAGAAATAAAAGCTTTTAGTGTTGATAATGTCTGTCACTTGACCTTTATTTCCTTTAACGTTTATTGGCTCTTGTTTGTTTTCCTTTCTTATAACATGAGTGCTCTTGTGTATAAAACACCTTTCTGTTATTTTCGTGTCTCTAAAACCGTCAGTTTTGAAAATAAGCAAATCTTTCAGTAGCCAAAAATAAATTAAGAAAAACGAGGAAAACAAATACACCCAATGTAGTTCTGTTGGAAAATATGAGGTCATTTAAAAAGTACGAGCTTTAGCAACAAAAGGATATAAATATATTATAATAATACGTGGGTTCCTTGAACGTGAATGCACTTTTCTAATCATTTTCAAATATTTTGATTAAACTACTTAAATCGTTTCTTGAAGATCGATGAAACAGCATTTACTGTTATTGCCTTTTCATTTTATAAAAAAAGTTAGATTTTTAAGCACTGGGAACAAATGTAAGACCGATAGGGCTAAATCTATGTAGAACAATCCAAAACAATGAAAATATCATTGTTAAAAAGGAAATAAACAATGCTTTTAAATCTTAAAGATAGTAATTTTCAGTTCTTATAAATAAAACTTTTATATCTACATACGCGTCTGTGAAATAGTTACCTAGTATTTAACCAATTGAAATGTTAATTCATTAATGAATGGATTAAGGAATCTGTTACTAGATAATAATATTAAGATCACCTAGTGTAATTGAATTTAATTAAGTTATCAAGGTTTGCTCTTGAAATTCGTTTGGATTCTTTGCTATTACCTCATGACTTCATAGGATTTCTCACACCGCTCAAACATACAACTAAGCCATTTGAATAAATGATTAATTTCTTTCCAATGCGCCGTTCGATTCCTTAATGTTTCGCTTTTAGCAATCCTTAGGAAGCAACAGATTTAAACTCTCCCGCTTTCCACTGCTACCAATAGAGCGCTTTGTCATTGCAATGTTGGCCAATTTGTTTCGATAGCTATCGATTAAGCTATCGAGAGTAGAAATCGCTTTCAATGATTATGTATGTCAAGGATTATGGAACTAAGCATGCAGGCTTAAATTTTGTGATAATGACAGCCTGACAGGTGATGAGCGAATGGCATTGTGCGGAAATATGAGTTACGCTAGTCATTGCAGAAAATTGAAATGCGAGTGAAAGTGATTGCAAGTGCCGTCCAAGGTAGTGTTATGACATAGTAATTCGTTTTATAATGTGCCCATTAATGCCGGCCTTCTTTAAAGTCATATTTTCGCTCATTGCTTTGTAAAAGTGTAAATTGTGAAGAATTGAATTAAATTGCAAACATGTCTATGCATAAATGGCTGTCCACCGGTTCCATATACGTTAATATGGATGCATTTGACGACAAAGAAAAAGATATAGGCTTTCAGTAAGTTGTTTTGAATATTTGTACATAAATGTCAGTTTATAGCTTTGTAAAGTTAGATCTGTTGGCAAGATTTAGAACTTTTGAACGATTGGAAGGAGCAAGGATTCAGAATTGCACTGACAGCTGAACCTAAGAATTCCTCAAGCTCGATTAACAGTTTCAAGTTCTAATACAAAGCTGAATGTTATGTAATTATCTTCCGGTGAGAAAGCAAAGAAAGTGACGTAACAGCGTATTGTTTTAAAATTTTTCATCTTTTCAGCTCTATGACGCTAATGAACTCGTTTTAATTTAATACATTATTACGTATAGAGTTTATAATGACAGCAGAAATATAATTGCACAAGTGAATCACAGCATTGCTAGGGAAGATTACGGAGTTTTCTAACCCCAAATTAACTGTGGGACAACAATTGATCAAACATATGCTATTCAAATTGAGTGTAAGGCAGATGATACCATAGCAGTTAGATGACATTTGCTTTTAAATTTGACCCAAATATGAGAATATCCTGCAGATTAAATCATTCAAAAGATTGAAGCATGCAGTTGTTAAACCTATTTTTAAACCTATCATCAAACTATAGACCCATGCCATTTTTATGTTCATTCCCAAAGGTTCTAGAAAAATTATGTATAACTGTGTTATAAAATACCTAAACTTAAATATTTTCACATCCTCCCTAGTTTGGTTTAAGAAATAGCACATCAACTGACAATGACACAATTAAACTGACTACAGAAATCTTAGAAGCACTAGATAGGAAGGAATATGCCGATGAGTAAATTTTGTGACTTAACAAAGGCTTTATGATTTGCGCTTAAATGTATAGATCATAAACTACTATTAAAAAAGTTAGATATCTAAGGATGAAGTAATTATAACACTAATCCAATTTAAATGTAATTTGTGCAATGGACACAAAAAATGTAACCAGTCACCATGAATCCTTGGCAGGGTTGATAAAAGATGTTGTGCCGCAGGTATCAATATTGGGTACTCTGGGTTTTTTTTTTTTTTTTTTTATTAATGACCTATCGTCTTGAATCAAAAGTACTAATTTTTGCAGATAATACTAGTGTGATTTTAACAGGAAAATCAGAAGAGCTTCTGTCAAATATATATATATTGCAAAAGCTTCTTATGAAATAAATTTATCATTTAGAGCCAATAAAATGCTGCTAAATATAGATAAGACAAATTTTATTCACTTCAAAACAAAAAATAAATAAATACAGAGTTGCCCTAAAATAGATATACAGTTAATTACATTAAATTTACTTTATTTCCCTCAAATGTGTATTGACAATGATGTTGAATGTTAATCTCGTAAGTGTTCAAATTACAACAAATTACAACAATGTTCGATCCAACATTCCAACATATAATAATGCATAAATTATGGTCAGCTTCATTGTTATGAAATACACTCTTTTATTTCATCTATTGTGTTAGGTCTGTTCTCAAATACATAATTCTGCAATACATCCCCCCCCAAAAAAATTATAGGTGTTGGATTGGGTGAATGTGGTGACCAGTAAGTGCTACCGTATCTCTGATCCAATGCTGTGGGAAAGTGTGATCAAGGTAGTTCCTAACCAGCATAGCAAAATGACAAGATGCCCCATCTTGTTGGAAGTATGTTTCAGGGAAGTCATCTGTGTTTATGAGTTGTGGCAACTTTGAGTTTTGCAACTTGTTTAGATTGTTACCATCCATAGTTGTATTGGAAAAATCTAATCCTATAATACTTTTGCTGGATATTGCACTCCAGTGACACCTGACTGATTCAGTTTAGATGTAATAGTCATATGGATTTGTATCTGGTATTTACTAGATTAATTGTAAGGATTGTGAAAAAAATACGGAAGACAAAGTGAAATATTGGCATTAGGTTGAAGGAATATTGGAGAAACATCTGTTACAAGCAAATAGATAGGTCAGCTGTGGCAGAATATTTTGGAATGAAAACCATGAAATAGAAAAAGGCATCAGGTTATTAAAAATTGTTCAACAACCAAAAGAAGTAAACATATGGGAAAGGATTTACATAAAAATACATGACCATAACTTTATGAATTTTAACATCCTGGAAGCAGACAGCACTTTATTTAACTTTATCACTAGACCACCAGAGTCAACCCGGATACCTAACTACCCAGTCATTAAATTTTTGATGATGTGGACAAAAGTTCCACGAAACACATGTCCTGAGTAAATCTCATGTAAGTGAAACCATAAGGAGTATTTTAAATATCCTACTCAGAAGAGATTATTAATGGGTATTTTACTGTGTTCATATCCAAATTGAATTAATATTTAAATTACTTCAGTCTGTTTTGCTGTATGTGCTTAATCTTATAGGAGAATATATATAAGTATAAGACCTAATGTGTTATGTAGTAAATATCTCAAAAATTTTAATTGAATTAAAACCCTCAACACTAAAACAGGAATGATTTGTATGGGTTAGTTAATTCATCACAGATTTTCCAGAAGGGTGCCTACTATTCTGCAATTCAGATATATAATGGCCTACCCAACAAAATTAAATTATTAGGAAACGAACATAAATTCATATATTTAAAAAAAAATTCTTAAAGAATTCTTAGTGGTTAAACACCTTTTATAGTATGAATGAATAGTATGGACTTAATTCATTTTAGTTATATATATGATTTTTTTTAACATGTTGTATATGCTAAAGCTCTCGCCTAACTCAGGATCTACAGAAGAGATGTATACACCCATGTTTTATTAATTTGTTATGCTATTTTCTGAAAGTTTTGCATTCTTTTTCTTTTAGCACTGATACAAAGAAGAGGAACAAATATGGACCAGCCCTCAAGCATTGCCTGCCATATCGCCCCCCTCCACGGTAAGTCAATGACTGCATGCATGGCTTTTGAGCAGGATAGTGAATAATGGGGAATTTTGTGCTCTTTAATTGAAGAGAAAGGGAACAAATATTGAATAAGAGCTGCACTTCTATTTCCATCATGTTAAAGCTAAAAAGAGATCCAAAAAAAAGTAAGAGAAATGAACACAAAATGAAACTTAACAACAGATTTGATTGAAACTTGCATTTTGCAAGAAGTGAAAACTTACATAACATGAGAGTGAGTAGAGATATTATGTGAACAGTTTACAGTCTGTGATACTATACTGTTAAATATAATTTTACCATTTTCAATGTCTGTTCTGGTGATGTAGTGGTGACCATATTTGCCTCCTAAGTCCAAGATCACGGTTTTGATCCTGGCCAGGACCGATGAATTTTTTTGGGTATAAAAATCCTAAGTATGGCTTCCTTTGGAAGGAAAGTAAAGCCATGGGTCCTGTGTCGTACATTTACGGCACGATAAAGAACCTCAAGCCAGAAAAAAGAGGCCTCTGAGCAAAATTTGTTGGCCGTTTCACGCCCTGAATAGATGGGACTCTGATGACCTGAAATGTTAAAGAGCATCCATAAATAAATCAAATAAAAAAAACACTTCCACAATTTATACTTCTGATATGTCAGCAGAGGCTTTCAGGCTGTAAACCACTGGGTCCTCCAGTTTCTAGGATTTACCTGAGGGTAACTTTATGTTAGTATGTGTGTATAAGAATTTATTAGGAATTTCATTTTTGTGAATTGTTGCCTTGTTGTATTTGGTAGTACATTATACTCATCTTCCATTTCCTTTTGGTATTTCTGTACAATTGTTCTCATGTGAATCATTTTCAACTCTTAATTCGCTATGATTGCACATGCTGTCCCTTACCAGCCACCTTCCTTCACTATATAGTTTAAAAATTTTACCTCCATACAGTTAATCCCCACCTACTGTGTACTGCTATCTAATGCATTTCTTGCTGTTGGTGCAACCATGACATCACTGCACTATGTTACCATTTTTTCCTTCTTGGATGGGTTTCAGCTGTAAAATTTGACACATTTTTTCATGATTATGTGTGGGTTAATAGCTTAAAAATTTCTTTTAAGTTTTTATGCTGCTTATCAATATGGTTGTGTGTTATATTGTTCATAGAAGACATCCATACCTAATCAAGGTAAAAGAGAATAAAGGATGTAGAAAATTTCCTTAAAATCACTTTTTTAATAAGCAGAAAATCAGCAAGAGGGGAAAAAACAAGTTAACTTCCTTATAGGTAAACGAGAAATTAAGTATTTAATTTACCTAAAATAACAGGAGAGTTCATGAAAACAGCATTAGATGATGTGACTCAGTTGAAAGCTAGTAGGCCATCTCACTCCGACAAAAGTGCATTTACTTTTATACCTGAAATTAATGTTTGCATCGTTTTTCGTCCTTAAATCCAAGATGTGGGGTTGTTTGTGGCAGACTCTGTTACATACCTATGCCAGAATTATTATGTAAATGCACCATTGCCATTACTTTTCACATTTAATTAAATTGCACCTTTTGTTTGTACATACAGAGACAGTTGTGCAATGCCAAGTAATTCAGCAGGATTTTTCTCATTTGTATCTGTGTCATGGATGACAAAGCTGATGTGGCGAGCTTATCGTCATGGGTTAAAAGAAGATGATCTCTATGAATTACAGGTAATAATTTGTATTTTGGATTTGTGTGTTTGAAATTAACATAGGCAAGTCTTAGAGCTAATAGCCATTGATATCTTGAGTTTGTCGAGATTAGACTGATCATATTGTAAGAGGAGAATATTATGAATCATATTAATTAACACAATGCACGTAAATTTCTTACACTGTATTTAAGTTAGGACATGTTTCTGGAACTAATCTTTCATCTTCGGCTGTTGACCCACTGTTTCCTGGTTCGTGTGTTGGTGCCGTGGAAGGTATTGTGTTATATGTGGTGACCTCTGGTGGATATGAAATGAATTTGGAAAGATAATTGCATGGCGGAAGGTCGAAATTCATTGTAGCTTTTTGGTTTTTTAGGATGAAGATGTTCTCCCAGGCAGCAAATTCATACAGATTATTTGGTTCTTTAAGAAGTTTAATGTAATTTAATTCACTTCTGAAATTCAACAGTCGTAGCATTAAAAACTCATACTGGTTGGTAGACAAAATCAGAATTTTCCTTCCTTGAAAAATCCTTTCCCATTTTATCATTTCATCTCATGTTCCATCAGTGTGGTGCCTCAGTAGTAAAAAAAGGACATTTAAAAAAAAAAACTTAATGTTGCTGGGAGGCCACATTGTTGACAGACTACCAGTATGTGCAGATTTCCAGTTGCTGGCAAATCTTGACCAGTAGTAAGCAGTCTTTTTGATCACATGCCACAGTTAACCATCTATGAAATTCTGCAGTTTTGATGACTTTATTCCAAAAAAAAAAATTGTGCGGACCATTTTTGTCAGTGATAGTTACCTTCCATCTTTTCCACTTCTTTCTCGACTTGACAACAAGTGAACACTTCCTTTTGCTACTCTGCTTACAACTACTAGCTGGCATCTGCATGGCATATGCTATCATTTCATTGATCTATGAATGGACATCCCATAGATTGCACAGTAAAACATCCCTATTGTAAATAATTCCCAAATCCCCTGATATATTGATTATTTGGTAAATTTATTAAGCATATCTTTCCATTTTCCCAACATGTTCCATAGCGTATTATCAATGGTGTACCAGAAATTTAATATTGGAAGGAGGTGCTAGTGTTTTGAGTATAATTTGGCAAATTTGCCCTTAATTTAAATGCAATATATTTAAAATATATATTATTCTCTAAACTCATTTTCTAGTAATTAAAAAGAATACAAAAATTAAAATTCCCCCTCTTCTTGGCTTCTCTGGTAAATATAAACAAGTTTTGATTATCTTTGTGTAGACATGCTTAACTGTACAGTTGTGTAAAGATCAGTGGAAGCATACAACTGAAAATAACAAAGGAGATGGTATGTTACAACAGTTTCTAATATAATCTTATTGTGGGATAGAACAAAGTCGTGACATTTGAAGTAAAATTGTTACAAGGTCAATTGAAACCAATTTGCTTTAATTAAACTGTTTTCACTGTAAGAGAGCTGGGTTCCCTATACTTCAGCTGTGTTTATGTACAATATTCTTTAATATTAGAAATACAAGAAGTATACTATATAATAATTTGAACATGATTTGAAATTATTTAACTTCTGCCATTTATTTTTAATTTTAAACTGAATTCTGAAGTTGAAGGCTATAACTTGCAACTGTACCTATTTCATTTCTAATAAGAGAGAGTTGCAGTAGCTGTTCTGGAAAATAGAAGAGACTATACATTCTGCATTAGGCTGGTGAATGATTTTGCACTTGTATGTTCTTCACTGCAGTTGTTCCCACACAAAGTTGGTTTTTAAATTTGAGATTATTAACAGTTTCTTTTTAATTTTTAGTTAACTTAATTGTATCAATTAATGCAATAGAGCTTTCCATAAATTTTGGAGATAACAATACATAAATAACATAAAATATGTAAAAATCAGGTATTATCCAGCAATAAACTGGAAATAATGATGATGATGATGATAATAATAATAATAATAATAATAATAATAATAATAATTTTATTGCTATCAATAGACTTGTGTACACAAGTTTCAGACATCAAAATCTAAGAACACTAATTTAAATAATTCATATGCAATGTAAAGTTTATTATAAGAATAGCAAAAGTTTAACAGAATCAGTAGATGTACAGTAACTTACTCTTAGATCATTTAGTACACTTTTGCAGCAATAAAGGAAAATTACCCATTTTTTCTGCAATTATCTACAATTCATTCACCCTGTATAGGCATTTCTCAGTCAAGAATACCTTTAAATCTCTCTTAAATTTCTTCCCGTTTTTTATTTTTAGACTCTGTGGTAGTTTGTTTTACAAAATTCCACCTTTGATAAATTCTGATACTTTTTTTGTTTATGGTGATTTGATGTAAATTAGCTTTTCCCCATGTGTCATAGGTGTGGTATTGATATTACTGCCAGTGTGCTTATTGCTATTTACAATTAATAGGATTAGGATACATATAGTGAGATTACAGTTAACAGTTATTTTCCCTAAGGACTTTTCGACATGAAATTTAGTCTGTAAATAACTCTTATAGATTGTGTTTGTAAAATTAGCAGTCTATTTAGGTTACCAATAGCTGTGCTACCCCAGAGTTCTATGTCATACTATACATGAAGATAAATTATACCATAATATGCCATTTTTAATAGAACAGTATCCAGATATTTTGAAAGTACTCTTAACAGATAAAATCCCTAGCTTTTTTTCCTTCCATATAAGATCTACATGGTAGTTTACATGTCAGATTCCTATCAAGGTGTAATCCCAAGAAATTCACAAGAAGATTTGCTTCTATCACTTTTCCATTTAACATTATTTCAAGAATATTACTCTTATTGTTATAAAGTTGGAAATGTAGAATTGTTGTCTTGGTTAAATTTATTTTTAGATTGTTATTTTCAAGATATTTCAGCATGACTGTTGAGAAGTTTGCTACTAAATGTTTTGGAGCGAATAGTTCCTATTACGAAAGTAGAAAAATTCTTCACACATAGGACATATCCACTTAATATATCCATTATATTTGTATTTAAAATATGCTAGAATCATATATGTATTTGCATTGCTTATATATTTAGTGGAGCAACTTCATACCTGTGTATAAAAAATGATGAAAAAATATATAAATATACCATTTTTTCTCAATTTTTATTTAATTTTCAAAAGAATGCTGAGTTTCCAAATACTTTTGACTGGTAATCTACAGTGGAAATACTTTGGTGTTCATTAACATACTATATTTATATTGAGTTTGGTCTCTTCTGTTCTAAACAATCTCTGTACAGAACCACATGTTAGAAATTTCAACAAAAGTTTCTGATAAGAAGTGAGTAGCATATCCCTTATCATGACGTTCTGATTAATAATATTGGCATAAAATAAAATCATGTTATGTTGCAGGAAAGTGACCGGGCTGAACAAAATGCACATAGATTGGAGGCATTATGGCATGAGCATGTTGCACAATATGGGGAGAAGGCCACTCTTTCCAGTGTTATGTGGCAGTTTTGTCGTACTCGTTGCATTGTGGCAATGACGTGCATGGTACTTGCAGTCATTTTTCAGTTTCTTGGACCTGTAAGTTGAACTATTATTATTATTATTATTATTATTATTATTATTATTATTATTATTACAACTGTTATTATTATTATTATTACAACTATTATTATTATTATTATTATTATTATTATTATTATTATTATTATTATTATTATTATAACACTTTATTTTTACAGGCGATAATTCAGCGGTATATTTTAGACTACGTGGAGGACAAATCTCAACCATTTTGGTGGGGTATGACTTTAGTTTTTATACTGTTCTGGTGTCAGCTTCTTCGAAATTATTGTTTCGGAGCTGGATATGTTATTGGATTGCACACAGGTAAGGAAATATGTAATAAATCTTAACATAAGCATAGTATTTTCTGTAGGTTAACTGTACTGAGAGGGGTTAATGACAAGACAGTCTTTCCCCCTTCTGCTGCTGGAAGTATGACTTTCTATTCCTAACTTGCCTCATAACACTGAAAGAGTGAACTTTGAGGTATTGCTCATAAGTTTCAAGCATTACATCGAAGGCCGTAAATTAATTGTTGTGACTTTCATGCTGTATAATACTCATAATTTTGTCCCCTGTCAATACTACCCTCTTGTTACCAAGGCAAAGGTTCAAACACTTCTGACAATGTTGCATGCACATTTGTATTGGATCTGATGGAAGAATTTGGAGTACTCAGCTTGCAAGATGAAGAATGCAAAGCACAGTTGTTTTTGAAAGCCCCAACCTTTCAGCTATTTATGTTATCTTCAAATGCTTGTCACTCACTCAGAAATTCCTCCTTGACAAGGGAAAGGTTCTCTTGTTTCAGCTTACCCTAACATGTTGCTTCAAAAACTCAAGGTCATGGATTCAAACCTGGACAGGTTCAATGGATTTTTAGGGCATAAAAATCCTTAAGGCCTTCTTCAGAAGAGAAGTAAAGCTGTTGGTCCCATATCATAGATGTAAAGTATGTAAAAGAACCTCAAGTCGAAAGAAGAGGCCTCTGAGCAAAATTTATTGACCATTTCATGACCTGAATTGAATGGGATGTTAATGACCAGAGATGTTAAAGAGCATCCTTAATTGAACCAAATAATTAAAATGAAACCTTCCTATGGTTTATTTTCAGTAGCAAATGAAATAATTTTCACCATACCTCTTCAGTGAAATAATAATATTTATTAATCATTCAATGGTTCTAAAAATTACAGTAAACTTTATCAAATAGAAAGTTATGTTACAATTCTAGCATAACATAATTTTTTTAGAAATTATAATATTGACAGTTATGGAGATTATAAATAACTTATAATTTTTCACAATAATCTCATTTGTTTTCTCAAATTCTTCTAAAATATTGGAAGGATTTTCTATGATCATTTATATATCCCATTTTTAAATACTTGAGTACTTAAGTTAGATATTTCCAGAATAAGTGTTTTAACAGCTTTATCCTATTCATTTTATATTTAGAAGTTTTCTATAGCCTGTCGAATAGTTTATCCACTCTAGTCATATTGTGATACTTTGAGTTTGGTGAATATGTATTTCATTTCTTAGATTATACAAATGTAATTTCTTTAATATACACCAGTACTTCATAAATGTATATGAGGATATTTTAGAAAGTGGCTGCAAATTCACTGGGTTACACCACCCAAATTTGAAACTTAAAATCCTAAATATCTGCAGGAAGCTTATAGCATATTGTCGTATGGCATCTTAGATATAAGCCCACCCTCTTAATAAAATGATCGACCCATGGCTAGCCTTAAACTGTTTATATTGGTATAGCAAGAACTTCAGACTCCTCTTTTGCTTTATTTCTTATGGTGCTACTAGTTACAAGTGGCCCGTTCTTCCTCCTTTCATGTACGAATTGCAAAACTTTTTCTTCATTGTCAGGATATTTTCCTTTGCAAGGACAGTGAATTTCTTTCTATTAGCTTTAGTTTAAATAATGCTAATTTTTGTTGCCACCACAAGTGAATATTGTTCTCAGCTACATTGAACTCTCTTTTTACCTTTCTGTTACCATTTTTTTCAGCATAAAGAATTACTTTATGCTTGAAAGTAGCATCATAAGATGTTTTTCTCTTTTACCGTCCATTTCGTGACTACCTTCTATTCAAATGCTCTGTTCAATAATAGGTCAACAATAAATGTAATAAAGTTAAGAATTGCAGAAATGCATTATGACATATTAAACAATAAATTTTAATAAAATTACTGGTGAACTATGGAACACATTTGCACTCAAATCTAATGCTCACCACACTTTTCAATACTACATTTGGACAAAACGGTGCGCATTAGATTAGCATAAATATGGTACATTCTTTGAAAAGATGCTGACATTTGTCAACAGATGTTATGGCCTGTTAAGTGGAAGAACAGTTGAAAGAGAATGGCAGCACCTTAGCTGTGTGCACCATATAGGAGCAACAAACATTTATAAGATTTTTATGGTCAGAAGGTGTAAAACCTTGAGAAATTCACATAAGGATATTGGAAAGATATGGAGATAACTGTATTAGTAAAAGAAGTGTGTACAAGTGAACATGCCATTTGATTTGCATAACTTTTTTCATTTTGGTATATTGAAATTTTTTTATGTGCTTTACAAAATGCATAAATAATCTCAGACAAAATCCATAACAATCCGAAACATGCAAAAAAAAAAAAAAAAAAAAAAAATCTTAAAAATACAACAAAAGCCAAAATAGGCCAAAAAAAAGGGCGAAATAAAAACTGGTCCTACTGACCCCAAATGTATGGAAACATGTTCTGTCTGACTCTTAAATGTATCACCCAGGTAGAAGAGGCATTTTGCCTAACTGCTGAACTCCGTTAATAACACCACATGTGACAGTTTATTGCATATCAAATCAATGTAACAGTTCCAAGTTAGATTTTTTAAATTATTAACATTTTTACTTTTTTACTTGTTTCTGTGTGTACAGATTCGTATTTTCTTAAGGAGAAAAAGAATATTCTGTGATATACTCCCATTACTTCTAAACCAGTATTGTGCTGGCTTATTGGTTCTTTGTACTGCTTGGGAGAGCAATTGATCTGTGTGGGTTCTAAGAAAAGGAAATCATTCGTATAAAATACCATGTGACAAGGAGAACTTTTGGATGCCTCACTTATTATTATGGCCAGCAGGGAACCAAGAACTAATTACTACAGTATATTACTTATGTAAGATTTTGAAGATAGGATTTGAATGAATAAAGAAGGAAACCTTCCCTATACATGCCATCAGGGCATTGGGTTAAAGTTCTTCTTTACATAAAAATTTAATCACTGCTCTGCATTCATTCTGACTGTCACACTGAATTATGCAACATATCCAAATTAAATAAGCCCCTCCAAGCAAATGAATGGTATGCCAGAAAAGAAATAACAGTGTTTACACTATTGAAACATGAGTATCAAATAGCAGGAACATCACAACAATAAGCTATGCCTATGTCAGGCTGGAAATATATGAACCACATAAAACTCAAATGATGCATTAAAATAATATAATAAAAGGCAACATAGTGTTCTACATATACACTTATAAAACCAATAATAAAAAATAAAACAAAAATGTGTGGGATTTGAACCCAAGAGCTTATGCAGAAGAGCAGTGCCTTCTGAACTGCCTGGCCATTGCTACTCTGCCCCAATGTTCTCTTTAAGGTGCTTATGAATGTGACCATTGTGTTTACCCGCTGCATGTGCTTTGTGAATATAATGTTTGAGTCCCAGATGTTCTCCAGTCAACATGTAGAATCTGAGGGTGACTATTTTTGTCAAAGGGTAGCATAGACATTTTCCATTTATGAGGACTGGGGGAAACCTGGAAGATACCTAAGTCAGGGAGAGTGGTCCTGGTGGGAATGAAATTTAGATCTTCCTCTCACAACTCCATGTGTTAATAGCCTCAGTCTTTTATGTAGGTCAGTTGGTTAGGGTAACATTTTGTTTTGTACAATTGTTTTTATTGTGTTTACTGCAAAGAATCGCTACCACATTTGTCATGCAAAGGTTGTCCCTCCTGCTTTCATGGTATTTTTCAATATTCTTGTACCCAGAGCTTACAAAATAAAATATTAACCGCATTCCTTTTTACTGCTTATGTTTTTCCATACACCTAAAACCAATGCTTCAATCGTAAGTCTTTTGTTTTCTGCTGGCAGCTACACGAGTTCAAGGGGCAATGCAGCATCTTATCTACAAGAAAATGTTGATGCTGCGTAGTGGAGGTGAGAAAGTTCTTGGACAAGTGCTGACATTTTGTACCAATGAGCAGGAACGAATATTTGAAGCCTGTCACATGGGAGTCTTGCTGTTAGGTAAGTAATTAAAGTCTTGTTCTTTATAAATATTTTACTTACTTTTGGTACCCGCCCTTTTGAAATGTTTTGTTTTATTAAGAATTTTTTAATTTACCTCCTATATGACAATGTTGTTGGTGTGTTTGTATAAATACATGTACCTATAATGGAAATATTTACATAATGTTGATGGTTCATTTTTTATGCTGTTGCTTGATTGCAATTTTTGTATGTATCTATCTTGTATCTTAAAAAAAATTATTTTTAAAGTTGCTTAATATTTTCATTAAAATAGTAAGACTTGAATTATGACAGTTCTGTTGTTCTGAAAGCTCTCAGTGTACAATTTATCTTCTACTGTTATCCCGGCTTGTGGTGGAAAAATTGTTTGGAGAGTAATAGTTGATATTTCCAGATTTATGGGTGCGGATTTCAGAAAAAATATTTTAAAATATTTCAAAATTTTCATCACCCACCATTTTCATGTTGTTCATTCAAAGTTAAGAAACAGACGGAACTTCTAAGCTTGTGTTTTTGTATAAGCACTTAAATAAGGAAGCTAATAAATGTGAGATGTGACTTAAGATTAACTAATTTAGAAACTGACTTGGGGTGTAAACAAGGTTTCTAGTTTGTTTCTTTAAGGACTTAATAAGTTATGAAATAGAAAAACTTGTTTAAAAAAATGTTATATTATATCATACCCCAATTCAAAATATTGTTAGAACACAGTGTTCATATTGATTATTCATTATTCAGCTTAGGTACTTAAAAATAAAGAAGCATATATAAATCTGAAAATAATATCAAATATAAAGTTCAAGTAAATCATACAATAATATCAATTAATATCAAATTATTTATAAGTGAAAATTTAAAATTGAAGAAAAAACTCATTTAAATAAAATAATTCTGATTGAAATAAAAAATCATTTCTTTTGATTTTTAATAAAAATAACAATTTGTTATACCCTGTCTAAAACACTTAAATAAAAAAAATAAATAAAGAGAGGGGAGTGTGTTAATACATTGATAATGTTCGGCACAGTTTGATTGCAATATTGAAAATAAGAATCTGAAAAAAAAAATACTATATTGTTTGTAATACTATAGATTCTGTAGTTGTTAAATCTTATCTTTTTGATATACTTTTAAGTTTTTTTGTTTTAAATCTTCATTTTCTATATTGTAAATCTTGTTTGTTAATTCTTCAGGTACACCAGTGATGTTTGTAATGTGCTTGACGTACTGTGTGTGGGTGCTGGGAGCATGGGCTTTAGTTGGTAATCTCGTCATATTACTCTTCTATCCAATCATGGTAAGTCTCACATGTATTTTAAATGGAAATGAATGATGCATCCTGTTTTTTTATATTTGAAGTTTTATATAACAAATTATTTATGAGGAAATCACTCAAATTTCATAGTTTTGTTGCACTTACTTGGACATTTTTCGAAGGCTGTTGCCTTCATCATCAGCAAGGTTCTACCGTCAGCTCCCCAGCCTGGTATTAAGATGTCGCTCTGTGGATTTTATGAACTTTGTAATGGGTTAATCTCGTTCGGAAGATATGAACACACAGAAAAATCAGCAGTATATTAATGTAAAAGCTTGCTGTGTATGGGAAATGATATTGCGAAACTAATTTGTCATAATATGTTACAAAGGTTTATTAAAAAATTAAAAGTGCTTCATGCTGGCAAGTTGCACTCTTAACCATGGCATCACTGGACACTCTGCTACAGAACTAACAGAAAAAAAAACACACACACACACACACAATCAGCATCATAGTACTTGCCATATAATGCAACTGTTGCAGCAACTACACAACTTTGTCAGATACCTTGTGAACTGCATGCTGTAATGAGAAGTAGTTTGCAGAATTTTGCATCCAAGAGATGGCTCATTTATTTGTCAAAGGGTGTATATAGAGAGTTAAATAATGCTATAAATATTGTGTTAGAGTTTGCAGGCACTTATCCAGTGATTAATTTTGTGTAGGCAGCTATAGCAAGTTTGACGAGCATGGTTCGCATCAAGACTGTGAAAGTTACTGATCAAAGAGTAGGACTAATGAGTGAGATCCTTAACAGCATTCGACTTATCAAGATGTATGCCTGGGAAGACAGCTTTGCAAACAAAGTAGCAAGTATGTTATCTCGATATTTAAATGTATTATTGCTTACTAAAGTTGGTGTGCTTGTTATGTCACTAGGCATGGGTAATGCTACTGTTATAAGAGGTAATTTGAATTAATTAGTGGAGTTTTTAATTAGACATAGTATTAAAGAATGTGCACATTTGTAATTTCAATGTTTAAAACTATTATGCTGGCTGTTCTACTTTTTTGTAGAACAGCCAGCATAAATGTTCTACTTTTTTGTCTTTGTTAAGTCATAAGGCAGTTTATTTATATCTTTTATAGTAGTTGTTCAAAGTGGTGTCCTCTTGGCATTCTCACATTCCAGATATCTTTTCATTAAACTTGCATGTCGGTCCTGATGGTGTAGTGGTAACCATACTTGCCTTCTAAACCCAAGGTTGCCGGTTCAAACCTGGCCAGGATCGATGGATTTTTTCGGGCGTAAAAATCCTTAGTATGGCTTGCTTCGGAAGGAAGTAAAGCCGTGGGTCCCATGTCGTACATTTATGGCACGATAAAGAACCTCAAGCCTGAAAAAATAGGCCTCTGAGCAAAATTTGTCGGTCGTTTCACGCCCGTGATAGAATGGGATGCTGATGACCTGAGATGTTAAAGAGCGTCCGTAAATAAAACGAATCCAAAAATTAAACTTGCATACACATACAATAGTTCTTCTTTTGTAATCCTTTTAATTTCTGCTTTTATATTGTCTTTCAGTATTATAATCACTCATGGTAAGATTACCTCATGTCATTATGCTCTGTGGCAGAAACTTGTTGAAAATATGCATATTGTCTCATGATCAGTTAACTGTTCAAAAAAATGTGTTTGCATACAATACCTCAATGATATCTTAAAAAAATATATGTCCTATTATTCGATTTGCTGTTATGGCATACCGCACAACAATCTTTTCATCATATACAGGAATTTCATGAATTATTTGTGGACTTTCTTTGCTTCAGAAGATATTATTCTGTGAACATACTTAAACACATAAATTAACCCATGTTTCATCAGAGAAAATAATTAAATGTGGATCAACAGTACTTCATGAATGTTCTGTAAAACCTAATTACAGAAATTCACTGAATTTTAATTATTATGCACCTGTAATTATTGGACTGTTTCTGCAAGGTTTTAATTTTAAAAGTTTAATAGCCATATGGACTGAAGTTTTAGAAATGCCTATTTCTCGTGCTACATGATGTAAAGATTTATTAGGAGAATGTTCAAGTGATGCCGCAACATCATCTAGCTATTCTTTTGTTGGAACCCTACAGTTAGGCCTACACATTTTAGAGTTTAGTGATCCCGTTTCTATGCATCAATTGATAACATTTCTAACTATCTCATTTGGAGGTTGAATGCCAAAGAATCCTGTTCTTGACGGAATATTCTTTCAAACTTCCTAATTGAAACCATTTCGTCATCTATATTACTTTTCTTAATTCTAATGAAATCTAATATCCAAGAAATATTTGAATTTCTATAAATTGCCCACACAGTTGTTGACATGAATCTGTTTTGATGTATAGTACATAAATATGGTGGTTATAGAGGAAATTTTTCATTCGGCATTTCAATTATCCGAATAATTAATATAAGGCACACACAGCACATGCACTTTGACATAATTCAAAAGAAATACTCAAACACACACTTTTTCTAACACTTCAAACTATATAAAGCAATGATGGGTAACATAGAGCCCACACAAACAGATGTTCTATTTAAATACTGTACTTATGAAGTTGTTGACAATGGAGTAGTAGTATACCCTATACTTAGGTATTCATTTTTTTTATACTAAACTCCACTTACATAAAAGTAAGTGGAGTTTAGTGTAAAAAAATGAATATCTGCACTTCTTTTGTACACTCTCCAGGACTATTCAAAGCTACTTTCTAATTTGTCTTGATCAGCATATCCATAATGTTCTGAAAGCTGAATGTTGTGTTGTAATTGGCATGAGTCCATCCAAAATAGCTTGTTTTAAATATGTTCCAATCACTTCACTAGAAATAGAACTTTTTTTTTTTCCATGATGAAAAATGTTCTCTTTGACGAGCAGTGACTGTGACAGTTGATACCTTGAAAAAACATCTTGTTGTTGCTTGTAACCAAGAAAAGTAAGTTTAAATACTTTAATAATGTGATAAGAAATTATTAAGTGTCTTAAATACTTATTTCCACTGATAAATATTGATATTACTGTGTGTTTTCACTTTTAATAAATGCCTATTTTGATTATATTACTGCCTGTTTTCAGAATGTAAAGGCCTTTTTGCCTGCCTATTTTAAGTGAAATAAATTGCTGAACTTCTGGGCTCTGTTGATTACTTTCTGTACCCATGTACAAAATTACAGAACTGATGTCACAAGCCTATTAAGTAAACTGTGGGGTTAGCAACAGCCTATGGCAGATTCAGTCATAATAATGAAATTTAATTATTTTAAATTATACCTGAATCTTTTGTAATTTAATATTATATGATGGTGTTATGCAATAAATAAATAAAATGTAATATATTTTCCTTTTGGCACTGTAAAAGAAATGAACTAGAAAATAAATATGCATGAAACAGACTATAACTTTTATTTTCAGTCCAGCAGATATGTTGCAATATAGGTCTTATAGAGCTGTTTTTGTATTTCAGGTGTTCGCAACACTGAGAGGAAACAGCTTCAAACTGCTGCCTTCCTCCAATCTTTCAGTAATACAGTTACACCAGCCATCACATTACTTGCATCAATCTCAACATTTCTTGGTTTCAGGTAAATGTTTCTGTCATTCTGTAAAATATGAAGGGGTATTAGTAAATTCTTAGCCTGGACCCTTCCCATGAACAGAACTAATAAAAGCAGTTATGACAACGTATGTGTTTATAAATATAAACAATGTAATACAGTTTTTTTCACACTAACTCCATTCATTTACATAAAAATCTGGACATATGTTTCGGGAGTAATCCCCCCCATCTTCAGCCTGTAGATAGTGTTGTTTTGCAAGTAGTTTCTCCAATTTTGCTGATTGTAAGTGTAACTGATTTTATATTGTGAATTTTTAAATATGCCACAGAAGAAGAATTTTTTTAAAGACTTTTCTGGCAGATAAATTTATGCAGATATGGTCATACATTAAAAGATCATTGTCCATCATATGCCACCTTAAAAAATTGGGCTGCATGGCCTTAAGAGAGGAATAATGGAAGTCAAAAATGAACATCATGTTAGAAGACCTGTTTATATTTTGTCCACTCCTGAAAATATTGATGCTAAGACTTTGGAGGGTAAATGGGCTGAAATGCAAAGCAGAAATTTTGAACATCTCCTATGAATACAGTTTTTAATAAATGCATATTTTCAGTATTTTAAATGCCCTTTTGCCTGCCTCCCTACTTTAACTAAAATAAGTGCCTGAACTTCTGGGCTCTGCTCATGTATTAAAATCAAAATATTTTATTTCTTCAGTTAATACTAAACAAATATTTGTTCTTCAGCTTGTCTGGGCACAACTTGGTGGCAGCAGAAGCATTCACTATCTTCTCTGTGTTCACGGCAATGCAATTTACTGTGGGAACTCTGCCTTATGGAATTAAGTGTCTTGCTGAAGCTAACATCAGCTGTCGTAAGTTGCAGGTAGGGCATTTAAGCTCATTCTGTTAATGTTAGTTATTTTAAAGTAAGCTGATAGTGAATAAATTGAATTTTAATATTTTTTAAATATTTATTGCTATGGCCATAATTACAACCAAGGAGTAAAGAAAGACACCCAGTTCTAAGATACTAAAAGTTTTTATTTGTTTTTTTATTGTAAAATATATTTTATAAAAATGAGATTTATGAGTGAGACATGTTGTGTATAGTATGTAATTTTCTTAAGGTATGATCAAATAATCACTGGTAAATTATGGCAGTTTTTTTGTGGTTTGTGATTTAGATGTTAGTAAATAAATTAGCAATTTGGAAAAAATCACATTCTTTAGAGTTTAAATTTTTATGTCATGTTCTTAAGAAGGAAAACACCTTATTTTCGAAGTAATGTCAAATATGGCCTATTGTTGTGGGGTAACTCTTGTGCTTATTCATAAAATATGGTTGTTTGCTAGTAGCCATTGGGGATGCTGATATTTATAATTTTTTCCCTAGCTTCCCAAAAAAGATCTTCCAAATTGTTTTTCATTTGTTTGGTCTATTGTAATGGGATAACCCTTGTGCATATTCATAAAATATGGTTGGTTGGTTGCTAGTTGCCATTGAGAAGCTGATATTTATAATTTTTTCCCTAGCTTCCCAAAAAAAAAAGATCTCTATTTGTTTGTTGCTTCAAGTTGACTGCATTTCAGTAGATGTTCTTTGTTTAGGATAGTATTCATGTCCTTACACAATGGGCAATGGCTGTCCATAACTAATTTCATCCTGAAGAGATGTTCTGAGAGGCAATCATGCTGAACAATTAAGCGGAATTGGGCAACTGCAGTTTTTAAGATGTTGGAAAGTCTTCAGATTTTCATACGGTTTTCCTTTAAGTTTTTGTTCTTCAGTTATTAATCCCTTTATGAGTTTCAATTTTGAAAGAAGTTCTAGTTCAAAAGATGGTTTTAATTTTACGGTAGCTCATTTTTTTGCTAAAGTATCAACAATTTCAATTCACTGTAATCTAACATTACTTGAGATCCATAATAAAACTATTTCTGATCTCGATTGTGTGATACAGTTTTCTTATTTTATTTATAGTGTATGTTAGTGGGTAACTATAATTCATAATACTTTAGTGCTGCTTTAGAGTCACTTAAGATAGCAATTTGTTTATTTGTGTTAGGTCAGTACAGTAGATTTTCTAAAGCTGCTCTAATGGCCATATTTCACCATCAAAATTGTTAGCAGGCAATCCCAAAGGTGTATATTAAAAAAGTCTTCACATTATATTCCAAAGCCTGCTTCTCAGTTTTTAAGAGATCCATCTGTATACACTGTACACCATGTATCAGTTGACTAATAGCTTTTAATGTACTCGTGTGCTTCTTGGAGATCATCATAAAATATTAACTATTCAAAAAATAGCTGTAAGAGCTATGGGTAAAGTGCTTCATATAACACTTATAAACCTCTGTTTAAGAAATGAAAAATTATGACTGTGATATCTGTATATGTTTTTGAGGTAATATTCTTGACTAAGGATAGTATTTATAACTTACCTTAGTATAATAAAGAACATAAATATAATACTAGACACTATAATAGTTTTGACTTGCCAAGATATAGGTTAGATAAGACCAGGAATAGTTTTGCTTATTTAATTCTCAGGATTGGCAATAAATTTCCTTTGGATGTTTTTTGAATTGGAATATCATGTTTAAAATGCCTTATTTCTGGTCGGCTCTTGGACAGACCATTTTATGATTTAAAAGAATTCTTTTTAGAGCCATGTTATATATAAGTTGTAAATTGGCAATTACATTCTTTTATACTGCATGGTATATAACTATTATCTATAGCAATTTCATATGCTCAATGACATGTACATAAATAAATAAATCTTTCTAATTTAGAAAATTAGTTGTGAAAAAATATTGCCACCAATATACAGTGAGATTATTTGATTATGGCAGACTGAGTGTGGCAGTTTACTGCAACTGTTGTAACCAGCATAAAATGATACTATACTCTGTTATAAGAGATATAAAAAATTATACTCCTCAGTGGCAGTACATCGGCATCTGTTTAGGAAATTCCTGTATTTCAGCATACTGCAACTGCTGTAATGAGCATAAAATATTATCCTCTGTTATGAGAGATGTTGAAATTGATGCCCCTCAGTGGCAGTACATTGGCAGCATCTGTATAGGAAATTCCTGTATTTTATCTTCTGTAAGAACATGGCAGTTCAGAATACATTTCTTTTCATCAAGAAATTTTGTTTCTTGTAACTGTTTAACAAGTAGGCAAACTGTTTCTCTGCATTGAACTCAATTGCCAGGATATTTCTTCCAAATTGCCCTACCACTTCTCTGCATGAATTTATTTTTACATATGTATCATACATAAAAACCTGTTCAAGATAATATTTATGTAGTATCATAAATAATAAATAAAAATTAGCTAATAATTTACACACAGTGAAAATACCGAGTAGCACATAAATGCAAAACCACTGGACAAAATCTCTCTCAAAGCAACTACAAGTAGCAACTGGTACTTGCATATGTATTACACACCCTCAATGGCTAACTTATCCCCAGTGTGCAGCCACACTCTGTTAATCTGTAATTCAAACAATTTCATGTAGAAGTGTGCAAATGGATGCAACAAACCATTCTTTAGCTATAGTGTAATCATACTTACAGATAGTTTGAAGTTCACTAGATGCTAGGACAGCCATCCCTGATAGGATTTCCAGTTTTTCCTCGTTTCTCATCATGAGAACCCTAAACTTATGCCCGGAAATCTTCCTTCTCAAAATTTCTTTTCCATTTTATCATTTCCTCTCATTTATTATCAGCAGTGCCAAAATTTAATTGGAAAATAAAATTGATTTTGCACAATTATGATTCAAATATTGTCACATATTTATAAAAAATTTCTAATTTTTTAATATCAACATCAAGGAGGTAAATTCTAGTTCTGTTAAGCTGTAAGATCTTTAATTGTAGTTGTTTAATAGCATGTAAATTTGATAAAATACAGATATTCAATGGTATTAAAAAAATGACAATTTTTACTCCCTATGTATGTATATAGATTTAGTCATTTTTATTACATGTAAATTAGTTTTCACACTCTGTAATGCCACAGTAGTTAAAAAGGTCATTAAACACCCTTAAAGAAGAAACAACAGTATCAAAAATGTACTAATGTAAAAATGAATAAAGGTATGCAATAAAACTGCAAAACAACAATATAAGGTAGCAAAACACAAAGACATTTTTACATATTCTTATTCCCAAATGTAAGAAACAACAATCAACTCAAATGAAGTAAACATCAGCTACTGTAATTAACTTAGGTTTGCCTTGGTGGTATGGGATACCTTGCTCTTATCTGAACCCAAGGTTTAAAGCTTTATGCCTGGCCAGGAACTGTTTTTCAGGGCGTAAAAATCTTGAGCGCGAGTATTCTAATTTAGAATAATTAGTACAACTAATTTAGAGTTTGCTCTTCTGAATTCGATTACAGTAGAAGTTTTTATGCTTTCAAAATGATTCAAACTGACAAAAGCCAAAGATTAACTATGAAGAATTTAGAAAAAATTCTATTGATGTACTGTACTGATAATTAATAAAGAGGATAAGAATGGAATTGAATTTTAAAATGCTAAAAAGCATATTTAAATTTTTCCGTTTATTCAATTTCTGAAGCTGTTCAATTAAAAATGAATGAGGAATCCACACAGTGAAACTATCATAAATCTTGTTGAAATAAAAGTAAAACTTCTAAAATCATGTCAACATATTAAACTCTCTTGGCGTTCCACATTAAAACTTTTTTTATTAAAAAGTAAGTTGGGTCTTGCTTCGTGAGTCACTTGCTCACATTGTCAACCAATTGACGACTTAGTCAATTGATGAGTCAAGAAAGTTTAATATGTTGACAGATTTTATAAGTTTTACTTTTAACTCAACAAGATTTCTGAAGCTGTGTTTACATAATGTAGCTTTGTACCTTCATTTCTTAAATATTCTTTTTTGTGCCATGTTTTGTGTATTTTAGGTATAATTTGTTAATTTCAGTGAAATAAATAGGTTTGCAGCCTTAGTCATATGTGCCTAAAATGCCTAGTTATACTGAAATAGAGCCTAGTTTATTAAATTTTGACTTTATTTTAGGCATCTAAAGTTGCAATTTTTAGTGTCTAGAAATCTGATGTCTAGTTATGACATTGATATTTAGAAATAAGTTGTTTTTTACTTGAAAACTTCATAATAACCCACATTGCATGTTTTACATAACAGGTGGAACATCTTCCATACATTCAAACAGAGTTCTGCAACAGGATGCAGCAAAACAAAAGGTCCTGATTATTCTACATTTTCAATGTTGACCATAACCAACGCTTACCAGTGCTAAACCACGTTTTTTTATTTTTGCTTTGAACACCTTGTGAAACCTAACCACTACGTCCAACAGTGTTTCATAAAAACTTATCAGCGGGTGATGGTTAAAAGATAATAAAGTTTGCTTTAAGTGTATGGTGATGGTTTTTGTGTATAAGCTAAAAAATATGATGTTATATATTGTATGTTTCCAAGGGGGTATGAATACTTTCTCGTTAAGCAGAAAATGTATATTAAATAATCGAGTTTACCAATATACATTTTAACTATTTATGCTACAACAGACAATAATTGCATAGTGACATATTGGCTTGTGCTTAAGCCCAATTTGGCAAATGAAAATTACTACTTGTGCCAGAGCACAGAACTAGGGTTGTATAAAAATCTCGAATCTTTATTTGCTCCTTTGTACGTTATAATATATCTTTTTTCTGACATTATACATTTGCCCAAAAATTAATTATAGAATGTAGGCTTTCGCTGTCTGTGTCAATTATGTAAATTATCTTCCAGGCTGTAAAATCGTGGTGCAATGGAATTCTTCTCTTTCATCTTTCCAGGGTTTTGTTCGCAATTGCGACGGACATCATCAGTGGTGTGCTTAACATAATCTTCTCAAAGACGCGGCAGTGACTAACTTGTTGATGGGATTAGTGGCAGTATATATAATGGAAGTGCCCTTGGGGTCTCTGATTGGTTTGCTTTGCTAAGGGAATGGATGTAAACTGGAGCTCCTAGGCATTTCCAGCAGGGTGTTGTTACTGATTGATGTGCATAATTTCTTTATCTTTGTGTTTTGTAAGGCCAGATAACACACTGAGTGCAGTGCCAGAGCTTCTTCTTTCTTGTTAAAGTTGTTTCTATGCTTGTAAGTTTCAATTGCCTTCTGGTATAAGCGAGGATGATAATGAGAAGTTCAGCTAATATACCAGATTTTATGCTCTACACGTTGTTCCTAGTGGTGTAGTGGTAATCATACTTGCCTTCTAAACCGAAGATCATGGGTTCAACCCCGGCCAGGACCAATGGATATTTTCAGGTGTAAAAATCCTAAGTATGACTTCCTTTGGAAGGGAAGTAAAGAAGAGGCCTGTGAGCAAAATTTGTTCGCCGCTCTATGCCCCAATTTGAATGGGATGCTGATGACCTGAGATGTCAGAGAACATCCATAAATAAACCAAATAAAATAAAAAAATGCACTACATCAGCTAGGAGAGCATGCTCAGTGATGGCTTATTTGTCTGTCTGACCTAGCAGGCTTTCAAGTCTCCAATATCTGTGAACCAAAGCTCCTGGAATGAGAGAAAAAGCAACTGCAACAAGTATTATGAACTAATAGGTATGGAGTCAAGAAAGAGCCTTTCATCCTAGAAAGAATACAAAACAGATCGACACACACTGTGTAAGAATAAGGCACAGCTTTTTTTTCACAGACTGCATCTCAAAGCTACTTAGACAACATAAGAGAAAATTTTTAAACTGATAAAACAGTTAAGAAATACATTTTGCTCTGCAAAGGACACAAGGAAGCCACTTGCTTTAGACTTGTCTACAGAATACCATGCTAGTGTGGTGCGGTTTACATTGGCACCACACAGCATTAATACACGCCTTATAGAACATAAGAAACATTGCTGCCTAGGTCAGAAAGACAAATCAGCCATCATTGAACATGCCTTGCTAACTGACGGAGAGTGTAAAATTGGTTTTCAAGATACTGACATATTAGCTTCAATATCTCATTACCATCCTTGCTTATACTGAAAGACAAGTGAAATTTACAAGAAATAACTTTAACAAGAAATTGCTGTGAAATTGCACTCAGCATGGTATCCATCCTTACGAAATCCTAAGACAAAGACACTATACGTTAACCAATCAGTAAACAACAACCCCATGCTGGAAACACCCAGGAGCTCCAGCTTAGATCCAACACCCTTAGCCAAGTGAACCAATCAAGCCCAGTTCTACAGGCACCCTCACTATATATATCGCCACTAATCCCATCAATGAGTCAGTTATAGCATTGCCTCCAAGATTACGTCAATCAGACCACTTATGATGTCAAGGACAAAATGTCTGGGAAGAGAGAGAACAATCTCATTGGACCATGGACTTACAGCTGGAAAGACTCAGTTTATATGACTGTGAAAAATGATTGCATAGGTCCAGGAAGACGATGAAACCTTTGAGTTTGAGCCATCAACAGAAAAACCAATAACAATGGATAACAGGGTTGTCTTAGCTTGAAATGAGTAATGACAAGACTTGTGAGGATGTGGCACAGCAATTCAATATCAGTACAAAAACCACGTAGCTCTATCTTCATCATTTAGGAAAAAGATATAAACTTAGTCATTTGCTGGGTTACATATGAGTTCTGGCCTTGAATGGCTCACAAGGCAGCATGAACTGCCACCTGTTTTGCATTGTTGTTACATTAGCAGGAGAATCCTTTTCTTGATGGGTTGCTGATGTGCATTGAGAAGTGTGTCCTCTATGGCACTACAAGATGCCATCAACACTGATTGGACCACAATGGGTGGCTGAGGTTGTTAAGGCATGGACTCTTGAGCTGGGGTTTGACTTCCACCTGGACCATCCTCCCTGACTAAGGTTTTTTCCAGGTTTTCCTCATTTCTCATAAATGGCAAATACTGGGGAGGTACCCTAAACTTAGGTCTGAAACATCCTTCCTTTAAAAAAAAATTGTTTCCCAGTTTATCATTTCATCTCATGAATTATCAGTGTCCACAGCCTGTGGTAAACACTATTAAAAAAATAAAATAAAAATTACTGAATTGCAGCCTATGGATCTATCTGCAAACACCCAGAAATCGCCAGGCTCCAAAGGAAGGTTATATGTTGTCTATGCAAACTGATTCTTCCGGACTGTATGGCCATGGTCCATTGGAATTCTTCTTCATCTTTCCAAATGTTTCATCCATGACTGTGGGGTACATTATCAGAGTTAATAGAAATTGTGACTGTATATAGTGAGTCAGTCACTGCCTCGCCTTCAAGAAGATTACGTCAAGCAACCAATGTTCGAAGATGTCCACTACAGTCATGGATGAAATGTTTGGTAAAATGAAGGAGAAGAATCATATTGGTTCATGGCCATACTGCCCATGGTACTCAGTTTGCAAAGTTGACATAGGCTGTGAAAGCCTAAGCTCTAGTTATGTGCTGTGTTTAGTGTACGTGCAGGGTGGTCTGCTTCCAGCCAGCCAAACAATCAATGCTAAAGTGTGCTCTAACCAGTCGGAATGCATCCATGGAAAGATAAATATGTATGAAGACTGCACTCGTAAATCACAAAGGTGTAATTTTTTATATGATGGTGCACCACATATAGCTAAGTGGTTCATGAAAGTTATCCATCTTGTTTGAGAGAGACTAGTGCACCCTCCGGCCAGACATTACATACCATCAGCTTGTAATTCTTTCCTTTAGATAATCACCTCCAAGGACAGTAATTCTAAACCTGTCAAACTGGAAACTGCACTGGATTGATTTTTTTTTTGTTCTCGTTATATCACTTAGAATTCATAGTCTTCCATCACTATAGACCAAGGCACTCAGTAATGATGGTGGCTATTAAAGATATTATTTTATAAAAATATAATGCTTATAAAGATTAATTTGAAATGGAAGTTTTTGCTCATTTATATTTCTGTAACAGTTTTTGTTTGGTTTTTTGACTTTACAGAAATTTGTTCAAAGGCCCAATTATGAATCACCAGTAACTAAATCCATTGGCAGTAATGTGGTTGAAATCCAAGATGGAACATTTGCATGGGAAAGTACTCCACTTGAAGAATCTACAAAGAAAGGTTTGCTCCTTGATCTATTTTTTAATGTTCATAATTATTCCATTTAAAAAATAATTTTATGTGAATTAACTTGCAGAAAAAAAAAATTATATAATAAAATTAACGCCTTCAACCCCTCCCCAGAAATTATTAAAAAACTTAAACATTAGGAAAAGATTACAATCTAAAAGATTTTATGAGGACAAAACAATAGACATACGGTCTGTATTGTGTGAAATCTTCATTTATACTAAAAAAAATTTTGAAGCCAATACATAAGCTAGAATATAAGGACAAAAATGCACATGGCAAAGAAACGTGCAGAATATGAGGGGTGTTTCTAAAAGTTATCGGCCTGACATAATTTAAGAGTTTTTTTTTTTTTTTCCCCTTATTTTTCAACATAGTTATCTTGCAAATTGATGCATTTAGTCCCATAACCTTCCAACTTTTTAACACCCTCAATAGAATAAGATCCAACTGTGAAAAATAATATCTTTCTCAGATTCAATCTCATCATTTGAAATTAATTTTCATCCATCCAGCTGTTTCTAAGCAAGTACTGAGAATCCAACCCAAGTCACCGTAAATATTTATGAAAATGCAGACTAAATATTACATTGTGTTGTGTACCTTATGCAGGGTAGTATTGTTATGGAAGCAGGACAGCACCTCAGCTTAGCTTTTCAATTCTCTTGTTTTTTTTTTTTTTGTTGCTTTGTGCAAACACTGGTTAATGTAATTTTGTTCCTGCAAGACATGCATTATATACAGTGAGGTTATTTGATTTATGGACTGGCAGAGTGCAGCTGCATGCTGGGTCATATAATGCCTGTGCAGGTAGCAGCTTGTGGTTAGAGGAGGCTTTGTCAGCATATGGTTGTGCATTTATATTTGTTACTCATTGCTTACATTGTATGAACTGTGTGCTATTTGTTTCTTGTTAGTTATGTCACTATATAAATAAACTCTTGAACGTGTTTTTATATATGATTCATATGTCAAAAAGGATTCTTGTAGAGAAGTGGAAAGGTGTTTCACAAAAAACTATGCTGGCAATAGTGTCTCAGTTAGAAACTGTAAACAGGTAAAAAGATTATAAGAGACAAGATCTGCCAAGATAAGAAAATGTACCTCTAATTGCCTTGTTCTTAGGGAAGAAAAGATATATCAAATAGAGGAATATGCTGGCAATACTAATGACATTGAGATATCCTTTTAAGCATCTCTTATAACACATGTTACTGCTTATTATTGTCAGTTTTAAATGTAGTATCCTTTTTCAGTAAAAATATAAATACTAATTTTACACATGGTGACTCTTATTTCTCTTTTTCTGTTTGCTGCAGTAAGCAGCTGCACTCAGGTGGCCCATAACTCAAATAACCTCACTGTAGTGACAGACACATATTCTAATGATTCTAGCAATATTCCTAGCACATTAATATGTTTAAATTTAAAACCAGCCTTGTGTCTGAACTAATACAATGAAGCAATGAATATTCTTAAATTAGCTAATGAATCAATTTAATACTCTTATGTTTTGCTTATCATTAACTAGAGTATTAAATCGACTCAACAGCTGATTAAGAATACGTTAATATGTGCTTGTAAAATAGCTGAATTTATATATTTTTAATATCATGGAATAATGGCTTTAATTTCAAAAAAATCATTTACAGGCCATAGCAAAAAACGGAAGCTAACATATAGCAGAAAAATTTCAAATGGTATTGGAGGGACAGCGGATGAGAAGGGACAGTTTATTCCTGTAGATGAGAATCAGCCAGTGGAGTCTCTAAGGAACATAAACCTTGATATATCTCATGGGAAACTGATTGGCATTTGTGGCAGTGTGGGCTCAGGAAAGAGTTCATTGTTATCTGCCATTATGGGAGAGGTAAGCCAAGACCATCTACATATAGCAAACCTTAATATAACTATTAATACTGAACAAAATGGCAAGCCTTTTGGTTGTAGTGTATGCAAATATGTGGTCATGTTAGGGTATACAGAGTTAAGTTTTTGCTTGAATGTGGTGTGTATTTAGAGGAATTTGCATAGCTCTAAAGTTTTTAGTTTTTGCTTGAATGTGGTGCTTATTTGGGGGAATTTGCGTAGCTCTAAGTTTTTACATCTATCATGACAACCTTCAGTATAAGTGTGGATTATAAGAATGGATCGTTCATGTTGGGTTTTGTATTTTCCAGTGTAAAAATCCTAAGAATGGCTTCCTTTGGAAGGGAAGTAAAATCATAGTTTTATGCCACATAAAAGAACCCCAAGCCTGAAAGAAGAGGCCTATGAGCAAAATTTATCAGCTGTTTCACTTCCTGAGTTGAATGGGATGTTGATGACCTGAGATATTAAATAATCATCCATAAATAAACCAAATAGATAAAATGAAGTGTGGTGTTCCAACTATGCTGCTACTGACACTTCAGCATTTACGTTTCCTAAAGATAAAGTACTGGGAAAGAAATGGACCAGATTTATTCATCATGATACTTTTGTAGCAAGAGATAATTCTGTAGTGTGTATAAAGCTCTTTTGTGTGTGTGAATAGTATTTAGTGCCAGTTTTTACTACTGTGGCACAACAAATTCCTCCCCGACATTTGCCATTTATGAGTACTGAGGAAAACCTGGAAAAACATCAGTCAGGGAAGATAGTCCTGGTGGGATTTGAACCCCAGACCTCGCACTCACAAGTTCGTGCCTTAATGACCTTGGCTGCCCATGGCGGTATGAAACATTTTGAAGAGAAGTTTATTGTTAGAGGGGATATTTTCCCTATGGTTGTTAGTGAGTGAATTACTGTTCCTGTAAAGAAACCAAAACTTAGAAATGATGCCTATCCCAGTATATTCCCCAATCAACCATTCTATCACACTCTTAAGGTCCCTAAAGACAGAATAGATCCTGTATTTTGTTCTGAACATTTGCTAATTAGAGAAAAAGAGCATTTTAAAAAGTTATCTTTTCTTTATGACAAATTTCACTGTGAAAATCCCGGATACAAAATAACTACTTATCTTTTCTTGTTTTGAGAATTTTAAAAGTGAGGTTCTGAAGAGAACTATTCAGTTTACTTGTGAAGGACTATATACTTTTTATTAAAGCAGAGAATAGGGTATGTACTGATATTCCATCTATTACAGCATGATTGAACTAAATTTTAAGAGATTTTACTTTACCTCCTGACAGAGCCTAGAAGGCAAAATGCCTTTTCTATCTGGGTGAATATATTTAAGAGTGAGATAGAAATGAACAATTTCCATACATTTGAGGTCAGTAAGACTAGTTTTTATTTTGTCTATTTTGACTTCTGTTGCCTATTTTAATATTTAAAACTTTTTTTTTTGTCCGTTTTGGATCGTTATGGATTTTTTTATGTGATTATTATGCATTTTCAGAAGTACATAGAAAATATCATCATATTAAATGAAAAAAGTTATACAAATTAAATGGCATCTTCACCTGACAAAAATATCTATAGAGAATCTTATACATTTATCTCTTTCCAAACAGTCAAAAAATTTTTCCTCAACCCTTTTCCTTAAGCTTTTTAAATAGCAGAACCTTCATTAGTGAAAGGAATGCACAGTTACCTCTGGTATATACGAAAACCAGGAAATAGAGAATATGGGGGAAGTAGAAGTACTGTAGTTTTGAGGCAAATGACCTTGTATCGATCTGAGTGAGACATTCTAGGAAATTTATGGGGGGGATAACTTCTGAGCTGCATAAATATAACAAACGATTGCAAGCGAGAAAGATGAAAGTGTACAGCTGTGCAATAAACCGTCCGTACAATGTGTTCAGTATGGAAGTAAGAGAGATACTGACCTCATTCCGCTATAAACGCATAAACAGAAAATGAATTTAACCAGAAACCACTGGGCATCTTTTGCTCATTTATCAGGACTATTCAAAACTAATTTGCTTTGTCTTATCAACATTTCCCATGATGTTCTGAAAGGTGAATGTTCTGTTGTAACTGGTAGGAGTCCTTCAGAAATAGCTTGTTTTAAATATGCTGCAATCATTTCAGTGGAAGTAGAACATTCTTTGTCCATGATAAAAATGTCCTCTCTGACAAGTAGTAACTGAACATGACAATTGATCCCTTGAAAAAACATCTTGTTGTTGCTTATAGCCAAAAAAAGAAAAGTTTAGGTACTTAAATTATGTGATAAAGAAATTATCTTAAATTCATTATTAATGAGTGATATTACTCTTGTTTTCACTTTTAATAAATGCCTATTTTATTTATATTTCTGCTTATTTTCGGTATTTTAAGTGCCTTTTTTGCCTACCTATTGTAACCAAAATAAATGCCTGAACTTCCAGACTCTGCTCATGAATATAATTTGCTTATGCAATGCCTTAGACTACAAGAGATATAACTGTGTTTAATTTTAAATGGGATTCCTTTTTTAAATTATTACAAGTGAGTTTAACCCTAGAGGCATAAATAAACAACATAGGCCATGTATCCGATAATGATTGTTTTTGTTATCTTCAGCTTAACTAGAAATGAATGCCATTTTTTTTTATTAAAACAAAACTTATTACATTTGTAAAAAGTTTATTTAAAGGCATTATAAATGTTGCAAAAGAACATTATAAATTTATTCTTGAAAGTTTATTCTGCAGAGCAGTTAGGTTAAGGAGGAATATCATTATGATGTACTTGTGTGAATGAATTCTCCTGGCCGATTAGCTACAATTTCAAAGACATATTCGGCTGCAGTAATGCTGGAGGGGCTGATAAAAGAACTATTTGAATGTATTAATATCACTTTTTGCATAAATAAATTGTATAGTTAAATATTTGTGTTGATTTAAAGACAGTAGATTTCCTCTCTTAAAATATTTAAAATATCTAAAAACTTTCTATGGATTTTATTCCATGAAAATAAAGCCATAAAGAGTTTTTAGATATTTTAAATATTTTAACTAGAAGAGATTTTATGCCCGTTTCACTGTGTGTGATTCCTGAATGTATTAAAAACAAAAGTAGATTTCCTTTTTTGCTTTTAAACCATACCAACCCAATCTGTACGATGTGAAATTTTCACTGATTATATTCTCTCCTATTTTTGAAATTGAAAATTAAAAGGAAAAAGGTTATAGGTGAGTAAATATGGTAATCATGAAATTGCTGATTTGCATGCAATCAATTAAATCAGTAACTTTTTTCTAATTTTAGATGATAACATTATCAGGGCAACTCAGGGTGATGGGCAGTATGGCAGTGGTTTCGCAACAAGCCTGGATATTTAATGACACTCTGCGAGAGAATATTTTATTTGGACTTCCGTATGAAGAGAGCAAATACCAGTCTGTAGTTGAATGCTGCTGCCTACTAAGAGATTTTGAATTGCTTCCAAGTGGAGACAAGACTGAAATAAGTGAAGGTGGATCAAACCTCAGGTAAAGGTATTATTCAGCATATGTGCCACACCTGAATGGGAGAATAAAAAGTAGTGAAAGTTACCTTAAAAATTATTTCTGGTAATAAGGATAGGAACATAGTAAAGAAATTATCACTATATTTCTGGAACATTATTTTCGTCACAGAAGTATTAGTTGTTAGTCTCGACTCCATAGAACCAAATCACCTGCCTTGAGTGTGCATTTCTAATACCAGGTTTTGCCATAAATATTGTAAAAAGTTTCAAAAATAACTATCAGGCACTTGGCAGTCAGATTACAATTTTGCTGCCAGATATTCTCAATGTTGAATACAGATACAAATATTGATACTGAGTTAATTCTGACCAATTAACCCTAGAAGTTCATACTTTTTTGCTATTGGAAAAATCTTAAAAATACTGAAAATTGTTTCACGAATAATAATTAACACTAATACTAAAACAATTCTTATTTTTGTTTCTTTGTTGTTGATGTTATTATTGTTATTATTATTGTTATTATTATTATTATTATTATTATTATTATTATTATTATTATTATTATTATTATTATTATTATTATTATTATTATTATTATTATTATTATTATTATTATTTCAATGGTAAAATGTTGCTAAGAAAATGAATACAGAAACATTAACAAATCAAGGTATTATTTGTGTAGTGAATTTTGTTGTTGTATAATGATTTATTTTATATGATAATTTTGCTCACTACTCATATGATATTCTTCTCCCCCTAGTCAATTGTGGTGGTGTAGTGGTAACCAAATTTGCCTCCTAAATCCAAGATTGCGGGATTCAATTCTGCCCAGGATCCATGGATTTTTTCGGGCATATAAATCCTAAGTATGGCTTCCTTCAGAAGGGAAGTAAAGCCATGGGCCACACGTCATAGATTTACGGCATGTAAAAGAACTTCAAGCCTGAAAGAAGAGACCTCTGAGCAAAATTTATCAGCTGTTTCATGCCCTGAATTGAATGGGACACTGATGTTAAAGAGCATCCATAAATAAATCAAATCAACATCATTCTCCTTCCTCCACTTATTATTGAGTAATGGCTATCATATGGTAAAGCTGCTGTAAAATGCAGAAAACAATATACACCTTTCAGAGATTTGTGTATTATGGTAATTACGAAACTAAGCTATACTTGCCAGCTTCTTAGCCTAAGTTTTTGTATCAGAAATGTTATACTATCTCAGCAAACATAAAGTATGAATTTAGGAGAAAAAATAAAAAAATAATTGTAATACTTGACAGTCATTAAACTACCAATAAACATAAACATAAGCCGGAATAAAATAACACCATTTACCCATTTTAATCAATATGGTGTTTTACCTTTTATTTCATTGACAAATGCTGAACTTTCATGTCTATTTCAAAAAGAATAAATTTATGAGGGATGTAAGGACCAAAACTAATGCTGTAAAATTATAAAAAAACGAGTCAAAATCAACTTTTACCCTTTCAGTATAGTCACCATTAAGAGCTATGCACTTATCCCATCTTCTCATCCAGTTTTGGAGGATATCCTCAAATCCATTTTTGAATAGGAGCTTCAAAATCGCCTCTAAAACCTTCACTGTGTTTTGTTTTAAGAGTCAAATCGTCATTTTTTAAGGTCCTTTTTGGCAGTTGAAAACAAAAAAGTTGCACATGGGGAGATCAATGCTATATGGGTGATGGGATAAAATAGAGATGCTTTTCTTGACTAAAAATGTGTAACAACTGTCACCAAGTAAGGCAGCAAGTTGTCAGGTGAAGCTTTCACTTGCCAACCTGATGTGAGCACTTCCAACTGAGTCATTCATAATTTTTACAAGTTCTCTGAGACTGCTTGCACGTGATTGCAACAGCAGTGTTGATAGTGACCTCGGTAAGAATGGTGCTGGAGGCTGCATCCCCTCCTTGCAGCTCACAGCTCTCTCTTTCATCTTTAAAGTCTTTATGCCAATGGAAACAATGCAGCATGAGAAATTGTAGGCTCACCATAAGATCTGTGAAGGTCTTTAATCAGTCTAAAGCATTCTTCACCAATAGAACACAAAACATGATTGTGTAACATTCCTCTCACATTTTTGCCATCGTGAACTTTAGAGGCTTCTTGAGCTATAACCAAGTTCAAGACACTACTGATGGAAGATGTTTAGAAAAACAAAGCACCTAGCAGCAGTTGAGAGTATGTAATAGTATAACAATCAGCCATCAGATGGTACATTGATCATGCTTTTTGGTACTGTCAGAGTTTATTGATCAACCTTATATTAACATTACGGTTATTATAATTAAAGCCATTGTATGATTCAATCGAGCCACACACTCTTATTGCTCCACTTGTTTATAATATGTAGTACTAGTTTCACAAACCCATTGAGTAGCTGAGAATGCGAACAATGGTTTCGTGAAATTAGTACTACATATTATAAACAAACGAAGCAATAAGAGTGTGTAGTTCGACTCAATCATAAAATGATCTTAATTATATGATAACTTCACTGTACAAGTTCCGATTAACATTTCTAGTTATTACAATTAATTTTTAATTAATAAATCTGCAACATCAGATGAATTTATTGAGAAGTACACCCAAGTTGGTATTAAGTAATACTAACTTCTCTGATGACTAACGTTAGTCGGTCTCCAGCTGAAAATGAGTTGTACACTCTTGAAACATGTTCTGAAGAATTAACTAGTCAGTGAAGTTAGTGTCACTAATACCAACTTATTTGTGTATTTAAGAAACTTCACTGTTTCTAACTTCTTTTAAGTTTACAACAAAGATGTCGACATAAGCTGTCTCCACTGCATATACTGTGATTAATTGGGCATGGTGATTGCTATAAATTAAATGTCCTGGCAATTTATCTTGAGAGGGTGTTTCAAACTTGAAACCCTTACTCTGAATGCGTCACAGGTTTTTATAAAAATATGAATTAATATTTTCATTAATGAGATCAACAATCAGTAATATAGTAACACTATTATTCTGTTTAAAACACAGAACATGTTTCAAAAGCATATCTTCCCATCAGTGGTAGATAAGCTAATGTCCTCTGGCAATAGCAGTATAATCCAGACATTTCAATGGCAGGATTTGGAAATTCATGATGATGTCTTTATTTTATACAATAAAATTTTTTTCCCTAATCGCTTGCTCTACTGGACTTTTGGCAGTCTTTAGCAATTTAGACTCCTTTTTAATGTCATGATTTTTAAACAAAAAATGTGCTGAAATTGCTGATTTTTTTCATTTGTTTATATTTAATATTTCTGAAATCTTATCTAAAGGAAATAAACTTCTTTCTTTTGATGTCACTGCTTTATTTCCTATCATTCAAACAAGGTGTTTTATTTTCAATTTCTTATCAAAAATAGATCCCATTTTGCCAAATCACCAAAAGCAAAATGCAAGTTCTTACAGAAGAAAAACTTGATGACATTGGAGAAAAGTTGGAATGAAGTCCAAAAGAAATCTCCGAGAAAGCTTGGACAGGAATCTGTAATTTTGCAAACCTTGGCTTTGAATGGCACTAAATTTTTAAAATCAAAACCCCATAAGATAACTGTATTTCAGGAATTACAACCACTCGATAATGTGAGTACAGTTAATTTCTGCGAATGGGTATTGGGTAATGTTAACAATTGCACATTTAATTTTTTATGTAGATAAAGCTTGGTTTTATTTACTTGGCCATCTAGTTACACTAAAGTGTATCAAAATAACCCACATATGTTGGTAGAAATTAAAGATTATATAAGAAGAGAAATTGCAGCAATTTCAGAAAAAAGAATTAAGGAGTGTTAATGCAAATTTTCTTAAAAGGTGTAAGAAATGTGTGGTCGCACAAGGACATCGTTTCCAACATCTATGACCACAGTATGTGGTTATGGTAAGAGTTATAATTTGTTTGAGAAATCTATGCACATGAATGTAAGGAGCTATGAATATTTGACTCTGCCAGCAAACACATTCTTCCCAGTGCCAAGCAAATCCCCATTAAGCCAACCATGTGCCCAAACAAGGACTCTGTATTACTAACTGCTAATCTCATTAATGAATGATATCATGCTTCACTGTCATAAACTTGCAATTATTTCTTCAACTGAACTAATACTGTTGTTTATAGTGGTGGACAGAAGCAGAGAGTAAACCTTGCACGTGCTGTGTATGCTGAGAAAGACATCTACCTATTGGATGACCCTCTGAGTGCTGTGGATGCAAAAGTTGCTCGCAGTATATTTAAAAAATGTGTAAAGAATGCCCTTAAAGGAAAAACTGTTCTGCTGGTCACACATGGAATGCAGGTTTGTATAAGTTAATGATGATATGGATTAATACATTCTTCAAGGAATTAATTTTTCTAAACATAAAAAATTTGACTGCAAATCCCCAAGGGAAGTTTTTTAAACTGTGGTTCCGATGTTGTAGATTTACAGCACAATAAAGAGTTTCATACATAAAAAAAAAGTAATTCCTGGATGTCTTTTATGTTCAAGTAATTACTTAGCATTGCACTAGATGGTAGTAAACATATTTTATCGCTCTTATACCTTCAAATCAGTTTCTTACTCCTTTCTGGAATTCTTTATTTATTTATTTATTTTTCCATATATGCTCCAAATCATAGCTTTTTAGAATATTTCCTGAATTATTTATTCATCCATTATTTCCTAATTTCATTTCTTTATGTTCCAAACATTGATTTTACAGTTCTACATCAATATTTCAAGGCATTTGTAGAAAGCTCTTCTTTGCAAGGAACTTTATCATAGTTCAGTAGAGACTTGAAATTAGTAATTGATATTATTGTATGATTTAGTTGAACTACATCAATTATATGATTGGCTTCACTGTGCAAGTTCCAATTAACATTTTAATTGAAACTAGTATGTTAACCTCCTAATAGATGCTGCTATCAATGGAGGTTTTTTAAAAGTTGGCATAAACTTTTTATGTCTTGCTGGAACCCTTTTTATTTTAATTCCAATGGCAAACTATTTTGTACTGTTTTGTCTTTGGATCTATTGCGCTGCATTGAAATAGATGATCCTTTAAAGAACATAGATTTTCACTGCTGGCATCAGCTATGCAAAATGAGTTTTCCAGGCTACAAGGCCATGGTCCAATGGGATTCTTTCCCTTCATATTCCCAAATGTTTTTGTCCATGACTGCAGTGGACATCATCAATGGTGTGCTCAATGTAATCTTCTTGGAAACTTTAGTGATTTGTGACAGTAATTAGGTCATCTTGAAGCATGTTAATCTAGAAGCCGTCAATTTCTAATAATGCTGGAATCTCTTTTGCAGTTTTTAGAACAATGTGATGAAGTCTTATACATGAAAGATGGCATAATTGCTGAGAGAGGCCTACATAAGGATCTGGTGGATCTGGGTGGAGACTATTACCAAATGCTGCAGTTTGATCAAGTAAGAGACCAGAATGCTGCCAATGTAGAAGAGACTGATGAATCTGGAGATCATGAAGAAGGTAACGTACATTGAACTATCCTTTCCAAGGTACATATGAGTTACTGAAAGTTTTTAGCATTAACTACAAAAAATATTTACGGACTTGAAAGTACTCCAACTTTTCAACTATTTACTATTTCTAAACTTCTAAAAGATCATATTTCCATGCAACAAGCTGGATGCTAAAAGATCATATTTCCATGCAACAAGCTGGATGCTGCACCCGATAATGCATGACTACATTGCAAATGTTGTAGCTGAATATCTTGCAAAAATCTGTGAAGTATGTCCTTCACCATCCCTATAGTCCAGATTTAGCCCCAAATTGAAGAAATACCGTCATGAAAGTCATTTTCCATCATCAGGGCAGTGGTGGAAGCTGCAGAAGGGATTCTGAAGCACATGTGGAAAAATGGTTTCCAGCATGTTTTTGAAGACTATCTGGGAAAGGCGCATTGCACCCAACAGAGATTATTTTGGGAAGGATTGTCAAAATTATGAGGATGAATAAATGATTTTGTCAAAAAAAAATTTATGCTCATTCTTTATTGAACAGCCTGTGTATATTGTGATTGGATGAGATTTAGAGCTCTGTTTGTCCCCCCCCCCAAAGAAACTGAGATACAATAGCTGTATGTTTTAGAAAAAAAAAATTCTATTATCTTTTCTAGCCTAATAGCTTTTCAATTACCATTAATGTACGCTTCATATGTTATGAAGACATAAAGGGATTATTTGAACATGTTTCAGGAGATGAGCTTGCAGGCAAGCTGACCTTTGATGAAGAGCACACTGTTACACAAACTGGCTGGAAGGCTTACAAGGACTATGCCAAATTCTGTGGAGGATATTGTGTAATGGGAATGCTACTTTTCTTGGTGCTACTCTTTACTGTCGCCAGATTGTCATCAGGCATTTGGCTCCAATATTGGTTGGACCAGGGGGATGGAAAAGAGGTAAACATCTTTACCATAGATTCAAGAAGCACTAAAGTTATCTCTTTTATCTGTGTTGTCATATTTATGCATGCATTTATCAGTGGATGTGATGCAGTTAGAAGGCTATGTTTTGGAGTGTGACAAGGGTATAAGTAAATTTAAGAGAAACATGTTTTGTGCATAAATTGTATGGTCAAAAGTATCTGAAATATAAGGTGCTTCCATTAGTTTCCACCTTGTCCATGCTAAATAGGTGATAGAATAAAAATATATATAATACCCTGATTCCAAAAACAAAACTATATAAAATTAAAGTCCTCACCCATCCTTAGCCAGGATATATTGCCTTCTGAAGATCCACAAACTTGGGACTGTATGAGGCCAATTATTAACAATGTAAGTACTCCAACCTCCATTTAGCAATGAATTAAAACAGTTTCTTTTACTACCTAAATATGATAGCTTATTATAACAAATTATTAATGAGGAATCCATTAAAATTAAACTGGTATATTATACTACATTTCACTATGAAAATCCACACTATTTAAGTCATATTGATACCTTAAGTTTAAAAAGCTCCATGCACTCATTTCAGATCCCCCATTAGTATAAATTCCATACTTGAATTTCTCCTCTTTAACTCCTACATTTCCTCACCTAAATTTATAAATAGCTTTCCATCACAGAATCTGTTGATTTATATAATGATGCATTATCTAATGTGTGAGTGAAAACCAGTGAATTAGTGAAAATTTCTGAAATTGTTCTTAATGTTATTTGATGATCTTCTCTCACAATGGCAGCAGCACTGTTACTGTTTTCTTCTATTAGAAGACAAACTGGAGCACAAGGTTCATTTGATTGCCTCCCCTCTTTAAACAATTCAAATACTTTGAGCTGTCCATAGACTTCAGCTGAATATTTGTTGAAATAAAAGAATTTTGGAGTGGCATATTTTTTATCATGTGTCACCTGTATATTTCTGAAGGCAGAACTGAACATGTCTCAACTTTTACACCTCTCACAGGTAGAAACCAGAAGTGATAATAATGATACTAGTAAGCACCATGTGTACATTATGCATTAAGCTAACAAAACCAGCATGGGTAACTGAGATTATTAATGCATGGACCCATGAGCAGGAGGTCTGGGTTTGATTCTTGCCAGGATCTTCCTCTCTGACTGAGGTTTTTCTCAAGATTTCCTCAGTCCTAATTAGCAAATGCTTGGAAGGTACTCTAAACTTAAGCCTGAAACATTTTCTTGCTTTCCCAATTTACGATTTTGTTACGTGTATCATGTGTCCACCACCTCAGCAGTAAAACAGCCATTACACACTATTAAAAAAAAAACTAACAAAATATTTTATAGTAAAATGTTAGCATGAGAAATTATTGTATAAAAATTATGGTCATACTTTATAGAACAGCCCTTGTATAAACCAAGAGATTCCAGAAACATCATATAGTGAATTCTTAATGCATATTTTTCATTTTTATGATGTGCATGTGAAATAATAGGTTCTTATGTAATGCATATCTGTGAAAACTAATGTATGTATATTTTTTTTTTTTTTTTTTTTCAGGAAGAGAGACTAAGAAATGTAACAGAGTACAACCTCACTTATACAGAAACACAGCTGAAAGGTTATGTAAATGAAAACCCTGACATCTGGATGTATCAACTGGTATATGGCCTTACTTTTGTAGTGATGATGATGATTGGTCTGGTAAAGGGAATCAGCATAGCTCGACAATTGCTTCTAGGTGCATACAATTTATTGAAAAATATTGATGTCTAAATGAGCATTTAACCATTAGATAGAGCATTTATTGAGCTTGCACACTCATACTTCACAAGGGAGAACTGATAAAGCTTATCTTTAATAATGCTAATGCTTCTGAAACTTTCCTTGTGTGTGTGTGTATATATATATATATAAGACAAGTGAAGGGATTAAAAATAAATATTGAATATCAAAGGTAACATTATGTATGGAAACAGATAAAACAAGCTAAAAGAGTGTGGGGGGGAGAGGAAAAAAATGTAATGAGAGTAAATTTTCAGAGCTATGGGTAGGTAACACATCAATAAGCATTTAAATAAAAAAAATCCTTAAAGTGATATAGGGCATGTTTGGCAAGAGAGACTTGGTTTTAACAGAACGTCTATGACTGTACATACGGACTGAAATACTGTTAAAGAACTCCCTCTAGAGTAGACCACATAATGCAAGGTCTACTCTAGAGGTAGCTCTGTAACTGTTTTTGTGGTGTACTGTATAACACAAAAGCTGATGTTTCGCACACTGTAGATTCAATTCTATATCATGCTGTTAATTTTTTTAAATTCCTTTTATGAAAGGCTGTGATACACATACTAAAGAATTATGAATGAAATTTACTTGATGCTTAGAAGTTTTATTCTCTTTCTCAACATTGAACATATTACCAACATACAATGGCTAATAAGTTTACTTACTAGCATGGCCTAAAACTTAATTTATGCAATACTTAATTAATTGCCTTCTTGAATTATGTAGCTTACTCTAAAGGGAGTTCTTTAACTGCTTGTATGGTGTAATGTGTAACATAAAAGCTGATGATCCACATTATTTATTCTAAAGTTCAATGGTTTTATAAAAGCACCCAATGTAAGCAAAATCCTCTCATTTATTCCCTTTGCTGTTTTCCCTTCCAGAAAAAAGAATTAATCACATTATGAATTTAAATCTTATCTATTTTTCACTGTCACTCGAAATACTATGTTTATACAACTGTCAAATAATAAATTAACGTCAGATTGATATATGACCATAGAAAGCAAACTTTATGGTCTTATATGCAGATGTTGCCGTTCCCTTCCATAAGTATGCAAACCAAGTTACTTATCTGCATGCACAGAAAATTGTATGCCCAAATTAAAGACAGTTAGAACAATAGTATATATAATTATTAACTCACCCTTGTACTTAATGAATGAAGGTAAGATGTCATAATTCAAGCAGTGGTATTAAAACAGAAAGGCCTATAAAAATCGTGAATGATTTTTATATGTCAAGAATGAAGCAGTTAATTTTACTTTAAATACATGAAGAGAAATGTCCTTGAGAAAAGATTGTTGTGCATTTGATTTTTTAATGCAGAATTCAGTATGAGATGATAACGTTTAAGAACTCCAATGTTTTTTAAATGACATTAATAAAGTCATGAGAAATTTCTATTATTCTTGGCAGTCTATGTAACAGCATAACATCTTGTATTAAAAAATTATGAATAAGGAAACAAAAGGAAATGCAGGTGATTTAACCAAATAACTGGGATAAATATTTATTGAAGTTTTAGGAAACAATAAAAAAATATTAAAAATCCTAAGCATTTCTTTCTTGGGATGGAAAAGAATCTCATGAATATACAGCCAAGGCTCTAAATGGATTAATGGATCTCTTTTCCAATTTATAAAATAAAAATTAAGACTTAAAATTAAGAAATTGTAAATCTGTAATGTATTTGTATAAAATATAGTGAACTTTTGTAACAGTGGTGTAAATTATTAACATTTAAGAGAAATTGAGTCGAAATAGTAACATACACACCACTAAAATTGAATTAAATGGAAGACTAGTTTCGGGAGCCATCGCTCCTATCATCAGTTCCTGGTCGACCAGGAACTGATGATAGGAGCGATGGCTCCCGAAACTAGTCTTCCATTTAATTCAATTTTAGTGGTGTGTATGTTACTATTTCGACTCAATTTCTCTTAAATGTCTGTAATGTATTATTCATACTGCAGTGTACTAACAATTTGACATGTTTATAGGTTCATCACGACTACATGACACTATGTTCCGCAAAGTAATGCGATGCCCCATCTCTTTCTTTGATGTCACTCCACTTGGTAGGATCCTGCAGAGATTTTCCAGAGACATGGATGAGCGTAGGTATCTTCAGAGTTGCAGAGTACTCATTTTTGCTTGAAAAGGCTAGGTTGTAAAAAGTGTCATTAATATTTAAAATATGAAATTGGTGTTTATAACATATAATTCGCTAGATCCCAGTGTACATAAATAAATCATATTGGGGAATAGAGAAAAGTTGGAAATTAATGGATAGGATCCTTAGTAAGTTTTGTAAGATTGTGTTGGGAAGGTTGGTGTGGTAAGGTGGGCAATGGAAAAAATGTTGAAGTATTGGTTTAGGATACAACAGATGCAAAGGTTTCTTTGTTGAATGAATGTTTAAAATTTCAGGAGTTTGGGGTAGGGGATTTCTATTGGGTAAACAAAGTTAGGGTAAGTTAACAAGGAATGGAATGGGTTAAGAAGTGATTTGGAGGAAGGTTTTATGGAAATAGATGGGAGTAAGCTTTGAGGTTAAAGATAGACAGATATTATATTCTATAATAGGGTGAAGAGGTCAGTAGTATTCTGTCAGGAGATTATAAGAGAAATAGATACATTAGTAAGCATTATAAGCAGGAGAGAGAGGGGATGGCATGGTTTAGGTTAGGAATCAGCAACTTAAGGTGTTTTAGAAATAATTTTGAGCATATAATGCCACCTATTCCAGCAACAAGTCAGTCACTGCCTCATCTCCAAGAAGATCATGATGAGACACCACTGAAGATGTTCACCACAGTGATGGACAAAACATCTGGGAAGATGGAGAAGAATCCCATTGGACCACAGTCGTACAGCTTGGAAGATTCAATTCACACAAAATAAATATTACACATCTTTTCAAGGAGCATACGAAACGTCAAATATAAGCTCATGGAAAAATCGGCAATAACACATCATTTTTGATTTGAAAACCATAAAATCAAAAAAGAACCAAAAACTCTAAAAACAATCTAGAAGCAAATAAGACTAACAGTTTAGGAAAATTTATTTGTATACAAGAATAATTGAAAAATGGTTAACTTTGATATTCCAAAACAGAATGATATCTCCCAAGTTTGTTAAACCTATAGAGTTACATCTCCAGACCTTGCAGGAAAAAGACGATGCATCCCTGATGAGGATGAAGGCAGCTGCCTTAGAAACAAGTCTGAGTAAATGGAAAATTGGTGAAATTTGAGGATATCTTACCAAAATTACAATTTAATGTTCTATGTCACTGAAAATTCTCACATATTAAAAAACAGCATAAAAGAGAAGGTTTTCTAAAAGGTAACTCTCTGAATTTCATATATACCAACCCATAATTAATTTGTCTGTGGTAATTTTAAACTTTTTTTTTTTAAATTCTTCTCTATTATTTTTGTTTTTTGTTTCTTTTCAGTGGATGTAAGAGTACCTTTCTTCTTTGAGTTTGTATGGCAAGGCCTCATGTATGTTACCACACAGATGATTCTTGTGTGCATCATTTTTCCAATCTTCTCCGCTGCACTGTTAGTGGCTATAGGTAAGTCCTTATATTTAACACAAAATGTATTTTGAAAAGAATGATATATTGATAACTAAATATTGTATTTATTAACATATTACACACTTTTTAATTCCTTTATTAGTAAGAGGGAATTTCAGTAGAAAGTTCATTGGGAAAAAAATAAGTTAAACTTATTTTTATTTAGATAATATCAATTCTGAACTAGCCTGTGCACCTAGTTCAATGAATTTTTAATTTTAGTGAGTTCTGAAGAAATTAAGCTATTTGAGCCTTAGCCATAAAACATGTATTTATTTTTTTTAGCAAAATCCGAAGGAATGTAACTATTGTGGTTGTACCCATGGATTTTTTTTTTAATATTCTTTTCAAATCTCCATGAATCCTACCTATGAGGCATCAAAAAAAATTATAAAATTGTATGTGTGTATCTGTCTCTGTTAACTCTCTAGCAGTTGCAATTTTTGTTTTTTCTCAATGAAACTCGGCATATAAACCATCAATTAACAAACAATTTGTCAAGTTCATTAACCAGCAAAATTGGAACATTAGGGGTGGGGGTTAACCTGAAGTAAAAGATTTTTAAAAGATTGAAAAATCATCTAGCGGCCTCAATTTTTTATTTATCTCAACTAAATTCAGTAGATTTCTTTAAAATAAATTGATAAAAGTAATTTCCAAAAATCAGGGCAATCAGGTCATTAGGATGGGGGTTTACTTGAAAAACTAGTATGGTTAAAGCGAAATTTTAAAACCATTCTAGTGACCACAGTTTTAATTTTTTTAAAGAAAGCTCATTATGTGCCTTGAAATTGAATTCGAAAAACATTTTCCAAAAATCAATGAAATCGAATAATTAGGAGGGGGGTTACCTGAAACCCATTATTTAAAAATCACTCTATCAGATCCAATAATTCTTCTTTCACAACAAAAACTTGGCATATACATTAAATCAAGTAAGAAAAATAGTTTCTTAAGATCAGTGAAATTGGACTATTAGCAGGGGCTAGGGGTTTACCCAAAATTTAAAAACACTCTAGTGGCATTAATATTTGTTTTTTTTTTTGCCACAAAACTCTATATATAACATTTAAATAAAATAAGAAAAATAGTTTCTGAAAATCAGGAAATTGAGCCATTAGGATTGGGGATTAACCTGAAAATAAAATTTTAAAAATTGGTCTAGTGCCATTGAAAATTGTTTCTTTATAACAAAATTCGGTGTAAACTATTTAAATAAAACAAGAAAAATAATTTTCAAAAATCGAAAACATAAATTTAAAAAGTGCTCTTATGATAATTTTCTCTATATTGTTTTAAAATAAAAGAACAAATTAATTCAGCATATTAACTGCATTTATAATAATGTAAAAGCATCATCATGAAGATAGCAAAAGTGAAATATTAATCTAATATGTGTGTGAGAATTATATTTGTATGTAAGAGCGCTCTGTAATAACCTTCAGAAAACGTTTTCATTACATGTTTTTACTACAATAAATTCCAAATTTTCAAAGTCGATGAAAATTGATGTAACTTTCGATTGTTTTTATTTGCTTTGTACATTGTAATTGTTTTTAAATAGTGACATGTTTTTGTTTTATTGAAACATATGAACATAATCTTAAATGCACAGTGTAACTCAAAACTTTCTGTTATTTCTCTCTGTTTTAGTTAATGTAAAGAGAGCCCAGTTTAAATGTAACATGGTTACATTTAAAAATACCCACACAGTATAACTTTGTCTACCAGTGTAGCTGTTTATTAATAATAGTGAATTCATGACATTCTTGATATTTTCTTTTCAGCACTTTTTGTGTTCCTGGATGTATGGCTGAATGTTGGTTTGCGTGAAACTAAAAAGCTTGACAATTTAATGAAGTCGCCAGTGTTAAATCACATCTCTTCTACCATGGCAGGACTGTCTGTAATAAGAGCATATGGCCGGCAGAAAGTATTCTTAGAAAGGTAAAATGAGTATTAATGAAAATTTAGTGGTGTTTAAAAATTAGAATATTGTTTGTGTTTAGCAATGTGAATGATAACACAGAGCAAAAATAATGACAATTTTTCTTGGACTGCTTGATCTTGCCCAGAATTCACTCACTAATTGCAACCATCTTGATCATTTGCAATCTGTTTAAATGTGCAAGTGTTAAAATTTTTAAATGTAAGAAACAAATATTTTGCATAATCCATAAAGCCACGAAAATTCTCTCTAGTAGCCAGTAGTTATATTAGTACCCAGATTTTTTATAATCAAAATAACATCTTTTTAATAAGTTTTGTGCTTGCAAATGTTTTACTCCAGATTGTTTACCGAGGCTCAAAATCTTTTTTAGCATTTTTCACACTTTTAAAAGCAAATTCATGTAGTTCCTTTATGTTTTTCTCTTATTGAATTCTCTCAATATACTCCTTTGGGAGAGTATGCTAATAATTTAGATGTCAAAAAAATGCCATTAGAAAATCTACTGTACAAACCTAACATAAATAAAAGAACTGTTATCTAAAGTGACCTTAAAACAGCACTTCAAATTATAATGAATTACAATTATCCACCAATGTTCATTATAATGAAATAAGACAACTATATCATACATTTAAACAAAACACAAAAGTTTTGTTAGAAAATCATCAGAAAAAATACTACAGGAAATTAAAAATAATAACTTTGGACCAAGTTCTTATCTAAAACTAACAAAAGCTCTGAATAAAAAGACATGATTTACACAAAGGCTGATAAGGGTAACAAAATTGTTATTTTAGATAAAGAAGACTACAAGCTAAGGATGCAAGATTTATTAAAAAGTGAGAAATTTGTTGAAGTTAAAACAGACCCTTTGAATAAATGCATTAAATCCACAGAAGAAATCTTGAAAAATAGTACCATGATTCCAAAAACAGAGCAATTTCTGTTTCCATCTTTATCCAGGATATGGCCTTTCAAAGATCCACAAACCTGGTAGAAGTATGAGGCCAATTATTAACAATGTAAATACTCTGATCTACCATTTAGCTAATTGTTTATCAATACGGTTTCATAATGGATTTTTTCAGGCGTAAAAATCCCAAGTATGGCTTCCTTCTGAAGGTAAGTAAAGCCATGCATCTATGTCGTAGATTTATGGCACAAAAAAGAGCCTCAAGCCTGAAAGAAGAGGCCTCTGAGCAAAATTTGTAGGCCATTTCACACCCTGAATTGAATGGGACGCTGATGACTTGAGATGTTAAAGAGCATCCATAAGTAATTAATATAAAAAAATCTAACCCCCCCTACCCCCAAGTTTCATTTACTACCTAAATTTGATAGTTTAGTTTTAAAAAACACCATGAACCACATTAACAAAATTAACACATTAATGTAGAATATATTACCACTCCATTGTCTACGGCTTCTTAAGTCAATTTTACTTAAATATACAACTTGTACGTTTACACATACACATGCAATCAAGAAAGCATTCACTGAATGTATAAGCATCATTCTATTGATTATGTTTAGTAACAGTATAATTATGTTTCTGTTATATACACATTCATGAAGACAATTAGCTTATATTTGTTTGAATAAATTTAACTTGTAGTTGGTGTACAAGAAAGCAATATCTCTTAATTAATGTTTTTTCCAGGTTCTGTGGAAAACTGAACCGCTCAATAGGCTCAGATTTTATCTTCCGTTTCTCAGTTCGCTGGTTCACATTCCGGATGGATATGATCGCTGTTGTTATGGTAACATTGACTGGACTTGTGGTCGTCCTTTTACGTGATAATGTTACTGCAGCACAGTGTGGTCTGGCTCTTTCCTGTGTTTTTGCGGTATGGTTTCTTAATAGTACTACATTTTTATTTATTTATTGTCAAGTTTGTTTAGAAGTAATGATAATGTTATTCATAAATCCATATTAGCATTTTAAATACAGGATGTCCGATAATGGATGCAATGTTTAAATTGAATGCCTCTGTCAGTTTGCTAGGTTGTCGGACCGGAAATTTAACAGACTGTCATCTCAATTAAAAATGAATGTAGGAATCCTTGCAGTAAAACTATCATAATCGTGTTGAATTAAAAGTAAAACCTCTAAAATCCTGTCAACATATTAAACTCTCTTGACGTTTCACATTGAAACTTTATTTATTAAAAAGTAAGTTGAGACTAGTTTCGTGAGTCACTTGCTCACATTGTCAACCAGTTGACAACTAACAGATCTCTTCAAGTAGGATGTATACTTGGCTGTGTGCACTGTGGTGGTCTGTTGATGTACCTGTACAATAAGTTGTCTGCTTCTGGTATATCAAAATTCATAAGTCTATGTTCATATTTTTTTATATAAATCTTTTTCTCATATACTAAGTTCCTTTGGGTGCTGAACTGCTCTTAGCATTATTATATCTTTTTCTATTTCATGATTTTCATTCCAGAAATGTGCTGCTACTGCCAATTTTTCTATTTATTTGTATCTGATGTTTCCCCAATGCTCTTTCAATCTAATATGCAAGCTTCTTTTGGTCTTGCCTATATATACTTTATCACACTCCTTACAGTTGATCCTATATATGCCTGAACTATCTTCTTTTGATCTGGGTTCAATTTTGTGTAGATTCAGTAATTTGCCTACACTGTATCTATGTACGGATGCCAAAGCGATGTCGATTGTTTGAATATTTTTTTAAATTTGTGATTGATGTAAGGGGTGGTATGTGAACTTTTGATAAGTTTTTTCTTTATATAAATTGCTGAGTGTGATGGTTTGCTTGATTTTCATTTTTCCTTTGAATATTTTTATTTTTTGGTCTATCATTTGTTTACTAAACCCATTAACTTTTGCTGTGTGTATTAGATGTGAGTATTCATTCTCATATTCTTCTTTTTTAAGTGGTACATTAATCAACCTATAAATCATACTATTCAAATGCTGCTTCTTTGTGAGGTCTAGGGTTGAATGAAACCTTTAGCTTTTGTGTAATTATCGGTGTGGGTATTTTTTCTGTATATGCCAAATTCTAATTTATTATTTTTTATTATCTTTAAATCTAAGAATGGTAAAGTATTATTAGATTTGAAAATGTAATGATCATAATCATAAGCATTTGGAAAGAGGACATTGGGGTAGAGTAGCAGTAGCTAAGCAGTTTAGAAAACAGTGCTCTTATGCATAAGCTCCTGGATTCAAATCTCACACAATTATTTTATTTTTTATGAATGTATATGTAGAACGTCATGTTGCCTAAATATCATATTATATTTTAACTATCATTCCAGTTTTATGGCATTATGTTATGTATACACAAAAACTTAGCAAACTAACATTACAATTTTAATATATTGAGGAATCAACACAATGAAAATGAGTATAAAATCTCCAGTAGATAAAATATTTTAAAATACTTAAAAAAACACCTCTGTGGCATCACTTTTAATGAACAAGGAAACAGACTGAGTTAAAAATATTTAACATATTAATATAATGATAAAACACTCTTAACATTTCACTCTCTAAATTTAAAAATTAAGGACATGTTTTGTGAGGACTTTGCTCACATCATTAACTGTTAAACAACTGGTGGCTTTTTAACCTAGTATGATCTGCCAGTCGTTTAACAATTGACGATGGGTGCAAAGGTTTCATGAAACATGTCCTGAATTTTTAAATTTAGAGAGTGAAATGTTAAGAGTGTTTTATCATTATATTAATATTATAAATGTTTTTAATTTAGTCTGTTTCCTTGTTCATGAAGAGTGATGCCACAGAGGTGTTTTTTAAGCATTTTAAAATATTTTATCTAATGGAATATTTTACAAACTAACATATTTTCTTAATTAGCTGGTGAGTTGATTTAACACTCTTATGCTCCACTTACCATTGAATTACACAGAACATGTTTCACAGGTCTTTGCTCGCATCATTAGCTGTGAGTTGACTGCTGAATTTGTACATGAATGATTGAACTTAGTATAGATCTTGTGGACATTTTACGAACTTTTGGATTAATATGTCTTCTGTTAGGGTCTTGAAGTTCATAACCTTATCTTTATATTTTTTTATAAAAAATTTTTCCCCATATTACCGGCCTCAAAGGTCTATCTACGAATTTCAATAATTTGACTTCCATTTCTATATCATGTTTATCTCTCCTATATCATGTTTATCTCTCCAAAAGTGATGTGCAATTGCTGATTTATCTATTTGATTGTGTTTAATGTTTTTCCAGTGTTCCTTTAGCCTAATTCCAATGCTGCTTTTGTTTTGCCAATATATACTTTGTTGCATTCCAAAAAGTTGATTTTATAGATTTATAGATTTCTGGCTGCTTTTCATCAGGTATTCTACCATATCAGATTATTTAGGCTGAATATGTTCACTGGGAACAAAGTAATGCCAAACACTATTGAGTATTTTTGGAATTTTTTGGTGACCTAAGGACGATTAGTAAATTTCTTGTAAATGATATTTCTTTACTTGCTGTCAGTGTTGTAACCTGTTTTAACCCCTTTTCTTGTTTGAATTTCTTGATTTTCTTGTCTACAATTTCTTGGAATTTTTTGGTGACCTAAGGACGATTAATAAATTTCTTGTAAATGATATTTCTTTACTAGCTGTCAGTGTTGTAACCTGTTTTAACCCCTTTTCTTGTTTGAATTTCTTGGTCATACACATTGCTTTTTGCCGTTTGTATTATGTGAAAATACTTTTCGTTTTATTCAAATTCATTCATGTCTATGTACTAAGCTGTTGAGAACTGTACATTTGTGTGGTATTGAAGTCACTTGCCCTTGTAAAATTTTCAGTTTGCATATCCTTTCTGCATATTCCAAATTAATCCAAAAGTTCATAAATGTCCATGCGAGCTGCACTGTACATTCAACCATCAACAAATTCAGCAGTCGACTCATAGCTGATGATGCAAGCAAAGGCCTGCAAAACATATTGCGTATAATTTAATGGTAAGTGGAGCATAAGAGTATTAAATCGACTTACCAGCTAATTAAGAATATATTCGTTTCTTCTCAAGTTGTGTATTAGTTGCGATAAAAAATTAGTTTTGAATTTAAATGAACATATTCTTTACAAATAAATAAATACATGAACAGAAGCATTTATCTTTTAAAGTGAAAACTCATAGAAATAAACAAAAATTAATATGAACCCTCAGCATGTATAACTGCCCAGAATCTTTGTGGCATAGATATCAGATTTCTACAGTAGTACAGCTAGAACATCCCAGACTTCTTGAATTTGTGCCCATTAGCCATCTTTTGTCCTTCGTGCATATGTAACATATTGCATTTAAATACTGAAGAAAATATTATAATATTCATTGCAATATATATATAATATGTTAATATTAAAGCTTCCTTTGGATGTAAACAATATTACGAAACTAATTTGTCACAATATAACCTAAATTTAGGTATTCGATTTTTACACTTAACTCCATTCACTTACACAAAAGTAAGACGCGTTTCAGGAGAATCTCTCCCATCTTCAGTTGCTCACTCTGAGTGTCACTCCATTGTCAACAGCTTCACTTCGTAAGTACAATATTTGTCACAATATGTTACAAAGGTTTATTAAAAAATGAATCTGCACTCCTAACCATCACTGAACACTCTGGCACAGAGCTAACAGAACACACATATTAGTCAGCTACTTTAGTGCATGCCATATAACACAGCACTGTAATGGCTACACAGCTTTGTTGGATACCTTGTGAATCGCATGCTATGCTAGTACGATCTTGAAGAATTTTGCATTCAAGAGATGACTCATTTTTTTTTGTCAAAGGGTGTAGGTGATAAAGGGAATGGTAATAGTGCATTGCATTATAAGTTGGAAACTAGAAAATGAACTTTACTATTCTTCTCTTCTGCTAACGTAAAGAATTACAATGCCAGTCAGTAATGCTTTGTCTGTTTTTTGTTTTCTTCTTTCCTTCTAGTTTTCAATAATTATACATTATTTTATTCTAGGTTAGCACTTTTGTACCATATGTGATGCAGCTGAAGTCAGAAATGCAAGCAAGATTCACATCTGTTGAGAGAATCTTAGAATACACCAAGGTATGCTCTGTATTATGTTCTTTTTTGTTTAGTTTATTTATTCAGGATGTTATACTGAAAATTCAGAGAATTAATCACTAGTGTCCTATGATTAATAACAAAGATATTCCAGGTCTCTTTACACAGACTTAGTTTAGGATCTATAACAATTGGTGGTGTAATGAGAATATAAAACCAATTGGCATTTATATAAGAAATTGGGTTTGTAGTACACAAATGTAAAGAATGCTGAAGTATTGGATGGGAATTAAACCTCTAAATCAGGGTATGTTTTACAAGAAAAGTTAAATTAAGTGTAAGTTGGATTTAACACATTCAGGAAATAAAGGGATCAGACAAGGTGATTCATTCAATCCCTCACTATTTAGCCTTATAATGGATAAAATAATACTCGGTGTAAGAGCTCTATTAGGTTATTTAATGGAAGAGAAAGCTTAATATAATAGCTAATGCAGATAGTTCTAATAATATAATGGAAAACAATTTATGATGATTGCTCCACCAATTGGTTATTCTGCAGAGGGATTTATGAGGGTTGTTCAATAAGTCCATGCAATCTCAAAATATGGAGACTAGATTGTTTTCAATGTTACCTTGGCAACATGGTGACTGTTAAGGGGCAATGCGCATAGCTATAAATAGTTATGAAGCTTAGTCTTTGTTTCAGAGCCATTTTCCTGATTACATTGGTAAGCAAATGTTCAAAATGGAGAAACACAAGTTTTGTATATAAATAAATCATTACTTTTTGAAAGGAGCAATGCCAGCGGCAAAGCTGGACACACTTACATCTGCACCTTCGCTTAGAATAGTGTGTAAAGGTTTGGTGAGTTTAGATGGGGCACAAACTGTGGATTGTTCCAAATGTCCTGTCAAGGACTCCAGAAATTATTGAAAAAATCCATGACATGGTGTAAATTATAATTAATCTGTCGTCTAACACAATCTTATGCTTCGCTTACTTTTAAATATGGTGGGACCAGTTTCGAAGAGACATCCTCTCCATCTTCAACCAACTTGACGACTGTTTGATGACGTGGTGTTCAGTAATTGAAGACTTAAGGTGCGGTAGATTTCTGAAGCTATCATTTGCAAAAGCTATCAATGATATTGGTGCCACATTTGCTAATGATTTAAACTAGTCATCAATTTTGTGCACAATTTGGAGCTGTTTTGATGAAATACTAGTGAATTTTGAAGACAGTATGTGACAGTCAATGAAACGTGGATCCATGTCACCACTAAACACCAAAAATGAAATAACAGTCGAAACAGTAGTTTGCAACCAGAGAAAGCATTCCAAAGGAAGTAAAAACAATCGCTCAGCAGGAAAGGTAATGGTAACTGTGTTTTGGAATTGACACATTGACACTGCACAATTTTAATTTATTTTTGAAAAAAGAAAACCATAACAAGTGAATATTATGCAGTGCTACTCAAGCAATTAAATGACATGATAAAGAAGAAACTACCCTCATTTTGTAAAGAAAAGGGTGCTTTTCCATCATGATAATGTATCTGTGATTGCAACCTCAAAATAATGAACTCAGCTATGAGATCCTTTCTCATACCACCTACTCTGTGGATTTGGCTTCCTGATCTCCAACATGAAAAAATACCTAGCATAAAGAAATTTGCATCAAATGAAGAGATTGCTGGCAAATCAAATGCATATTTTGCAGAGCTGAAGAAATTGCATTTTATGAATGGGATTTTTCTTTTTCCAAAAAAAAAGTTGTTTTCTTTATTTTTGCATGAACTTGTCGAACAGCCCTTATAATGTAATAGTATCCACTGAAAATATCCAATGCATGTATACATCAGAGAGTCAATATGATGCAAATTAAAAGTAAATAGAAAAATTATTGAGCAAGTTATGAATTTTGAATATTTAAGAGGTGGATGTAACCAGTTAATGAAATATTTTAAATAAGTAGGATATCAGGTCTGTTTCATAAAACTTGACAATTGAAAAGGTGACGGGCAATAGTGTTGCTACTCATTAACTTGACAAATTTCTGTTTCATAAAGCATGACAAATTTCTCATATTCTGCTTCATAAAATGCTTAGTATAATTAATAGAGAGTGATAATTTGTCAGTAATATTTTGACAAGTTTGTTTTATGAAATATAATATTGACACATACAATAGTGCCAAACTGACATATTTGTAAATTGTGAAATAAATTCGACAGTAGAATATTTAAAATGCAAATTGGAACTTGTACAGTGAAGCTAATCATATAATTATCATCATTGTATGATTAAGTTGAACTACACACTCCTATTGACTTCACTTGTTTAAATTTATTACATGTTTCATGAGCCTTTGTCCAAATCCTCAGCTAACTGTTGACTCTTAGCTAAGGATGCAGACAAAAGGCCCGTACATGTACTAAATTTAAACAAGTTGAGCCAATAAGAGTGTTTAATTAAACTCAATCATTCAATAATATTATTTATAGGGGAGTATTTACCTGTCCCATCATATGCGGAAGCAATGTGCAATATGTGATATAATCTTTCCCTTAATGTGATTTACAATAGTATCTGTGAGAAAATAAATAATTTTTTTTCTCCAAAATTTACATTAGAAAAAAGAGATTATTTGTTTTATTTAATGCTCCCATAGTTTATCTGATATTTATTTTATAGCTGAGTTAACACTGGCCACAGCTATCATTTATGTTGTTTGTTTAAATTTATTGTAAAATATGAGGTAAGGTAAGCAAGATCATTCTTTTAATTTTTCAGTGGCCACTGTTATCATAACCCTTAGCAATCGTTTGCATCTCATTGTCCTGTGTTGCTTCAGTTCTGTAGTTAAAAAATACCCACTATTGCCACGAAAAACCCTAAATCTAAGGTTTTATCTAAACATTCTGGACATAGATTTTGTTTGGTGATTTTCCAGTCCTTGTGAAAGGCTATCACAGGTTTCATGAGCTTTTCATTATGTTATGGTTAAGCCTCAAGTAATGTATCCTTTCTACTGCATGTGAACTGAACAATGAGAGTGATAGTATCTGGTAGTAAAACTGCTATCTCATTGCCAAAATACCTGATGCAGTAACTTTTTGTATTACAGTATTTATAGCAAGGCTAGGTAATTACCCCAGAGTTCCCTATCCAAAGTATTAAAAATCTAAATGTTTGAACTGTTTAATGTTTAGTTCAAGGTGCAATGAAGATAGTTTCTTCTTTATGTAGGATTTACCAGAAGAAGCTCCTGGTGTTGTAAAAAACAACAGACCTCCAAGTAACTGGCCATGGTCAGGACAAATACTAATGGAAGACGTCCAGCTCAGATACCGTCCAGATTTGCCCCTTGTACTTCATGGAGTGACAGCAGACTTTATAGGTGGAGAGAAAGTTGGTGTAGTTGGAAGAACTGGGGCAGGTAAGTTGAAACATTTCAATTTGTTATACAGAAACCTGCAAAATTCACTGTAAGTCAGGCTGCAACAATATAGTGTGTATACAAAGTTCATGAAACATTTCATTCAACTATATTTTCCAAACAAAACACTCTAATGTACTGAAATTTCACAATTTGAAAGATAAACTGACCAAATTTGATATCTAACCATACAAATGTTCAGAATGCCCTCCATTGGTCATTTGGCACACTTCTAACTTGTAGTTGAATTCATCCCAAACTCGATCCAATATATCAGGTGTTACTCTGGTGATGACAGGTGTGATACAGTGTCACACATTCTGGAGGTCTTGAGGCACAGGTGAATGTAGTCCCTGCCCATCACATAACCCCACAAGAAGTCACATGGGGTCAAGTCAGGTGGCCTCAATAGCTAGCATTTGAATGACTGTTTATTATCCAACACTGCATAATGTTGAGCTCCCAGCTTGCTCTTTACGTGGCTTATGACTGGCATTGGCCTTTCCTGTTTCAAATGCATATTTGTCCAGCATCTTAATTTATTTTTTTTAACTTTCTTGCTACATGATAGGAAAATAATTTATTTTCATTGCTCATCTATTTTACTATAATCTCTTTTGACATGATTTCCCCAATATTTTGCTTATAAAGAAAATGTGATTGTCATGCAATATAAACAAATGGACTAATGAACTAAATGACTGAGTGCAATTGGGAAGCTTAGTTCTTCTGCCATCTCTCGACCACTGAAATTGAAGCTCTTAAATGTAGCCATATGTGATGATTGTCTCAAATGGATTATTACACACACTTAAATAATGGTGATAAGTACTTTAATTATCATTATTTATGGGGAAAAAAAAGGTACAAAACCCATTTACAGAAATGACAATAATCTGCTCTGTACATGCTTTGACAAAAAAATGAGCCATCCCCAGCTTCCAAGTGTTGATCAGAGAACTTTGGCGACGCTCATAAATGCTGTACTCACAATGTGCATTCAACAAGTACACAGTGCAGTGGGCACTTTAGCTGCAAATGTAATGGTCACAATCATGAGCATTTGGAAAGAGAACTTTAGGATGGAATAGTGGTGGCTGAGCAATTTAGAAGGCAGTGCTCTTCTGCATAAGCTCCTGTGTTCAAAACTCATATATTTATGTTTTATTTTTTATTTAAGTATATATGTATAACATTATGTTGCCTTAATATCATATTATATTTTAACGTATCATTTGAGTTGTAAGGCATTACCTAAACACACATAAAAATGTAATCATAAATTACTATATTATAAACAAATAACTAAATAAATATATGAATGGAAATCTTTTATCATCTAAAGTGAAAACACGAATTTTTGTTGGGTGTATGAACTTTCAGCATGTATAACTGCCCTATATCTTTGGCATAGATGGTGTCAGATTGGTACAGTAGTGTGGACGAGAGGCTACAACATCTCAAGCTCTTTAATTTGTGCCCATAAGCCGTCTTTTGTCCTTCATGCAAATGCAGAGAATGCATGTGTAGCATATTACATTTAGATAAAACAAGTATTGAAGGAAATACCTATTCATTATAATGTATAATATGTCAACATTAAAACTTGCTGCATGGGAAACAATATTATGAAACTAATTGGTCATAATATGTATAAAGATTTATTAAAAAAAAGTGCTTCATGCTTAGAGGTCTGCTCTCTTAACCACAGCATCATTGCACACTCTGCCAAAAAGCTAACGGAACACAAGACTAGTCAGCATCTTTAGTACATGACATATAACACAACTGCTGCAGTGGCTACACAGCTTTGCTGGACACCTTGTAAACCACGCATTGTCATGAGTAGGACGTAGAAGAATTTTGCATTCAAGAGATAACAATTATTTTGTCAAAGTGTGCATTAAAAAATTTGAATGTATTACTAAAGAGTGAATGTAACCTAATTTAAGGTATGGCAATATGTGGCAAACAGCTATTCCTCCATTATTCCCAGAATATTGTCATAAATCCAGCCAAATATTGTAATTTAAAATAACTTCACTGTTAAAGTGCTTTCTAAATTAAAAAACTGCAACAAATATGCTGTTTTTCTGTTCATTATAGGAAAGTCATCTTTGGTGACAACATTGTTAAGACTGACAGAGCTTGCAGGGGGTCGCATCATGATTGACGGCATTGACATTTCCACTATTGGCTTACATGACCTTCGAATGGCTGTCTCCATCATCCCTCAAGATCCTGTGCTGTTCCAGGGGACTATGCGTTATAACCTGGATCCTTTTGGAGAACACACAGATGACAAGATATGGGAAGCATTGGATAAGGCACATCTTAAGGAAAAAGTTAGTGCATCACTATGCTTTAAATTGGTATGCTAAAGCCTGGAAGTTAGGCAAGATGCCTTTTGTATTTGGGTGGATATATTTAAGAATGAGATAGAAATGAACATGTTTCCATATATTTGCTGTTGGTAGGGCCAGTTTTTATTTTGCCCTTTTTTGACTTTTGTTGCCTATTTTAAGGTTAAAGTTTTTTTTTAATTTATTGGCCTCATTTGGATTGTTATGGATTTTTGCTGTGATTATTTATGCATTTTAAAAAGCACATAAAGAATTTCAAAAGTGTTTCAAAGTAAAAAAAACCCAAAAAATTAAATGGCATGTTCACCTCAAAAAATATCTATTGAGAATCTTGTTATACATTTATTTCTTTTCAAGCAGTCAGAAACTTTCTCTTCAACCCATTAACTTAAGCTCTGTAAATAGTAGAACCTTTTTAGTGAAAGGTACACATGGTTACCTCAGGCATGTGATACCAGGAAATAGAGAGGAAGCAGGAAATGTTGTAGTCTTAAATAGTCCTGAAAAATACCCTGCATGAGACATTTCTAGAAAATTTGTGATGGGGTAACTTCTCATCTGCATAAATGTAATAAAGAATTGCAAGCGAGAAAGATGAGGGCGGTACAGCTGTGCATTAAACCGTCCCTACAATGTGTTCAGTATGGATGTAAGAGAGATACTAACCTGATTCCCCTATAAATGCATTAACAGAAAATGTACTCAACCGGAAACCATTATGCATCTTTTGCTCATTCACCACGACTATTCAAAACTTTGTCTTGATCAACATTTCCATGATGTGCTGAAAGGTGGTTGTTCTGTTGTAACTGGTATGAGTCCTTCCGAAATAGCCTGTTTTAAATATACTCTAATCACTTCAGTGGAAGTAGAATGTTCTTTTTCCATGATGAAAAATGTTCTCTCTGACAAGTGGCTGACTATGACATTTGATACCTTGAAAAAACATTTTGTTGTTGCTTGTAACCAAGAAAAGTAAGTTTAAGTATTTTAATCATGCTATAAAGAAATTATTAAGTATCTTAAATACCTATTCTGATTAATAATGAGTGATATTACTCCCTGATTTCACTTTTAATAAATGCCTGCCTTATTATATTACAGTCTTTTTTCAGTATTATAAGTACCTTTTTAACCTGCTTATTTAACCAAATAAAATAACTGATCTTCTGGGCTCTGTTAATAAGGGCCGTTTAAAAAGTAAATATTCACTAAAAATGAATTAAGTGGCATCCATTTTGGCTAGCATCATCGTCACGTTCTGTGGCATAGGCAGATGCAAGGTGTAGTAACATTTGACAACCATCTGAATCAGGCACTGTCACAACTACCATAAAAATGGAAAAACAAAAAAAAAGTAATCACCCTTTGCCCAATGGTTATTTAAATCGCTGTCTGATTGCTCACATATACCTAATATGCGGAGATGAGCATTTAAATCAGTTGGAAATTTAAGTTTTCCTTGTTGTAGAAAAAAGTAATATTTCCTTTTAAAATATTTTAATAAAACAAAGGAATTAATGAATAATTTAAGGTATTGACATGCTGTCTGTGTCAATTTAAAATGTCATAATTTACAAAATCTTGCTTGAAAACTGTTAAACTATGGGGGAAAGATTTGTATAATAAATTTTCATTCTTAGACTGAATGCATGCTCCTTTTCATTTGCACTGTACTATCATGTGACACAGCTACTTATCAAGTGAAATGAAACTCTATTGCCTATTCTGTGCATGTTTTGAAAGCCAGAATGTTTATTATGGATATCTGTCCTAAGCTCCAGCCCTAACTCTCCATGTCTTTCAAAAAGTTACCATAGCCAGTTTTAAAGATCTGTTGATAAGTTGAGTATGAAATATTTATTCTTAGTGTGTTTTGATTCTAATATAGTTAATCAGTGATGCTTTTCCCCGCAGCATGGGGTTTTTCCTATGAGTGACCCCCCATTCGTTTACCAGCATGTAGGGGGTAGCAAGTCCTCATGCTTAATTGTTGACCTTGATGACTGTTACATTTGTAGTGCAACTGTTTCCGCGATGTGTTGTGTAGTTTGTTTCTTAGTTTGACAGTATGCATAAAGTGTATTATGCCTAGTGTGTTTACAACAGAACATTGTGTCTTTATGTATGATTCATATGTGTTAAGTCAGCTCATGAAATTTGAAGACTGTTTCAAACAACATTCCTGAGTGTAGATGCTCCAGATTATAAAAGAGTCCATAATCTGTATAATAAATTAAAAAAAACTGGAAGTGTCCAGCCTGATAAACCAAAAACACAATGCAAGGTTCTCACCAAAGAACATTGGTAATTATTTAGAAAATTCCCCTATAAAGTCTTGTACAAGTAGGAATTTTATATAGGTCTGTGCAAAAGGCTACTAAATTTAGCAGCCTGTGATTACTATCTCTGGGGTAAGTTAAAAAATGCTATATGCAATATGAACCCATACCATAGAAGAGCTCAAAAGATAATATTCGTCAGAAATTATTTCTCAAAATGAACTACAGCCAGTAGTGAATAATTTCCTAGAGATCCAAAATTGTGTGAAGAAAGAAGGCAGTTTCAACATCTCATTTAATAATTTGGTAAGTAATGAGCCTCATAAATTGTTTGTGTACTACTGTATGGTTGATTTGTTTTATTGTTTACTGTCCTGCTATTCCCTGAGACCTGGCAGGCTGCCTAACAATCAGCACATTCAACCATAGGTGAAATGCTCCAGGGTAAAACAAAACTGATTGCATAGTAGTTTCTATATTAACCTTCTTTTGTATGCATTATAGTAATGCATTTCTTTTTGTAACTGATAGAAATTATAGAAATTGAATCAGGTCAAGGACTTTTAAAGACAATGAAATAAATAAGTATATGAGTAATGCATTTGAAAAGAAATATGCAACATAAAGATTACATAGATTGTTTAAATTTTCCCCTTGCAGATAAGCCGTGAAGAAAAACAGCTGCTTTGTGCTGTAGAGGCTGATGGTGAGAATTTGTCAGTTGGAGAAAAGCAGCTGATATGCCTGGCAAGAGCGTTGCTACGAAAAAGCAAAATTCTACTCCTTGATGAAGCTACAGCCTCTGTGGATGTAGAAACTGACTATTTGATTCAGGAAACAATCCGTGATGCCTTCTCCCACTGCACTGTATTGACCATAGCCCATCGTCTCAACACTGTCACAACATATGATCGAATCATGGTCATGGATTCTGGAAAGGTAAGGTCACACTTTAGTGCAGTTCTATAGAAGATCAGTGATCTGGGTAAAGGTAGCGTGAATATTATCAAATTTAATTGGTAGACAGAAGTTAATTTAAAATATATTTACATTAAGGAGGATGGTTTGTAAAGTAGTTTTTTTTTAAAAAAAAAAATTTAGCCATTTTAGTTTGAGAATAGTTATTGTATGCAATGAAAGGCATAGTTTTAAGATATTTTTCAGCATAATAGTCCTTAACTTAAGATTGTCAATTGTTCCCATCATCAGCTGTTGAACAACTACTTAATGTGGGGACTGGATCCCAAGGTACTTCTGTGTCAGCCTCTGATGATTGAATAGGAAATTTCTAAATTCATCTATGGGTGAACATCAAAATTCATTAAGTTTTATTCTATTTTTTAGAATAAATTTTTTTCCAAACTAGTTAACTCTATTGGGTTTTGAAGTTCTTTTAGCAGCTTAGCCTCTGGTTTAATTTTGTAATTTTGGGCCTAAAAGTGAACTGTCACTTTTGACTTATCAGTTTGTTTAAAACTAATATTCCTAAAGGATTCCTTTCTCCGAATTCCTAAATTTCTCTTCATTTTTCTGATATTTTTTTTATTATAATGTGCACATTTAGTTTTGTAAATTCTTGATTTTTATTCTATTGGTATGGTGTTTTTTTACTGTGGAACCTAGTAAATTTTTATTTAGATCTTTTAGCTGCTTTAATGTACATCATAAAGAAAACAATTAAAATTGACAATAACAGCATGTACACCAAAAATCATCAGAGAAAAAAGTAATTGAAATAGAGAAAAAAATTAGAATATAAAATGTTAAATGAAATTGATTTAAGAATCTATGGATTGTATATAAAACTTTTAAAGTCATTAGGATTTCAATTTCACTTTTGGGAAAATTTACAATACCATCTGCACAAAAATTTAAATCATCAAATGGAAAACAAGAATCATGAACTTAAAAAAAAAAAAAGAAACTTTCCAATTTATATATGCATAAACCAAAACTTTATGACAAGATGTGTACAAGCAGAAGGAAATATAATTAACCTCTCAGGCATTACTTGTTTTAAAGCAATTACATTTGTAAGCATAGATCTCAAATCTGTGTGGACTTTCAGAAAATGTAGAGGATATCATGGATATTAAAATGGCCACCTACTACTTAAACAAAGGAGAAAAAAAAAACTTAACTCAAAATTAAATACAGCAACATTTTAGATAACCTAAAAAATCGGAGGAAGTACAAAAATTGCTGCAGTACATTAAAGCAGCTAAAAGACAAACCTGTGATATATATAAAGGTGGATAAAGGAAATGAAATAGTCATTTTGGATTAAAATGATTATATAAACAGAATAGAAATTTTGTTAAAAGGGGAATACTACAAACCAATTGAAAAGAATCCTGTCATAACTGCAAAAAAGTTTAACTAAAACACAGAAGGAAGTTAAAATATTACCCATAAAAACAGAGAGCTACGCAAAGCAATCCAGTGTAAACTAGACTTTAATAAAAATTATAAGAGCATGAGACCTAATTAACAATGTTAATTCACCCACATACAAAATAGCAAAAGTATTAAATGACATTTTCAACTCCTTTAAAAAATTTCAAAGGTTGGGTATCAAAAATTTATTTTATTTAGTAGAAAAACTTCAAAATATCAGAATTGCAACAAAAGAGACATATTGAAGTGTTTTAACGTAAAAGCCTTATTCCCCAACATTCCAATAGAGAATCTTATGCAAAAGTTAAGGAAATGGTTAACCCCCTTTAATTTACAAGTGGAAGAAATAAAAGACTTTAAAACTTACTAACATATACATTCAGCAAAATTTCTTCAGTTTAAACAAAAATTTTACCAGCAAGTTTCTGGTTTAGGAATAGAAAATCCCCTCTCTCCAATTCTAGCTGATTTATTCACAAGCTATTTTAAACTACATATCACCAAAGCCTTCCCATTAGTTTTCAAGACATGGTATAGATTTGTGGACAACATATTTGCAATAATACCGAAAAAACATTCGATAGATGCTCTGAATCTCCTTAATTTACAACATAAATCTATACAGTTTACATTGGAAGAAGAGAAAAACAGGTGGCTCCCAATTCCTAGATCTAAAAATTATCTAAAATGCACATAGACTGAACTTTGAAATCCAAAGAAAAGAGACACATACACAGAAAATTACATTATAAATTACAATCATAAACGCCATCTCAATAAATATGCAGTGTTCTACAGCCTGGCACACAGAATAATTAACATTTCAATGACAACTGAGTACAAACAGATAATTAAAATGGCAATAATTACTGGTTTCAACAAAGATACAATAATGAAAAGTATTAATAAATTTAAATGACAAACATCTATAAAAGAAGTTCCCTCATTGGAGAATGGAACACTTTAGAAATATTCATTTTAAACAAATTGATAAATCAGCAGTGACAGCAACTTTTAGACACAAAATGACAAAATTAAACCAGAGGCTAAGCTGCTGAAAGAAGTTCACAGCCCAATAGAGCTTTATATTTGGGAAAAATTTTTCATCCTGAAGAATAGAAAAACTTAAGAATTTTTATGTTCCCCCATGGATGAACTTGGCAAGTTCCTATTCAAACCATCAGAGACCACCACAGAAGCCATAGACTCAAGATTGTGGGTTGAATCCTTGCCAGGGTCAATGAATTTTTTCCAGTGTAAAAATCCTAAGTATGGCTTCCTTTGGGAGGGAAGTAAATCCTTGGATTCTGTGTCGTGCATTTACAGCATGAAAAAGAACTGCAAGCCTTAAAGAAGAAAGGATCATCCTTAAAAAAAATCAATCACACAAGCACCTTGGGATCCAGCGACACAGCTAGAAGTTGGTGAACAGCCGAAGATCTTTCCTTATTTCTTTCATTCTTATTTTTCCTTTCTTTTTCTTTCTTATTCTTCTTTACTTTCTTTTTCCCTTTCCTTTTTCTACCTTCCCTTTTTGTTTTTCCTTTCTTCCTTCTCATGCTATATTACACCCTTTTCTTTCTTTTTATTTTCTTCTCCAGTTTCATAAGTAAAGGGGCATGTATTATCAGATTTTTACATAAACCATATTGTTTGCAGGTGTTAGAATTTGACACACCATTCAACTTAATGAGCCAAGAGAATTCAGTATTCAGACAAATGATGTTGGCTATGGGCATCTCTTCTCTCCAGGATAATGTGGCAACTTGATGCAAGTGGAACTTAGTTTCAAAAGGTTGCTAATAATATATCTCTTAGCACTGCCTTTAGGTGCAGTACTTTAACTTTGTTTTTGCTGGAAATTCCAGAGTATAATAAGAAACTAATGATGTTCCAAGCTAAAGTACATTTATTATGAGCTAGGCATGACATACTTTTGTATATTAATATGATCGGATTATATAGATTCAGCCTTAAGCCATTACCAAATTCAGGTACTCCTTTAAGTAAAGACTAGGTTTTACTTAAACCAGTATTGAATTTTATATTAGCAAGTGTCTATAATTTGTTGGCCTTGCTTTCTCTAGCAAATCTGTTTTCTTTATTTTATAATTTTGTGCAATTTCTAATGTGACCTGCTTTGCTGTATGCAGAGAAAAACTGACCCTTACAGCAATAAAAACTAAATACTTTGTTAACAGAAGTTATTTTATGCTGGCATGAGTAGCAGCCCAAAATGCACCTCAATGTTGGCAGGCTTTCCCACGGGTTATCTCACACAACCTCCACATAAACCACAAGGTTTCAGCCTGCATAATATTGTTGTGGTAAGGTGTAAAGCTTAAAGAAGAAAGCAAATTTTTATGTGATCTAATTGTACACATCAAAATTGGCCAAGGAATGCAGCATTTTTCTTAAATTTTTTAGTAACTATTACATTTTAATTATTAAATATAAAAAGTGTTTACAATTAAATTTAAAATTAATATATTTGGGAAACTAATACAGTGAAACAATTAATATATTCTCATAGTCAATTAAATTTAATATATCTTCTCATAGACTCATTATAACATACCCATAAATGAGGTTGAATTCAGTAAGAGTACTCTCACATAATGCAAATGTCAAAAACCAGTGGGTATGGGCAGAAAATTGTAGGCAAGAAAATCAACAAATTCAAACAAGAGAAGAGGTTAAACAGGTTACAACACTAACAGCAAAAGAAGAAACTATAATTCACAAGAAATTTATTAATCATCCTTGGGCCACCAAAAAATTCTAGAAAAGACTTGGGGAGTTCAGGATTATTTGTCCCCATTGAACAAATTCAGCCTAAATAATCTGCTCAACTCCAGTGATAATGATAGAATACCTGATGAGAAGAAGCCAGGAATATATAAAATCAACTGTTCAGAATGCAACAAAGTGTATATTGGCAAGACAAAAAGAAGCATTGGAATTAAGGTTAAAGGAACACTGAAGAAACATCAGGTACAATCAGATAGATAAATCAGCAGTTGCACATCACTTTTGGAGAGATAAACGTGATATAGAAATGGAAGTCAAATTATTGAAATCTCTAGATAGACCCTTGAAGCTGGGAATATGCGGAAAATTTTTTATAAAAAATATGAATATAAGGTTATGAACTTCAAGATCCCAACAAAAAACAAATCAATAAAAAAGTTAATAAAATGTCCACGAGAGCTACACCATCCAACCAACAACAAATCTGGCATTTGACTGGCAGTTGGTGATGAGGTCAGAAGCCAGTGAAACATGTTCTGTATAATTCAATGGTAAATGGGGCATAAGAGTTAAATCAATTCATGAGCAAATTAAGTATTTACAATACTTAAGACTGGTTTCATCAACAGATGTCAAAAATATACCAACATGTTATTTGTTAACTTGTGTTAAGGTTCCCTAGAATTGTAAATAGCAGAGATGAAGAAGGCGATGTAAGAACTGAAAGACTTTTGAATGCACTCCAATATACCTTTGTTTCCATAGAATAAGTAATGTGATTCATGAAACAAATATTAAAAAGAACAGAAATATTAGTTTTTCTTAATTGGAAAAGTTAGATAGATGTTGAAGTATAAAGAAATAATGAAGGTAGTCAATCTCGTCTCCATTACAATTATATAGCACAGCTGTTGTCACAATTAATGTTTGAAGTTTGGTTAAAAATGCCATAATAAAGCTTTTTTCATATACGTATCATTCTATTTAGCTAAGAAGTATAGAAATAATGAAGGTAGTCAATCTCGTCTCCATTACAATTATATAGCACAGCTGTTGTCACAATTAATGTTTGAAGTTTGGTTAAAAATCCCATAATAAAGCTTTTTTCATATATGTATCATTCTATTTAGCTATGTGTCTTTGACATTTGCTACATTTCATGTGTTCTAAGCTCTTGTTTCACAATGTCAATGAAGCCTTAAAAGAAATTTCCTTAAGTAATGTCTATAACCTAAAAGGACACCTTCATAAATGGTATGTATTTCACGCGGAGCTCTGGAGTGAAAATTGTTAAATATACTAACATGTGCTGATCCAAGCCTCCTAGCAATTATTCATAGCTCATCTGCAGTAAGATCAACACAGAATATGAAACAAATATACTGCACTTTCCTATATGTTAGGGATATACATTTTACACAAATACAACTGCCACAGGTGGCCAAGGTCGTTAATGTGTGGACTCGTGAGTGGGAGATCTGGGGTTCGAATCCTGCCAGGACTGTTCTCTCCGATTGAGGTTTTTTCCAGGTTTTCCTCACTTCTCATAAATGGCAAATGCTGAGGAGGTACCCTAAACTTAGGCCTGGAACATTTCTTTCCTTAAAAAATCCTTTTCCAATATATCATTTCATCCCATGTATCATCGGTATCCATGCCTATGGTACCTCTGTAGTAAAAACGGGCGTTAAACACTATTCATTCATTATTACACAAATACAACACACTTTACTCATTTCCAATATTTTCAATAATGATGTGCCTTCTTTTTTGATGGAAAATGCACATTCCTATGTGTAACCATTGTTTCCCTATATGCTACTTCTTTGCACCAATGCATCCAAGTTCATGTTCTAATTTCTGCTGCTATATGACACTATATAGATTCTGCTAGAGTTAAAGGTGATTTGCCACCATTACAATGATAGTAGCATACAATCTGCTATCAATTTATACTTATGAAAAAAGAAGGGAGCATAGGCCCTCAGGCTGTAAAGAGCTGCAGCAAACCACTGGGTCATATTGCAAAAATTGCTCTCTGCATTTGTCATAGATTATAAGGATGTTAATGAACTACACCAAAATATTTTCAGATAGTGTAGAAATGTTGTGTAGAAGAAATTTCAGATAGGCAATGTATGGTCCATAACTAAACATAACGCAGTTATACAGTGTTAAACATTTTTGCATCAGATGCTATTAGTTGGTGTTAAAGCAAAGCTGGGTGAAAAATTTGGTTTAGAATGTCTTTAAAACTGCCTTGCGAGCATAGAAAAATATAAAATTTCCTCAACTCATTATTAGCAATTTTAAGATTTAATACCATAAAAATCCCTCAAATCTCAAACAAATCATGTGACAGTGTGACACTGATAATCTATTAACTGCCTCCTTGCATTATATAGCCTGGCCTAGAAGGAGCTCTTTGCTTGTTGGTATAATGCATAATGCAAAAATTGATGTTCTCCAAACTGTGGGTTTAATTCTTGGCTTGGCATTAATTTTATTTTTTTATTAAATATGAAATGTTGCAATAGGCATACTAAAGAATTATGAATGAAATTTACCTATTGCTTTAAAGTTTTATTCTCTTTCTCAAATGAATGTACCAACATACAATGGCTAATAAGCTTACTACTAACATGATGACTAAAACTTAATTTAATACACATTCAGGACACGATTTTGATTGGTAAGTACAATAAATAATAACTCCAAAGGTTGCAATTATATAAATTGATATGTTAAGATTTAAGTATATAATGGCAACATCAACTTAAAATGTAGGCTAAAAGCTGCATAGGCCAGTCAGAAAACAAACAAAATAAAAAAAAAGTGAAAATGAGAGTTAACTTGAAAACAAATGACCATCTCTTACTCGAAAGTTAAAGTTATTACCACGGCACCAAGTGATACATTCAGAAACCTGCCTTTGTTATCTTGTGTTATGCTTTCGAGGAGCATCTTCATTTGTAAGTGGCATACTGGCACTTTAGAAACCTACAGCCATAACTTCAAAATTTGAACAGATAAGGAATATGTTTACTACCCAAATTACTTATATATACGACATTTCTACACTCTGAAATTATTTTGGTATAGTTCATTGACACTCTGTATATAATACAAATTTAACCTATTTTCCTCTAACAAAAATGGTATTTGCAAAAGAGGGATTAATTTTATGGGAAAATGTGGGTTCTTAGTGGGAACATAATATTGCAACATTGTAAGATTCTGATTGGAGAACATGCACTGCTGCTCAAGGTCATGCATCATCCCATTTGAAAGGCACCATTGTTCATTTAATAGTCTACCATCTTTTCAAACCTTAGCTTTAAAATATAAAACTATTAGATTATGCATTTCAGAGAAATAATGCCAAAGATAGCAAAACATTTATCAAAAGGTCTTATATTAAGGAGTACCTGGTAAGATTTTCATGGTTCTGGCCTTAACATATATTCTGCTCATAGAAGTACTTAAAATTTTGTACAAAAATGCTTTTATCTCATATCTACTTAATATTTGTTGTTTATTTTGTAAGGAATTGGGAACACTTTTCATACACCACCTGTGCTCGATTACTTCTGCTGGTCTAGAAGTATATAAGTGATAGTGTTTTGTATTTTTAATGCTATGCATGACAGGTGGAGCAAACTGGAAAGAAATGGCAAAGCTTAGTGATGTTTCACAAACAGCTGTAGAAGAAACCCTTTTGTTCCCATTTTGCTTAAGTTATTGACACTAGAGTTTTCTTTGTAATACTGAAAAGTTGTACAGAAAGAAACACTTGTTAGCATTAATATTTAAATGGTTAGAGAATAAAATGCTGATAATATTTCTTCTGTTACTGGTAAACGTTAATGCTGCATCTCACTTTACAATGAAAAAGGGATTTACATAGTACAACCATGCCATGCCTCCTTACAAATTTTCCATAAGCTATTGTTATATACAAATATGCATGTTCCTCATTGCTCTGTAGGTACTAAAATCCATCTGAAAAGCAGTCGTAACAGGAACGTTGCTGAAATGTATAGTAATTATTTTATGGAATTTTTCACAGTGAGATGTAACATTAACTTGTATATTTGGCTAAATATCATTCAAATTTTACTACTTTCCTAATCCTTGGACATGTTTCAAGGGCCATGGCCTTCATCCTCAGCATAGATTCATTGTTAACTGAACTGTTTGACCTTTTGGCTTCTGGATTGCTTTTAGGAGTTTTGGTCCTTTTTAGAATTCATGGTTTTCAAATCAAAAATGTGCTATAGCTGAATTTCCCATGAGTTTGTATTTGATGTTTCTCATGTGCTCCTTGAAACAAATTATAATATTTCTTTTGATTTTGCCAATTTATTTCTTTTTGCAATCATTACAATTGATTTCATATACGCCACTGTTTACTGGAAGAAATTCTATTCTTTATAATTTATATTATTGTAGATTAAGTTGATCCACACTCTTAAGTCTATTCTTTATGTTGGTGTTTAGGAGATTCTTTAATGTATGTTTGACTAGAAATGTTAATTGGAACTTGTACAGTGAACCCAATTGTATGATTTTAATTATATTTTTGTTTATTGAGGCAAAAACAATATTAGGAGGTTTTAATCTTTTGAAATTTTCAATGTGCCCAAGGATAATAGGTAAACTTCCTATATGAAACCTTTCAATAAAAATATTTTTCATAATTAAGTTTTAGTGGTGACATTGGGTTACTCTGTCCTGAATTTGCAAATTTGCAATTATCCTTTCTTGTTGCTTTGTGTTCATGAGCCACTGCTCAGCAGAGCATGGGTCATAAGTATGCTGTTTGTGGAATATATCACTTTATAGCATTTGTAGACTAATGCACGTTTTTTGTGGTACAAACTATATAAATGTATGTTATATAATACTCTTGCCTCTACATGTATTACAGAAAAAAGTTTCAACTAGGAGGGTAAAGTTGGTGGTATGGTTTGACATTGATGCATCACATCAGGATTCAACTTTATGTGAACATCCTTTGTTTAGTATTCCAGTTAATAGAATTTTTCTGTAGTGCCTATTAGAGTTTGTCATTGAATTTTGTTTTATTCTGTTATGGCAAGGATTTAATGAGTAACACTGCATCTTTAGGAAAGGAAAATAAGAGTGGAGATGTCAAATGTTCTAAGTACCATTTTCTAAATTTTATAGAATAAGCAAAAAACTGTTAGCATTTAACATATTACACCCAAAATCATTATAAAGACATTTTTTTTACTGTAAAATTATTTTGTATAACAAATTGTTGCCCAAAATACAATGGTCGGGAGAAAAAATTAACAGTAAGGAGGTTCTATGTGCCATATGATGGAAGCATCAGTTATAAGTGTCATTCAAACTTTTGTTACATTTTATTTCAGATTTTAGAGGGAAACAATTACAAAAATAATATTAATGATTAGCAGGACATATATTATAATGTTATTAAGGGCAAAAGTACAAAAACATATATGAAATATGTATAAGAATACCAATCTTCATATTTTCTAACTGACAGGAAGAGAGTAGTTTTTCAATTCTTCCACAGGGATTGAAATTGATAAACTCGTTAAACTCTCTGTGCTGTTCAGGAAGAAATGATAACATGGACAAGAGATCTTTATTTTTCAACTTATAAATGATTTTTCAGAAAAAGTACAGGTTGCTGAATATCAACCACTGATTTTGTTCTCTCTACCCTTCTAATGGTAAGTTCTTTTAATAGCTATTTTAGATGAATCAGATCGAGATACTTTAAGCTTTGTGTATTTTGGAGTGTTGCATGAAAAGGATTTATAGTTTTAGCTTAATATACAATCCCATACAAATCTTGGGGAATGAAGGCCTTACCTATCCTTCTTTTCTCTGTAATAGCAAATTCTCTGTCGCAACTCAAAAATCTATGGTCATTTACTAAATATTTTGATACTATAAATGTTTTCCCTTAAAAACTAATATTATCATGACTTGGCACTTAGAACACTGGATGACAGTATAGTATGGCATGTAGAATTGCGCTAGTTGTTAAGTTGAACTACTTCATTCATGTATAAGTACTTACAACACTACTAGGAATATGCATCTGGGCATATAGAACAAACTTTTGAAATAAAACTATTAAATTTAAAAATGGCACTTAAACGTTTGACATTTCCAGTCTTCAAATGTACATGGCAATAATATTTTTTTCCCACAAATGTAGGCATTAGAGCAGAAAAAGAATAGAAATTTAGTTCTACTCATATTTAAATGGTGCAGGGTTGTTGCATAAATTTGTTCACTTTTTTGTTATGTTTCATTCACTAACATCACCTGAGAACACTCCATATCTGAGCACAATTACGAGGTTAAGTTTCTGACTTGACCATGTTAGGTAGGTGATAGAATAATAATACAGATATCATTTTTAATATAATCTGTCCTTCAGTACAGATATTATTTTTAATGTTATCTGTCCTTCAATGCATTTCTCACATCTCTAAATTAACATTTCAATCTCCCTAAAAAAATTTGTCTGAAGTTTTGTTTCGAAAATTATGGAAAACAGTGTTCAATTCATTGGTCTTATTGTTCATGAATTTTCATCCTCAAATGTCAGATTTCAATTTTGAAAATAGGTAATAATAACTGGGTTGGCTAAGTCTGGGCCAAATGGCAAATGACCCCACTTTTGAAAGACATATGCTCACAGCAGCTGTGTAGACTGGTGTGTTGTTGTGCAGTAGATAAATTCCTTGACTCAGCATTTCACACCTTTTTTCCTAGATAGCACTGTGCAGTTCATACAGTAGCTCAACAAAGTACATTCCAGTCACCAAGTGTCCTTTCGTAAAATTTCTCTGAAGTCCTAAAAGTTACTGCTGTGATCTTTGTGGACTGTTTGAAATTGGCCTTCATCCATTTTGTGCCACTCCATTAAATTATAGAGAATTTAATTTCCTGTAATAAAAGAATCAGTACTCTCGTTACCATGGTAAAGGTTCAAAAACTTCTGACAACATTCCATATGCTCTTGCATTTGAACTGTTGGAAGAATTTGAGGCATCCATTTTGCATTGATCTTATGCATTTGCAAATATTGATATAGAATGGGAAGCATAGTTGTTTTAGAAAACCCAAATCTCGCAGCTATTTCTTTTGTCTTCAAACACCGGTAACTCGGAACTTCCTCCTCAGCAAGAGAGAAAGATTTCTTGTGCCAATATATCCACCTACCTACCCTCACTTTGGTCATCTTTAGGCTGTCTCTGCTCAAACAAAATAATTTTGACCACTGCTTCACAGTTGAATATGAAGGGGAGGTATCCCCATACACACCATCAAGATCACTGAATGAAAGCTCTTCTGTAGTTAAAGATTTCTGTATTCAGTTTTGATCATCATGCTCTATAATGCAACACATCTTGACTTATACCAGGTAGGTAAAAGAAAAGTACTTGACCTTGGGCTGGGAATAAAAATAGTTCTATATGAGTGAATACTTCCTCGTCCCCTTCAGAGTAAGCCCGTCATGAGCCCTCACTCTTAGTCCAATGTTCCTTTCATCACTGGAAGGCTTCTTTAAGCCTGAAGCTTAGCTTTGATGTTGTGTTTTTCATTATGTTCATGCAATTTTCAAAATGGGATTCTTTTAGCATTTTCTTAATCCTCCAGAACAACCAAAAATCACAAGAATTCATATCAGGAGAATAGAGAGGTTGGTGAATTTGCATAATGCCATACTTGGGCCAGATGTGCTGAATGAGCTCGAACAATGTCATCATGCAGCTGCCAATTCTTTGCAGCTCGCAACTTCAGTCTTGTGCGTCAAACTGCATCATGAACACAAAGGATTGCTTGGTAGTACAACTTATTGATGGTCTGGTGCATACTCATGATGCGCAATATCCTGGTTTGAAAAAACAAGCACCATCACATTCACTTTGCTCTGAACCTGTCGTGCTTTTTTGGTTGTAGAGAACTTGGGTGTCTCGATTATGAATGTTTAGGATGGGTATTCCCTAGTTTCTGACAGAACTTGATGCAGTATCATTGCTCCAAGTGTTCAGTCATCCTAAGAAAATGAGAATGCGACGAACACATTTACACTGCATGACTCTGTGGCAGCTACTGATCCTAATGGTGTTGCTGTGAGGAAACAAAAATCATGCAGTGCATGAAAGTCTCTTCTATGTGCAACTGCAGTTGCCACATCTACAGCATCATTAGTTATGTGGGAAAGGGGAAGTCCTTCATTTTGTACACACCTCATATTAGCTTCTTCAAGCAAATGAATGGTTTAGCCAGAAAGGTAATGCAGTGATAAACTCTGTTGAAGATAGTATGAACATTACAAAAATGGATCATAGCCTTCCATATCATACCAAAATCTTATGATTTGCACTTTATATAACCGAGAAGTTGCCAGTCAGGTGTAGGATAAAACACAGTTATTCAAAGCAAAGTATAACATTAGAGTTCAAGCTGGTGCACCCAAGGTTAGTTACAAATGTTAACTGAACTATCCAAAGGCTATTCTGGTTGTTGAAACCTATGTTGAAAACATATACAAAGTTGTACAAAGGATGCTTGTATAGTGTTCTCAGGCATTCAGTATAGTTTACATTAATGGAACTTACTGATAAAAATGAAAGATAAGTTTATTAAATTTATGATGGTTATGAATGTGCCTAGGATGGTTATATGCAAAGAAAGTTTAGAACTTTTTTTTTTAAATAAACTGCTTCATTTTGAGAATGTTTATTACATATAAATGAAAGACACAAGTTTAAATTATTTTTAAACAACATTGAGACACTTATGTCTTTTCATAAGTTTAATATTCCCTCTGCCATTGGTGACATGAATCACTAGTTGACACCCTCCATTAGGTCTTGGAACCAATGTAATGCAAGTCATTTTCATAAGTTTGGAATGCCTAGGTGAAGTCCCATTTCACATTGATTTTTGTGAGATATTCAGCAACATTTGCATACCATGGTGCAGCATCCAGCTTGTTGTCTATAAATCCAAGTCTTAATATAATTCTTCTGATTTGTTTTCCTATTTACCTTGTAGCTTTTAAATATGAAATAGCTGTAATTATAAATATTGACCTCTCGGCTGTAATGAAAAAAAGTTATATTCATGCAACGAGTTATGAAATAAACTTATGTATTAAAACATGCAGAAATTATGAAGATGACTGTAAAACAATGCACTTTTATGTGTAAACTTTGAACCAGCCTGTATTGTGTGTTCGAAATTTATTGCATAACTGCATGAATCTACTGGTTCAGTGCAAAACCAAAAACACTAGCAAAAATATATAGTTTTAAAGACTTGACGAAACTGGCACAAATCTTGAACATTTGTGAACAGAAAATTCCCAAAATTATCTGAACAGGACAACAATTCCAGCATCTTCTATCTGATACAATTGTATACATGATTTAGGAAATGGAATGCCCCTAGCTGAAGCATGTTAAATAGCTGAGATTAAAACAGTGCATGAGTGGACACAATTTAACCATAGCTCTCTCTGAGCAAAATTTACTGGTCGTTTCTTGCCCTGAATTGAATTAGTTGCTAATAACCATAGATGTTAAAGACTATGCTTGAATAAAATAAAAATAAAATAATAAATAAGCTTTCACTGAATACATCTGAATTTAAACTGGTTAAATATGCCATTTATGTATCATTATGGCACACAAATTAATCTTTTTGTACATTTCAGTATTAAGTAGCAATGATCATGTGCCCTTTGCAGTGGACGAGTTGAAAATGCTTACTTAACATCATTTACTGACATTATGTAATATAAAGCAAAACACAGGATGTTCACAGGAAGATTCATTTTTAGTTACTTAAGATTTGATTACTTTGAAAATGTTTCATGTTATGTTCCTAGTGCACAGGAAGAAAACCAATTTTCAGAACAACCAAGCAAAGAATTCTTATTCTGTACTGTTTTCAGCCCTGTGCATACATTGTTATATCATCATATCAGAATCATGTTTATTGCACCTGTTCTTTGGTTTTTATTAGTGTTGTATTCATAAGCTTATATTTTTTTGTTATAATGTTTTAATGTATTATAGAAATGTGTTGTTTTATGGGTTATGCTGGTAATAATCATTAATAAATTCTAACATTGTTTTTATTTTAATGTGATATAAAAGGCAACTAATGCATGACTGGCAAAAAGTGAAATATTTTTTTTTTCACATATGTAAATCTTGCTGGCAGCATGATATATCCAAACCAAAAATAGGTGAAATTTGAGAATAGATAAATATTTATTAGCCTCTATTTCGCAAACTGGTTATCGCTAGATTTCAGGTTGCATGAGAAAAAGCCAAAAGTTAAATGAGAGTTTGTTTTTGTATTGCAGAATAATAAAAATGCACAAGCACCAAAATGACTAACAGATTAGCACTGAAGGTTGATAATCTGTTAAGTCACACAGTACAATTGCTCTTTTGTATTGTTAGATGGTTGCTATATTGCAAAACCATGCATACAGATTTGTAGCCCTAACTCTGATGAAATCACATTGAACAGTGATGCATTTAAGCTCAATTTGGTTCCTGAGCATTAAATGGGGGCCCTGCTGGGCTACCACCTTCTCCTTCCATCTCTAATGACAAAATTATGGAAAGATATGAGTTTAAAAAAACTAAGGAAGCTATTTGGAAAATGTTTTTGTACAAACTTATGCTGTAATATGAAAATAAATACTGCTTTGACTCTGGTGCTTTTCCTCATGCAAACCATTCACCCTTGTTGTCTGACTTGCAAAACACAAGCAAATAAAATGACATATTCTCAAATATCACCAAAAATAATTGGGATGAGTTTATTTCTGCTTTGTTTGGACTTAATCATAAGTTTAAGTTTAAATTATGGCTAGTCCATGTGAAAGCGGACAACAGAATTCCTGCTGTGTTTATATTAACGGAAACTTTGTGAACTTACAGTACAGAAGAGAGAATCTTTATGCAAAATATGGGTACACAAATAGTTTTTATACCAGAAGGACATTAAGTTAGAATATTTTTGAATTTTTGAAATAAATAACTGATGCTTCAGAATATGTAAACCAAATTAATGTTAAGTGAAAGCTCCTGTTGATCTATTTACTCTAAATATCTCTTTATAAAATATTATTTCTTCCTAAGAGATTAGATTACTTTTGAAATTAATTTGATTCATTCGTCTTGAAATCTATGTTGATTCCTTAGAATAAGATTACACTTTTCAGATTACTGGTATCTTTAACAGGAAACAATAAAATAAATTTGGTTAAACAGATTGTTTCAAATCACCTCTGCTAGCATGCATGGTGTGTGTGTGGTCATGCAGCAGGAGTATGCTAAACAGTTAACTTCGTTGCCAGTTTACATTCAACAAGAAAGGCTGCACATGTGCTGAATGCCAACATCCCTCCACTACATGCTAAAATAAATTTTCATAAGAAGTTTTAATTTTTGTAAGCTGTTTCTAATACTAGAACAAATTTTTGAAAAAGTGATAATTATTTCATTTTTAAAGTGGAATATTTTAATGTGTATTTTGATATTTTAAAGCAAATGTAACTCTTTAAAATACATTATAATGAAATGCCAACCCTTTGGTCAAATAATTTTTTGTTATATACCATTAAGTGAGAGCTTCAGAAATAAGTTATACATAATTTTAATTTGTACTTCTATAGTGAATAGTTCCAGATATGTTTATTTTCAAAGGCACAATTTTTCTTTAATTTATCAAATAGTTAATATTTATTATAAAAAAATTGTATTAGGAACAGGGGTTTCATATTTTTATCTCTTCATGTTTTATATATTAAACAAATTCAGTGATTTTAAAAAATGTGAAGTCAATTTTAAACATCTTGTTCAATTTCAGATGGAATGTCCCATATTATTTCAAGATATATGGTGTTTGTTTTGTCATCTTGCAAATTTCAATGCAAATAACATGAACTTCATTTTATTTTAAATCACTTAATTGAATATGCAGTTCTTAGGTTTTGAGAATGGCAACAGAAGTAGGAAGAAATAAACCAGGTCATGTTATTCCACCGAAAAAGTGCACATTTCTGTACTATGGGAATAAAATTATTATAAAGTTAAAATTGTTTTCAGTAAATAAATATTGAACCAAGAAACTGGAAAATGTAAAATAACTTTACTTCATTAACAAATAAATAATATTATCCATTGAGAAAATTAAACTGAGTAATCATCTGACACAAGTGTATGAAATTTTCCTGTCTTCAAGAAATTATATTGTTTAATATTGATCCATCCTGTTTTTTCCTTAAAGATTTTAAGTAAAGGAAATGTCCTCTGGTATTGTTATGAGGCTGCCACTGTGCTTCATGAACTGCATGATTTTTTATGTGGTCTTCTTTAAGAAAGTCGATGGCTCCCATAGGAATAGGCTTCTCTGTACTCTTCATTTTATCTTTTATAATGCCACCAGTTGCTGCTATTGAGAACGATCAAGCAGTGGAGGAAATGTAACAACTTCAGAGGTCATGACATACACAGAGTTAAAATCTTCAAGTATTTGTAGTGACAGAGCTGTAGGGAGCTTAAATGTGATTGAAAGAGATATACAAATTGTTAACAATAACAAAATAGTGAAAGTATCTCAGTGCCTCTAAACAATAACATTTTTATAAGCAGAAAGTTTTACAGGAGTACAGTAGAACTGAATATTGCCTAGAAATTGGGAAAGGGACATTAGAAATAAGGCAGTAGGTACTGAAACACAATGGAAGTGCTTCGTAGAAAATGTGTGGTTTTTAAAGTGAATCCATTTCTATTTGGTAATAGCTAAGAAGACACTAAACATCATGGCTTATGAAGCCAGAGCATGGAAGACTGTAATCTCAGTCTTGCTAGTTATGCACTTATCTGTAACTAACTAGGGATGAGAATTTTATGTATAAACATTTTGAGAGCATATAAATTGCTGATATTTACAGTATGGTCGTTTCAGCGGAAATTCAATCAGAAAATACAATTTAATAGGCATATCTAAAGGTTGGGGAATATTATTTATCTTAGAAAATATAGGGGAATATTTCGAGTTTTCTTTTGATGTACAGTACTTTAAGGGGAAAGAAACTTGAAAAGTTAATTCCATAATGGTAAATTATTTTAAAGGCAGCTATACAATCGCTGGATTTTCGAAGCTGCTGATTGGCTCTCGAACATGCGTAAACCAAGGCAACAAATGAAGTGTGTTATTTTCAGTTTACAAAACAATGCGTTACTTTGACACATTTTCCGCATATGTAGTGACTTTAGTGCTCGTAGTTGACAGGAATGACATTTTCTGAGACGTCGATAATAGAATGTGGCGAGAAGAAAAACGGACACGCAATGTAGTTTAAGAAATCATTTAATTCTTTAGTAGTATCGGAAGAAGAAAGGTGAAACTAAATGAGGAAACAAAAGCCTCCTTTAACTAACTCGTAAGTCAAAGAGTGAAAGAAGGTGTTAACCAGTAATTGGAAAATAATATTCTACAATGTATGCAACAAACAGGCAAATTTGAACATTTTTAGAAATCGGGTACTTCTTAACAAAAATATAGTATTGTCTTAATTTATTTGGATATTATAATTATAAATTACTTAAAATTATGAATAGTCTGTATAACACTTCGGTTTGTATGCAGATAGTTTGTGAGATTCACGCTGCTTTCTTGCTACTCGGTATTGAACTAAATGCATGCTGGGCAAAGACTGCGAAGTAATGCATTTGTAAACAAAAGAGCCGTACATCGTAATAGAGTTTAAATAAACGCGTGTGTTCAAAATGTCGGACTAATGGAATACAATGCGATTTTTCCATACATAAACTAGGAAAAAAACTAAAAATTGTACCTCGTAAATTTGCTGCCTAATTAGTCGCCTGGAGTACAACTGTTCAATTTTGCACTATGAAAATTTTATATCAATTGAGGTTAAATGTAAACGAATCTTCATCAATAGACCCTTTTAAAAGGTCTGAATGCGTCATGTTTATAAATTAATTGGTACAGGTGCACTTCGCGCGCCTACTGCAGGGTTCAAAAACCCACTCAAAATAATGCTATATATAGAAAGGATGTTTTTAAAAAAAACGAGCCGCTTTAAAAACCGCAGAAATTGTTATAAAGCCATATGTTAGGTTGAAGTTTTAAGGACTGCGTAAACCTGCAGTGGAGTATTTGCATATATCAGGCTGCTTTTGTATAATGTATAACAATCTATAAGCCTTATTGCCAGTAAAATTGCGTGATATAAATGTACCAACCAGTATGTCTGAGTGTGTAAAACAATGATATTGTCGGCTGGTATTGACAGTGGCTTGAAAATATATATCATTGGCAATTTTTTAATTAAAAATATGCATTATTTTTTACCTAGCCTAATGGAACCTGTGATAGTAATATTTACGATGTGTGTAGGTGCGTCGACGTTCACTTCTGTCCCACATTGGGCGCCAAATTTGTGATGGAATTAATGCCAACACGTTGGGCGTCAAATTTGTAGGGGAAATAAAGGGTCGTCGCCGTCGATGTAGATGCCTACACGTTGGTGGGCCAAATTTGTAGGGGATATAAATGACGTCGGCGTCGATGTTTGTCGTCGTACCGAGCTACAACCACAATAATATGCTCGACTAAGTTCAGGGTTGAGAATTTTTCAGATTGATGCTTCTGGGGTGAAAGGGGTGCGATTTTAAGTATAACAAAATCACAATGGATAGAAATCTGCCGAGTTTATTATGTTTTGTCATTACCACACAACAGTACACTTTTCTGATTACGATACGCTCTGAGAATATTATTATATGCAGACTGGATATGAGACAGACGTGTTATAATTTATGTTTATCTCCCGAAAACTGCTTTTTATCCTGTTATGACTCGTATACTATTTTCCTATGTGGATATTAATACAAAATTGTAACTCTTATCATTCACCACAGTTAATAAGTTTGTAATTTCTTTCACGAAATGTTAATCGTCACTTAACTTTACGTAATGTTAAAATGCTGTTTCTTTATACGTAGTAAAAATCACGATTTCTGCCAATGGAGTTTAAAATAACTCATATTTTCAACATACGTATACTAAGCGAATGAAATTCCTTCATTTCTATTTAGTCGCAACAAAGCTGTCTGTCGCGTATGTCATTCTTGGTACACATTATTAATGTTGTTACGCTTGCCATTGGTTAATTCACTTAGTATTACAATTTTCTTATCTGTAGTTTTAATCTTTTTAAATTCTTGGCTATGTTTGTGTTCCTTTGAACCGTTGCATTTATATTATTAAGTATTGTCATAAAGGTCAACAAACAACATTAACACATACATTGTAATAGTCCTTATCTGTACACGAAATCTATACAATTGAGTTCATTAGATTTATACGATTTAAAACATATTGCCAAAGCATATTTGTTATTTGAATTGAAAATTAAAGCCTTTAACTAACATAAAAACACACGCAAATGAACTTAGTACATTAATATAATTAAAAACATGTTATCAATGAATATTTTGAGTTTTAAATAGAATATTATAACCTTTATCTTACAATAACATACGTAAACGAACTTCTTTAATTAACATAGCTAAATAGCTATTACTATTAAATGTTTGTGGCTTTATATTGAGCATTATATCCCTTATTTAATATAAAACATATCAAATAAACTTATTTAATTAATATAATTAAAACATTACCAATGAATGTTTTGAGTTTCACATGAAATATAATCTTTATCTTACGTAATAACATACGTAAATGAACTTCTTAAATTAACAAAACTAAATAGTTATTACTATTAAATGTTTGTGGCTTTATATAGAGCATTATATCCTTTACCTAATATAAAAACATATGCAAATTAACCTATTAAAATAATATAGTTAAACTACTATGAATGAGTATTTAGGTCCTTAAATGGAAATTTCCTTTCCTTTCAAGTGTTTAAAGTTAGGTTTTAAATTCTTAACTTCCCGATAACCTAAGCGTGGTTCTGGGTCTTCAGAAGCTCTGGTGCAGGTTCTGCGGATTCTAAGAACTAAGGCTACTCCTAACGTTACTAAAAGTACGCTGGGTCGGACATTCGAGCTCTTCCCTTCGGGGAGTCGCCGAGTGTGTTCCCGCAACTGCGAGTAATTCAGAATGTCGCAGCAGTCGTGCCAGCGTGATGAACCGCACAAGAGCTGGGGAGACTGATGGATTCGGTCCCCTTACTGGTGAACCAAGTGGTTGGTACTGGGAGCCAAGCCGACGGCGTGGTTAAGCAGCGTATGCTTCTATCTTTTTGTGGACGGAATAGAAAGATGGGCAAACGGGTGAAGTAACTGGATTGTGGGGTAGCATAATTGTAAGAGGGGGTTGGTTTTTACTCTAGGTGCCGATTTAATGGAAATACACACCAGAGAAGTGCTTCAGGCATGTATTTTGCTGAGCTGGGGAAGATCCCTGCATATAAACTTCTTAACTATTTGACAGAAGTGATGGAAATGATTTGGAGTATCAACCCAGTAGACAATCCTCTCATTGTGTTAAACGTCTCACAGCAATATTCAATTTTAGGAAGAGAAAATGCTCGGTTAGTTAATTTTCCCGTTTCTATGGAACTAATGGAGGTATAAGTTTTCTTTTGGCATCACTGGAAAAGCGCTTACGAGGGGCGTTCGGAAATGATTTACAATAGCGGCGTTTTACGACCATCGATCATTCATAGGGCTAGATACTAGTATGCCATGCAGATATTAGATGGCGGTTGTAAGCTGAGTGTGAATTGAAAGGATAGTGTTCGTTTGTTGTCAATTGGAGAAAGACGTGTACAAGGTGAACTGCATAGTTTTTGTGAAAGGAAGGCGTTAAAACTGCAGAAATTCATAGACGTTTAACTACGGTATGTGGTCAAGAAGCTCCTGCACACAAGATCGTTTACAACAGAGTCAATGGGTTCGCTAGCGGCAGGGAATCTGCACACGAGAATGTGAGTACTGGACGTCTGTCAACATTGAAGCTGTGTCTGAATTGATTAGGGGCGAACTCAAGGTTTGCACTAATTTCGTCTAGTTTTCCTCTATTAAAACTGTGTTTCCGCGTGGGTTTTTGTCGTGCAATGATCCAGTAGAATGAAATACGTTCGCAATATCGTGAATTGCTTTTCTGGAAGGAGACAATTGACCAGGGAACTGCAGACGACAAGCTGACTGGTATTTGTGGTAATATTTACACACGAAAATGCGCTGCTCGAGAGTCAACTGCTCCATCTCGTCGAAGTTCAACTACTAAACTGCTTTAAAGCGACATTCAAGGACAGGAGGGGAGATTTTAGAGGAAAGAGTAGGGAGCGCCGCTCGCAGCCGATGGAATTCAAAACACAGCGTGTGCGGTATACTTTTTACGTGAAAGCTCTGTATTATTTTAATGACCCGTATCGTACATTTATTCCCTAGAGAAAGAGAGTGGGAGACAATGTAACATTTATAGCTAGCGTTACTCACGCTCTCCGTGAAACTCTTGGTTGATCCGCAGTGAATCGTGAGAATTCCAGTTTATAAGAAAACCTGTACATGTAAAAAGTACGTTTTATATAAAAGCTCATGAACCAAAGTCAGTATAGTAGTGTGAACAGGAAGGAACAGGTTATCAGAACTTTGCAAAGGAGGTAAAGGATAAATTTACGAAAATTGATCAAATATAAACCGGACTCTTTATTTTACTGCTTATGAGTAGAGTGTATGTGCCTTGTTAGGAGCAGGGAGAAAATCGGTTTACCCTACACAGCCGTTTCGTTTATCAGTAGCATCATGCCCGAGCAGAGGTACACTCACCATTTGTCAAATCATGTATTTTTTTTTTTTTTTTTTTTTTTTTTTTGGCGGATGGGCGTAAACCCAGCAGAAACTTTACAGAGAATACAATTTGGGGAATAGACTAAGACAAAGTGTTTAAGTATCAAAAGAGCTGCATAGAAGAAGAGTCGCCGATGTCGTCCTCGGACTAGTGTAAACCACAAAAGTCAAGACAAGGTGCATTCCTTCAATTTTCTGCACCTGTGGGAACGTATCGGAGACTTTTGACTCAATTCCGGGATCAAGGAGAAATGTTTTTGCATCACGATGAAACATGGTGCACCATTATACTCCTGGAACGAAACAAGCGAGCATGGAGTGGAGAAAAAGAGGGGGGGATCCGCTCATTTCAAAGCAAAAACTCGCCTGTCAGCTCCCAAGGCATTTTGTGCATCGATTTTCTTCTTGATCGTCGAATATTTAACACAACTTAATACTGTCACTCTCGTGTTAAGACAACAAAGACGTCAGCAACCACGTCTATAAGTTCTTGAAGACAACTACACTCCGTTTACTTTGACAAGGGAAATTCTGGAGAAAGTTCACTGGGCAGCATGGGAACACCCTCCTTATAGCCCAGACTTAGTCTTGCAGTAACCACAAGCTTGGACTGATAAAATAGATAAAAGAAGCACTGGAGGGGGATGTCGAAGCATTTTAATGCAACTGGCTTGAAATACAACCCCACTTTTCTTCAATAATGGGATTATGAAGGTTCCTGTCCGTTAGGGAAAATGCATTTGTAACTCGGGACATAATGTAGAAAAATAAAACCTGTCCCATTTTTATTTACTTTGGTTTAAATAAATTACCATAAATCCGGCTTATATTTGATTTACCCTATTATGTACAAAGAATAAAACTAAAACATAAATAACATGATATATTTTGTTATAGTTCCCCATATTACCAGTTTTGCTACATATATACATTGTGTACAGATAAAATGAACATTTTTTCTTATACATTTAATTAAACAAAAAACATTGAACATCAGGAGTTACATAATTGCTTACAAAATTAAGTGTGTACAGTTGATGAACATGTAAATAAATAACACCGAGGGTTTGGCTGCAAAACGGCCATCATTTTAAACTGATCTTCTTTCTCGTTAAGTGTCTTTATAAATATTGTGACCTCGTGGAGAATTTGTAAATAGCTGTCGAACAGTTATGAAAGCTTTAGCAAGGATGAAATAAATGTTCAAGGTTTTTAATGACATTTACAGTTGTATCTCTGACAACTGTGTTGCAACTTTGTAAAAGGAAATAAAAATATTTGTGAAGTGAGTGCAGATTAATATTCACTGCCTTTATTTTATATATGTAATTTTATCTTTGCATTTAACTGATGTAAAATATGATTGATATTGATAAATTATTAAATAATCATCATATTCTAAAGGAAAAAGTGCAATTTGAGAACATTATTAATATCATATAAAAATATTCTTGCTGCAAATCATTGGACGGTTGCATTTTTACATGGGTTTACTACTTAGCGTTCAATAAACATATTTTTAAAAAATAAAATCACATTTTTTTTAAATGTGATATTTGCCTTATGTAAGCAATGCTTAAAAACTAGCGATTCCTTTGAAAATCATATAAAACTATTTTCATATCTACAATAACTGATTATGTGAGGTAACTATTTTTAGCATTTCATACAGGTACTCTTTTTTTTTTACAAAGATGTTATTTTAAAGCTGAATAATTTACTTCTCGTTGCTTTCTAAGAAACAAAATGTATTATGTTTAAAATAAATTGATAAATGACAAAAACACTAGAAGCAGTAATTCATGCAGAGTATAAACAGCTGATTTATTTGTTTGGGATCGTATACCTCACTTGACATTGAAAGCAAACTCCCGTTAAGATTCTTGGATATAGCTGGTGTTCATGGTAACATAGCAACAAATAGAAACAACACATGTTCGAACAACATTAATTTCATAAAGGCTCCCTCAATGCACAAAAAGTTGAATACATGCGGTTATAAACTTTGTCATAAACATAGTACATGTCGTGGAGCTGTACCTCTTTAGAAATAAACATAGTAAAACCTCGTTAACACAAATACCAAGATTAAATGAACAAAAATTTAGTTCTAGCATGACTATGTTGTTTATTATTTAGACATATGAATCCTGAAATATTTTTGCGTCATAGATATCACTTTATCAACCCCCAATGCTTTTCCCTCGCGGAGCATACAAAAAGTTTAGAGAGTACCATGAAAAGTCGTTGCGGTAATCCAGCTGAGATATTAAGCAGAGCCCAATACACTCGATCGCATTGTGTAAGATCAAGGCTGTAGGGTGGATGGTAGAGCAACTGAACTTTTCCAGTCTCCTGTTTCCTCAGATTTGTAACTCTGAGCAGGGTCGAAACGTTCAAGGCTGTAAAGCTGAATCTACCCAAAATTAGTCTGTTGCCTTATTTGTATTGATGAACTGGAACATTTCCTTGTTTGAACTAGTGCGTTGTCTGTGACGCAGATCGTAATAATACTCGGTCTGCCTTGCGCAAGCTTAAAGTGTATTTTCAAGTCATTGTCAGGGAGCTGAAAGTTCATAAATATTTCGTTACTGTTAAGACAATCTCCCTTTCCGCCCTATTATAACGTTTGCCCTGTTCTGGGAGTTTGTAGAACCCGAAACCCAACATAAGGACCAAATTGCAGATATTTATTATTTCGGCAATTTTAGTCGCATCTGATAATATGGAATTATGTAATGGAGATTACTACTGTATATTAAATGCATTCTTAAACTACTTAGTTGTATTTTAATATACGATAGTTTGACAACTCTTCATTTATAACTGTACTCCATCAAGTTTGCATTGTTCGCAGTCGAAACTTGAGGTCAGGCAAATATTATCCTCATAGACCGAAAGCGTTACACTTGCACCTAGGTCTTGGGTTTGATTCCCGGTTCTTTATTTACTTTATGTAACTTCCCTTAATACTATTTCATTGAACGTGAGGTTTTGATAACTCATTATTTATAATTGTTTTCCATTTAATTGTCATACGCAGCGGAATGGCTTGGTATCTTATTAAGTTATTATTCAAAGAGTTTTGCAACCAGCTTATCCATAGTTAGAAAATAATATCTACAGAAATGTAAATCACGCAGCCGGCAACAATGGACCTTAAGCTGTCAAAATGCATAAGTACAAGTTTTAAACACCCATAGTCACTGTCATACAGTCTGTTGAGTTCAGTCCTGTGTCAATTGCTGGTGAAAAAATCATGAATATTTCTAAACAAAACTTTACGTTCTACATTTTCACACGCTATAAGCAGGTGAAAGAGCGAGTACTTGGTAGCTGTTCATGGTGATCAAGTGTGTTCATTTGATATCATTGTAAGATGACTTCGATCATTTGAAGAAGGGCGAGAGACTTTGAAAGACAAACCCTCGCTCTGGCCGGTCTCGGGAAGTTGTGAACGAGAGAACAATTCAAAGAGTGAGGAACTTGGTGGAGAAACATCGACATATTACTGTTGAAATGTTAAGTGTGGAAGTGTTGGCAGCATTGACAGTACACTCCATGAACATTTAAAACTGTGAAACACCTGTGCAAAATGTGTTCATCATTCCCTAACCAAAGAAGAGGAGAAAGGCATGTACAAGGAAACTGCTGAGCATGTTTACACCAAATGGTGCTAAACGTTTGGCAGATACATGCACTGGTGATGAAAGTTGGTTTTATTTCTATACCTCCCCAAATAAAGCTCAGAACTGCGTGTGGGTAAATGAGAATAACTCAAGACCAGTTGTTCTTCACAAGATTTTCGTTCTCGGAAGCGAATGTTCACTGTTTTCTTCAACTATGTGGTTGACTGTATGTCAGAAAGAATGACAATGAATGGAGAATACTATGACACTTATATTTTGTATCCTTTATTTGAAGAGCTGAGGCGGCGGCGTCCAAAGACAGGAACTTCAAGGCTTTGCACGACAATGCGTCTCCTCACAGAACGGCTGCAAATTTGAGGAAACTGGAAGTCGCCAAGTCCAGTTGCTTGGCCATCCACCCTACAGCCCTGACCTTGCACCGTGCGACTTCTGGTTGTTTCCTCGAGTGAAATCTTGTATTACTGGAAAATCATTTAAACAGTGCAGGACTTTGCTCAAGCTATAAATTCAGCTCTGTTGACAATATCTAAGTCAGTACTTTGGACAAGTGGTTGCACCGTCTACAACTGTGAGTGGGGAGAGATGGAGAGTACTTTGAAGTATTGTGAGAATAAGTTTTCGAATTCAGTTCTTAGCTTGGACTTTAAGGTGATACTTGGAAAGCTTTTTGAATGCCCCTCATAACAGCGTGGCGACAGTTTTGCCATTTACTTTCTAGTCTTCGTACACTAGGGCTAGAGTTTTAAGTTACCAAACACTGAATAATTAAATTAAAATTAAGCAAAATGAGCGTTTTACAGATCTTAAAAGTATAAGCGATAAATTGTACAGACTACTTTAAACAACGATCGTATTATTATAAGCCTGAAAGTTCAGTCATCGTTTAATAAAAACTTTTAACAGAAACTATCGAGTTTTAAATCTCTTAGAATTCGTATTAACGAGGTTTCAGTGTATACTTCTTCAGCACAAAAGTATTTAAGTTTGTATAATTTTGGAAGGGGCAGGATCGCTTACTAAGATTTTGTATTTAACATTTACACATAAACAGATGGTGGTGCACAGTCTCCAGTGAGATACACAGTTATTACATGACCATATAATCAAGGAGTCAAAGGGAAAATGATGAAAGAAAGTCGAAATATAATAAAGAAAAAGAACTAATTAAAGCTAATAGATGCAAGAGGAAGATAAACGAGTCGCTAGATGAAGAACAGGATATTAATGAAAGTAGAGGATAGTAATGAAGCATGAAAAGGTGAAAAATGTATTGAAAATATCAACACATGAGATCCATCAAAAGGTACTGGTTGTAAATTGCAATAAATCTGAAGGCTCTTTTTAAAATAACATTTTCTGTCGTGGTTTCTTTGAGAAATTTGTGAATTGCTCAAAGATTTAGAATTTATTTAGGTCTTCCAATAAGAGTGTTTTAACATAACAGCTGCCTTTTAGACCCAAGATCGCGGATTCAGCCCCGGCTAGAGTTCAAACTATGGCTTCCTCCGGAAGGGAAGTAAAGCTGTGGGTCCACTGTCGTACATTTACGGCACGATAAAGAACCCCAAGCCTGAAAAAAAGAGGCCTCTGAAGAAAAGTTATCGTCTGTTTCACGTCCTGAATAGAATGGGTCGCTGATCTGAGATGTTAAAGAACGTCCGTAAATAAAGCAAATGAAAAAAATGCATAAGAGCCACCGTGTTTATGAAGTTTTAACAGTAATATTTTTCACGTTGTCGCAGTTGTTGTTGAAAAACAACCATGGAACATTACACCATTCAAAAAGGCGTAGAAATCGCCGTAAGTTATTATCAAAATGGACCTACGCTGTATACGCTGAGCGAAAACGTTAAGGCAACTGATTCTGTCGCAAATCAAACAACGACGCCAACACTACAAGAAAACGTAGTCGCCATTCATGAGAGGGCACGTGAGAATCCACGGAAATCAACTTTTCAGCAAGTTTCACATGAAATGTGAATTTCATCGACCGAAATTCCGAGGATTTTGCATCAGGACTTGAAGTTGCACCCTTACAAAATTGTTTTAATTCAAGAACTGGAGCCAAATGAACATTCACTGCATCGTGTACTCTCTAACTGACTATGGAGTAACTGGAAGTTGACCCTACTTTTAGCAATGAAGCCTATTTTTGGATGAATGCTTTTGTTCACGAACAAAATGGAGCAACAAGAATCCAATGGAGATTCAAGAACGACCATTTCATCAAAGAAAGGTAACCTCTGGTGTTGTTTTGGTACGGCGGAATCGTTAGCCCATATTTTTCCCAATATGAACGAGGAAAAACTCTTACTGTCATGCAGAGAGATACCGGGCTGTTATAAAGGATTATTTTTGGTCTCATTTGGAAGGCATGAATTTCAGGAAGATGGCGCCACAAAACAATCACCTTTTTGAAGTAGAAATTCAGAGGCTTCATTATTTCGCACAGTGGTGATGTTAACTGGTCCCCAAGAGCACAGTTTTGTCACGGTTTTATACCAACAGGCCAGAAATAGCTAAAGACCTAAAGAATGTCCTAATAACCACGCGTGTTATTCATGAAATTGCGCCTGTTTATGTTTGTCTGACATTGAAATTTGACACTAGTGACATTAAGTTTGCTTCAAAACAATAATTAAATAAATATATGTCTTTAGTTTATGCAATTTGTTTCATTTTACAAGCATGGCACACTTATTGGAAGACCCTATACAAAGTCTTCATTGGAAATCATTATGTAATCAGGGACTAAAGCCTTCTAAACTATTGATTAAAGTGTCAAAAAACTTGTATTTATAATAAGTTTGTAGCAAGTGTCAAGCTTGATTTCAAACTTCGGAATGTTTCGCTAAAGTGTTTTAAAAGACATAGTACTGGACATTTCATAATTTTGTCGCCCGTTTCACGGCAGCTGATGAGTTCGGCAGTCAAAGCGGTATCTCGGCAAAACTGATATATCTAGTCTTACTATAAATACTCTCACAACTTTTGAAGATGATTGTATCCCCCTCTAATAGCCAGCACATTCCTGAATTGTGGTCTAGTCATTGAGAGTTCAGCTGCAGAAGCGGAAAGTTGTGTTAGTTTTCAAGATGGAATGGAACAATTATGAAGATCGTGTAAATGTGGTAACTTTGCTCCAGGAGGCAAATCTACGCGTGAGATTTAAAAAAATTCTCCAGATTTTTTTTTTAACAGTGTTTAACGCCCGTTTTTACTACTGAGGCATCACAGGCAATGGACACTGATAATACATAAAATGAAATGATAAATTGGGTAAGGATTATTTTTTTAAAGGAAGGAAGGTTTCCAGGCCTAAGTTTTAGGGCACCTCCCTGGCATTTGCCATTTATAAGAACTGAGGAAAACCTGGAAAAAACCTCAGTCTGGGGGGACAGTCCTGGCGGGAATTGAACCCCAGACCTCCCACAAGAACCTGAGCTTAAACGACCTCTGCCACACTATGGCTTTGTGACCAGGGGAAACCAGGAAAAAAAACTCATTGTCATGATGGCCGGCCCTAAGGGATTTTAACCTAGAACCTCCAGAATGAGAGTCCCAAGCTTTGCCGCCTGAGCCACTCCGCTTGGTAATGAAGAGTGGAATGCTCCAAAAACACAACGTGGACTCTCGTGTTTCTGAAAGCATAACAGTAACGAAACTATGATCCGGAAACAGAGACACACCCCCAACGAAAGTCAAGGCAGCAAGAAGTGGTACACAACAGTTTTGACTCCCGAAAGTCTTGAAAAACGGTCCAGAATTGACTTAGAAAAGTCAGATAATGTGTTTCCCCTCACTGTTGCCACCCATCATCCTAACAGCCCTAATCTGGCAACCGGCAACTTCTCCTTGCTGCCTTTGGTGCAGAACCCACTGCAGGAGAGCAACAGAAGATGCTCGAAGAGAACAATAAGTGACGTCAGTGCTTCCAGACTTGGCGCATGGAGGCTGAGGAGAAAACAATTTGAAAAGAATTGTATTTCAACTTGTCTTTAATATCCCACTTGTATCCGGAAAGTTTCCGAGTGTCGTTCGTTTATCGTAAGTATGAAGAAAACGTAAACCAGTTAAAGTCAAGGTGTAAAATTAGCAGAAGGTTTGTAGAGAATCTTTAAAACAAATAAATACAGAAAACAACTACAGGATATTACTAAAAGAAGCGTAAAAAACTTAACGTGAATATAAATGTGAATGAGACATACAAATTATCACTAACTGTTTAAGAATTATACATTCAGTTTTATACAAATATATTGTACTGTTTTTGTTTTTTCCATAAAAACAAATGTTAATCTTTGCCAGAATCAACAAGAAGAGTACGTGAGAGAACTATTTTGGGCCACTAAAAGGGATGTAGGTGTTATAAGCTCTGTAGTACGCTTAAATTACATAAACACAGAACATCATATATTTATGAAAGATATGTCAAAAGAGATTTAACAGATAACATTGGTTATACACAACATAAAACTTGTTTGTAGGCAGACATGCAATTTTCTATAATTCATGACAAAAAATTTGAGAAACGTTTTTCTAAATATGATGGGTTTTGTTTGAGCCTTTGATTTGGTGACAGCAGTGGCGGTTTTTTAGTATAAAAGCATCAAGCGAACTCAGTTCAACGTTTATGTCATGAGAATGACATTTGAGATCATTGCAAATGGAATTTTAAAATAATCCAGAGATTTTTGCTCATCTTCTACTGCTGTTAATTTTGTGCCACTGTTAATTGACAACTAAATAAAATTTCTTTTTGTTGCCTTTTATGTCTAGACGTACTACGTTTATTTCTCTGATGTCTGTTCAGTAGAAAAGAGACAGATAAATGTCTATTAACTGAAAGTTGCTGTAGGTGAAGTATAATTTCAAGAAATTTTAATGTTTTAAGACTTTTATAAGCTTACTTGCAAACACTTCATCATTAGAGATGTAAAGGTAATGTGTAAAATATCTCTTTTACAGTAATGCTTTTTTCTTTCTACAAATTGTTACTTTACTATTATATCTTAAAATACATTTAATATAATGAGAAAAATGATTAATCAATAATTGTTCTAATTTTGTTACAAAAACTGTCTTTAGACATAGAATAAAAAAATAATGTTATGAAATGAGGATTTATGTTCTTCTATACTTTTTCCTATCAGTGATAAAAAATACTGACAATTAAAATTTAGTAAAATTTATTCATTTATTTATTTTTGACACTAAATATCGCAACTTTCTCAAGCCAGTGTTTATACTTTTACCTATATTTGCATGGAATGAACTATTGAAATATATAGAAAGTGGTTAAGAGATTTTAAGAAAATAAAATAGAGGTGAAAATACAAAAATTTACTTGTGCAAATTTTATTTTCACAAGAAAATGTTCCATCTTATTGGTTTTATGAGGTTTGTCTGAAAAGTATCCGACCTTATTTTTTCTCGCGGAAAGTACTTATGATAAGTTGGCAGCATTGTGCACAGAGGAATAGGGAGCTTTCATGCGTTGAATTGATTCGATTTATTTACGGACGCTCTTTAACAGCTCAGGTCATCAGCGTCCCATTCTATTCAGGGCGTGAAACGGCCGACAAATTTTGCTCAGAGGCCTCTTCTTTCAGGCTTGAGGTTCTTTTTCGTGCCGTAAATGTACGACACGGGACCCAGGGCTTTACTTCCCTTCCGAAGGAAGCCATACTTAGGATTTTTACGCCCGAAAAAATCCATAGGTCCTGGCCGGGTTTGAACCCGCGATCTTGGGTGTAGAAGGCAAGTATGGTTACCACTACACCACCAGGACCAAATATTGCTTAACTTGCCGGAGCGTCAGCTGGCGAACAATGTTGTGTGTGATGTCACATTTTCAGGATGATGATATCTACATGTGAAGCAAAGATCCAGAATTTCGTGACAAATAAGGCCATTGCAATCGTTCGCCAGGTTCCTTACATTCCGGATATCTTCTGTAGTTCCCGAAGCTAAAATCTACAATGAAAGGAAATTATGTACAACGGGATGGTGGTGTTGAGAACAACAAAGGCATTCTAGGGGTGCTTCTGTGGAAGTCCCTGACAACTAACTACTTTGTAGGGAGTTAGGCAGTGAAACATACAAGCTAGTAACTTTTCCCCTCATAAGGTCGGGTACTTTTTAGACATACCTCGTATTCGTGATTTGATGGTTTGAACTAGTGTGAAAATCCTAGAGAATTTAGCTTCGAATAATTATTGGGACATACTGAACTATTAATTATTTTAAAAGTAATCGTGTAAAATGAATTCATATGTCTTCCATTTGAGATTTTGAGTGAATTAATGACATTTAATGAATTCTACAAAATACTGACGAAATGAAATGTACTTTTTATTGAAATTGTTTGAAAAAATACCTTGTAATCATGTTTCACCTACAATCAACATTTCTGTCTGTAATTGAAGTGCCAGGGAGAAAGCTGATAAATTCAAAATCTTTGGTCTATTGAAAGGAAATCCAGACTTGTATCTCCAAAAATATTCATGTCAAAAGATTTCAAAGGACTATATTTCATAGATTATTAAATTTTTGAGTTCTATTTGAATTTGTTACATTCTTTCCTAATATATTTCATAGTTATTTGAAGGAATAAAGTCTCACTTTACTGGCAATCTAATTTACTTGACTTGAAAAAAATAGTATTTGGAAAGATTTAACTACTTCAAAACTTCCTTTTCTCTTTCCTAAAAAATGCAATGATTTATCAGTTTATTTATCCTGGCTCTTCGTTCAGCATGGCGTTTATATCGATGATATTTATGTTTCCCTAATTTTATTACAATAGACGGCCCTTTCATTAACCACATCTTAATTTTATGCACAAAACTGCAAATGGGACTTTTTTTTTTCTAAGATGTTTCGAAGACCAATGCGATATTAATAGTACTAGGCAGGCATTACAGGTTTCTTAGCTTTGAGGATTGAGAGCAAAATATAGAAAAAATCAACGATATGATTAGTAACAAGGCTGGTTAATGACAGAGTAGCTTTAAGATCAAAACCGCCACTGTTTTTCTTCCAGTTTTCATCAAAATATTATGCGATTCTTTTTACTGCTTAAATTGAATAAAAGAACTGCGATGCTCAAAGCTTTCTGTTAAGTATTTTATCAAAAGACATGTTCTAGATGTGACAGAGGTGATAAAATTATACTTAAGTAAGGGAGATATCCTGATTAATTCAGATAAAAATAAAAAGGTTGCACCGTTGCCTACATATACTTCACCGGTCGTTTCCCTTACATGAATACTACATTCATTTGTTTGAACAAACTATAAACAAAGGGACCAGACTTTATGTCTGGTGGCTGTTCCTACGTTTGATGGGTTCCAGTGGGGTATAACGACTTGCGATGTGTATTGTGGGTGCTACAGGCAGGGGATTGGTCACATCTGGGCATCTGGTGAGCCTAATGACAGGGCGACCCTCTACTGGAGGCTCCTCGAATATTAGCTGTTCTTCTAAACTCGGTCGCCGCCATTTTGGTGTCGGACTTCCAACCTCTGCTCTGCAGTCGACCTGTTGAAACTGACAAAAATAGTTAACGCATTATTTTCACTGCTTTGCATTATTAAATTTAGTTGGCATAGCTACCTGAAGCGCAAAAGGGATGGGAGAACAGATTACTTGTCAACATAAAAGACCCTTTTTGAAAAAAACGCGGAGAGTGTTGTTTCTTTTCCTTATGTGCGTTTTTTGGTGGATTCCGAAGGAATGGGTATAACCGTAGTACCATGAAAAGATTTTTGAAAAATTTCTTCAAATATCCATCGATCCTGCTTACTAGGTACCGAAAAAGACGATGAAACATTTTATATTTTATATATAACTAAAGAAGCAGAAAAAGGGATAAAACACTTAGAAAAAATATTATCGAAGTGTTTGATTCTTTTTCTGCTTCTTTCATTGTTGTTATTTTAGTTACATTGTTCATAGTATTACTCTATTTTTCATTTATGTTATATATACACATACCAGGGTAGGTCCATAAGTTTCCGGCCTCGCCGATAAGGATTATCACTGTCACAATTTGTATCTGGTGTCATATCTTTCTGTTAGTAAATAATTGCCACTCTATTGTGTTCAGTTGTTCAGATATAGTTGCTTAAAGAAGTTTATGTGTAGAAGATTGTGACTTGATCAAAATGGAGTATCGAGCTGTTATTAAGTTCTTCATGACTCGAAATGAAATTAAACAGCGATTGGACGGTATATATGGGGAAGCATCCCCCCATATTCTATCGTAAAAGAATGAGCCAACTTTTTCGAATGGGTCGAGAAAGCATTGAAAACGAAGAGCGTGCAGGTCGGCCCTTGGAGGTGCTCACCCCTGAAAATATCGCTCTTGTGGAAGGAGAAATTATGGAAGACAGAGGCCCAAAGTTACGGAAATAGCAGCAAGGTTGGGTCTTTCTAAAACAACAGTCCTTCGAATTATTCATGAACATTTAAACATGAATAAGGTTAGTGCCTAGACTTCTTTCCTCAGTCCAAAAGCAGCAACGAGTCATCTGTGGTCAGGCTTTTTTGGAGCTCTGCCGTGGCAACGAGAGAGAAGTTCTGCAAACCATTGTTACAGGAGATGAAACTGTGGTCCTCAGCTATGATTCCTTGTTCAAAAGAGAATCAATGGAGTGGCGTAAACCTGGCGAAGCACCGTCTCTAAAGGCCAAGGTCACTCAGTCAACCAAGAAGATCGTGGCCACCATATTTTAGCACTGTGAAGGAATACTCTTCATTGACTTCAAGGAGAGGAACACCACAGTAAATGGGGAGCACTATGCTGGCCTACTGCACAGACTACGTGCACGACAACACGCCTGTGCCCACAGTTCTTGTTGCAAAGGAAGCTGTGAGGAAAGCTGGCTTTAAGGAGATCGACCGCCCAGACCTTTTACTGTTTCAGGTTGCTGCAGAAAACAATAGATTATGCTATTACTTATATATTTATATAGTTTGACTAAGCTCTGTCGGTTTTTTTTTTCTCGCAAAATTAAAATTTCAAGCTTTGGCAATCATTATATTCACAACAAAGAGATTTTTGTGGGAACCAATTGCTGCCAAGAGTTAGACTGTTAAGCTGGTAGATTTAGTTTTTTTAGAGTTAGCCAATGTATAGAGAGGCGCGGTCAAACACGAACAATCTCTATGGATGTAAGGTTATTAATTTCAGTTCGGTTAAAACAGCGCACCATTGGTTGCAGAAATATTCGCAATAAGATGATTCAACCTGTATAAGAAATTACTTACTTAGGTTTACAATTCATTTTAACAAAATTTGTGACTTACAATAGATCTAATGGTGATAAATGAAAATGATTCTATAGACGATTATGTAAATTCTAATTATGACGGCTAAGTCATGGCGAGCAAGAGACAACACGAAAAATAAAAAATACACGATTGAAAGTGTATGTAATGTAGTTTTCAATGAAGTCAACAGATAGTGTATGTGAGCAGAGCTGCGTGTCTAGAGGGCCGCCTACATCCTGCCTTTCATTGTTAGTAGAAAATGACATATAATTTCAATAGCATGTCTTAGATTTTTCATGTTGTCCCTTGATCGCGAAGGGGGAAAGAATAGTTGCCGTGACTTAACCCTCGTATTATTTAGATCACTTAGCATGCGAATTTGGGTTTGTTATAAGCAGAGCCCGGAAGTTAGGCAAAAAGCGTTTTCTATCTGGGTGAGTATATTTAAGAGTTAGATAAAAACGAACATGTTTCCGCACATTTAGGATTGGTAGGGCCAGTTAGTATTTTATCTTTTTTTTTCACCTATTTGGGCTTCTGTTGCCTATTTTAAGGGTTATACCTTTATTTTCCTGTTTTAGATCGTTATAGAAAATTTAAAAAGTACATAAAGAATTGCGATGTATGAAAGTGAAGAAAATTATAAAAATTAAATGGCATGTTTACCTCACAAAAATATTTATTGAGAATTTTGTTATACTTTTATTTCTTTTCAAGCAGCCCTAAACTTTCTCCTCAAAGCATTCACTTAAGCTCCTTAAGTAGAACCTTCATTAGTGAAAGGAACGCACAGTTACCTCAGGCATACGAATACCAGGAAATAGGATGGGGGAAGTACTGTAGTTTCTAAGAGTCCCTGCGAATTACCTTGTATCGATCTGCGCGAAACAATTCTAGGAAATTTTGGCGTGGGAAACTTCTGAGCTGCGTAAATGTAACAAACAATTGCAAGCGAGAAAGATGAGAGCGGTACAGCTGTGTAATAAACCGTCCCTACCATGTGTTCAGTACGGAAGTAAGAGAGATACTAACCTCATTCCCCTATAAACGTATAAACAGAAATTGAACTCGACCATAAACCAGTGCAGATCTTATGCTCATTTACCAGGACTATTCAAAACGACTTTATTTTGTCTTGATCAACATTTCCATGATGTTCTGAAAGGTGAATGTTCTGTTGTAACTGGTATGAGTACTTCTGAAATAGTTTGTTTTAAATATGCTGTAATCACTTCAGTGGAAGTAGAACGTTCTTTTTCCATGATGAAAAAGGTTCTCTCTGACAAGCGACTATGACATTTGATACATTGAAAAAACAACTTGTTGTTGTTTGTAACCGAGAAAAGTAAGCTTAAGTACTTTAATTGTGTGATAAAAATATCTTAAATACCTATTTTATATTAATAATGAGTGATATTATTATTCTCTGATTTTACATTTAATAAATGCCTATTTTAATTATATTACTACCTATTTTAAGTGTATTTTTTGCCTGCCTATTTTAATCAAAATAAATGCCTTAACTTCCGGAATCTGGTTCTAATAATATTTCGATAAAGCTGAACTATTGTCATTGAACATTTTAAACCATTAGGTAATATGCGTGGGAGACCCTGGTGACCGGTGCTGTTCGGAATAAGAGTCGCGTATAGAAGCGTTTGTGACATCACGTGTCTGTCCGCTCAGTCAACTATGTTCTTGTTGTGAGGTACACAAGAACGAATGCTAGTTATCAGGTTATTGGAAAATTAATTTGCCTAAAGTTAATTATGTTGCGAGCAGATTTTTGTCTTCTTATTTTGCACGAGTTCAAACTACTGCTTGATGCTGCGCAAACATGGAAGCACAGAATGGGGGAATCCTTCTGGAGCACAGTTCGAACAATTATATAGTGGGGTCAGAGCCTTGAAAAGGCGAGAACATCATAGAGCTTAAGCAAATACTCAAGAGAGTGCTAAAAAATTCAGACTTATATTTTCAGCAATGTGCGATGAGAGTCAAATGGGGAAAAATTCAAAGTTTTGGCTGGGATTCGAACCACGGATATTCGGTCTGCTTTGCTGATGCTCTTCTATCTGAGTTACCGTGCTGCGAATCTACCAGATCCATGTGAAAAGATAGCGAAGAAACGAAAATTCCGAAGGAATTGCGGTTGTACCCATGAAACAATTTTTTAAAAATTTCTTCAAATGTTCATCGATCTGACTATATAAGTGTGTGTGTCCGTTAACGCTCTAGCAGTCGCAATTTTTGTTTTTGCTCAACAAAACTCGGTATATAACCATCAATCAACAAACAATTCGTCCAGTTAAGCAGCAAAATTGAACCTTTGGGAGTAGGGATTAAAGTAAAGGGAATATTTTTTTAAAAAAAATTGAAAATTATTGTAGCGGCCTCAATTTTTGTTTTTTCTCAACAAAACTCGGTATATTTTGTTTAAATAAATTGATAAAAGTAGTTTAAGAAAATCAGGGCAATTGGGCCATTAGGAGTGGGAGTATACCTGAAAAACAAGTGGGAGTTAAAGCGAAATTTAAAAATTGGAAGATACCCAAATGCACGTTTGGTTTGAATGTATTCTGTCTTCCCTAAACCGACTTTAAAGTCAAAACTTTCAGCGTGATCCTCGCACTTAATGGATTTTCTTCTCTCCGACATAGCTCCTAATGCTCTCTAACTTTTTCATGTTACCTTTCTCCTTACCGAATTGCGTCTCTTTTCCAGCGGGGGAAGCATGTGAGGTTTCTTACGCTGTCGCAAGGATTGCTGGGAGGGACCGCCATTTCCTGGGCACGGTATGGGCGCCGTACCCTGTGAGATGTTGTCCTTCATATCTTCTGGTTCCGAGGTAGACCCACCTTCAGCCACTTTGCCTGCAAAATTATTCCAACTGTTAACTAACAACGGCACTTTCTCAACATGGCTCAGCTTTGAAAGACTGAAAGTAGTCATTCGTTTTTAGGCACTAGCCACACTTCAAATGAATATGTGTCCTTTGGAGGGCGTAATTATTAAATATTGTTGATGATATGGGGGGGGTTGGCAATGTCGAATAAGTGTGCATTTTGTTGGACATATAGACCGTTCGGTAGGTTCGATCTGTATGACGGTTGCTTGTTTGACCGTAGGGAAAGGCTAATTCTGCGCACGCGCAGAATGTGAATGCGTTGAGTTTCAACGGTTTCTTGGGAAGTCGATTGGGAACTTTTGAAGAATTTTTTTAAAAAAAAGTTACGAAAAAATGAAGCCTAAAAGGGGGAAAAATTACCCGGCGCCTACCACCAATATGTCAAGCCCACTTTAGAGGGACGAGCTCACCTTCTTGTTATCTGCGTGCATTCTAAACACGCATTTAGGGCGAGGCTACCAGCACCTTGATTGTTCGGTTTCTGACGGTTAATTTTAGTTTAGGTACTTAGCTGGCTATCAGTTATTAGTTATTTTACTAGTTCCCAGTATATTGTAATTTTATTTAGTGTATGGAACCAGGGTGTGAAGTAACCACTAATATAATTACCATTAGACCACTAGGTTTATTACATTGTAAAGCAATTAACGTTACATCACATTATCAACTGTCGCTAAGGCAGCCCTTCGGAGTTTATGGCGTACTTCCTTCATCTTTAAAGGTTCCCACTGGACTCCTCGAGAAACCATCGAAATGCAACGCATTTACATTCTGCGCATGCCCAGAGGTAGGCTTTCACCACATTCAAACATGTAACGGAACGGTCTATATACCCAACTTACTGTACATTGTCAACCCGCCGTATTATCAATTATATTTCATAATTAAGCCCTTCATGTGCCATAATATAGTGTAGGAAAAGTAACATTTTCATTTCCAAAAGGGGAATTTATAAGAGTTGCAGAGTTTTACTACGTCACTATAAGTCTAAAAATATTCATTGGGAATGTGGACACCAAAGGCCAACCATGGACAAGACTGAGATATCGTATATTTCTGTTCCTACCCTGACAATCCAATCCAATATATTATTTTTGAGACCCAAACATCTATATGTGTTGTGCATTAGCTACCATCCAGTCCCGCTCCCTTTTAAATATAAAAATGGACGTACCTGCCACAGCCCCCCATCTCTTTAGGTTGATATTTTAGAGTAAGCGGTGAGTTGCAGAATTAACTCTCATGTTTCATCCGCTCCTACTTGTTGAATGCGCATATGTTCTCGACTGTATAGGCTGACAAGGAAACTGTCTTATTACAGGTAGACATAGTCGATAATCTGTGAGTCGCAGAATCACCTGTCACCCTCACGCCTGCAAGTTCCTTCTTGTACAGAGCACCCTAGAGAGGTATTGATTCGATAAAGTCGCGCTTCCATATTGAGACTTGAGAAGTCGAGTGCTGCTTGAGATTTTCATTAACAACCTGCTACACTGCCGGTCGTTAAAATTGTATCAAAAGGCACTATGTACGAAACAGGAAATATCTAACACCCCCTCAAGATATACAGCTACATTTAAGGAAGTGTTAATGCTGAGCAAAGCTATGGAGATTAATAGAGAGCATTTTCGAGTTATGATTTTGAAAGTGGCTTAAATGAGTTCAGCCACTTACATCAGGATTTTGGAGAAGTTTTTTCTTCAGGTGCAGCAGTATTCCGTTGATTCGTGAATTTAAGGGAGATCGACCTGATAAAACCAAAACCTATATATTTATTAATCCATTCTCTCCATATATTTATATAATGTAACCAAAATAAGTCATGCAATTTCAGACAAATCCATAAAATATTTTCTGAGAAAAATTTTATTGTGTGATTTTTACGAGTCTCCTAATAAAATGCTCCTTGCAGTGCCTTTCCATATTTTGGAAAGTGAGCTGCCCATTCGTGTTCCAAGAATAATTATAATGCAGACAAATTATCTGTATACTTTTTTAATTATCATTTTGGAAAAAAAAATCTCTTACTTTGTTGCATTTTATTTTAATTTAAAATATAAATGAAACATTATATTAGAATATATACTTGTCTTTGTTTATTTAAGTTTTACTGTGAATAATTTATTTATCAATGTCTCAAGAGCCTATGCTGAAACTTTAAAAATAGTTGCTACTATGAAAGTTTTCAGAATGAAAGAAATAACATTTTTATAAAATGTGATTTGATTATTGTTATCTTTTCAAAGCATTTTCCATTACATTCTATATAACGTTTCATCCATTCAAACGATTTTCTAAATGTTGAACGTCATGCGCCTTGGATAAGGTGCTAGTAAATGCTTCATATAGAACAAACTCGCACAGGGCTATGTCTGGCCTGTAGGGGGGAATGGAACAAATATTTGACTCCTGATTTCTTCAGAAATCGAGTTGTTTCCTGTGCAGTTGTCGCGGTGCAACAGGATTGCGCTCAAGCCAGTCTTAGGACATTTCATTCTCAGTAATTTGAAGACTTGAAGTAAGCATTTGCTGGTGTACCATTTGGTAATTAACAGTTTTTTGTCCCTCAAGTGCGACTGCCACTAGCTGAGAAGAGAGAACAGATCATCTTGTCAACACTTCTCACTCGCCTCGTTTTTGTTGAGGAGATTTCCTAGAAGGCTCAGACCGATGATTGTCGCTTAGTTTCTGAATCATACTGATCAATGTTATTTTTAATTTTTTTTAACTTCCTCCATCATATGTTTGCAATATTTTCTGACACACGTGCTTTTTCTGCTCTTCTGTGAGATGCAACAATTGCAAAACTTTCTGACAAGAAGTTTTTCTTTGAGGATTGTTTTACTACTGCTGATGCAATATTCAGAGCTTCTTGAATCTGATAATTTGTACATCGACGATCTTTCTATAACATATGCTCTGCTTTCATCACATTTTCTCCGTTGTTGCTATAGCAAACCGTCCTGGCGTTCTACATCTTCAAGGGAACCCCTTCTTCTCCTAAAATCTGCAAACCATCAATAAATAGTGGATTGCGAAGGGAAAAATAATCATAAAACATTAGTAAATCATAGTGTGAAAAGTTCTACCTTTAGATTTATTCTAGCGTCTGGCGCAGCAACCGCATACCTTACACAGCTGTACTGACACCACGCATTGTTGGAGCGCGCTCAAATTTAAACACGTTGCTATCTAAACTTGGAATACGAGAAGCATTCAAAAAGTTCAAGCTAAAGAACTGAATTTTTCAAAATACTCTCCATTTCTCTCCACACACAGTTGTAGACGGTGTAACCACTTGTCATAAGCACTGACTGAGATATTGTGAACAGCGCTGAATTTATAGCTTGAGCTGGTTTAAATGATTTTGCAGCATTGCAAAACTTCACTCGAGAAAACAACCAGAAATCGCACTACAAGTCACGGCTGTAGGATGGATGGTCAACCTGCTGGACTTTGACAACTTCCAGTTTCCTCAAATTTGCAATTGTTCTGTAGGAGACGCTTTGTCGTACAAAAGCAACAGTCTTGAAATTCCTATCTTTGGACGCCGCTGCCTCAGCTCTTCAAATAAAGGATACAAAATATAAGTGTCATAGTATTCTCCATTCATTGTCATTCCTTCTGACATACAGTCAAGCACATAGTTGAAGAAAACAGTGAACATTCGCTTCCGAGAACGAAAATCTTGTCAAGAACAACTGGTCTTGTGTCATTCTCATTTACCCAGACGCAGTTCTGAGCTTTATTTGGGAAGGTATAGAAATAAAACCAACTTTCATCACTAGTGCATATATCTGTCAAACGTTTAGAACATTTGGTGTAAACATGCTCAGCAGTTTCCTTGCACGTTCCTTTCTCTTCTTCTCTTCATTGGTTAGGAAATGTGGAACACATTTTGCACCATTTTTCGTAGCTTTAAATGTTCATGAAGTATACTGTCAATGCTGCCAACACTTCCATACTTAGCATTTCAACAGTAATATGTTTCCTGCACCAAGTTCCTCACTCTTTGAATTGTTCTCTCGTTCACAGCTTCCCGAGGTCGGCCAGAGCGAGGGTTGTCTTTCAAAGTCTCTCGCCCTTCTTCAAATGATCGAATACATCTTACAATGATATCAAATGAACACACTTGATCACCATGAACAGCTACCAAGACCTCGCTCTTTCACCTGCTTATAGCGTGTGAACATGTAGAATGTAAAGTTTTATTTAGAAATATTCATGCTTTTTCACTGACACAGGATTGAACTCAACAATGACTATGCAAGTTTAAACTTACACTTATACACATTGTGATAGCTTAAGGCCCATTGTTGCCAGCTGCATTAGTTACATGATTGCCCAAACATGAATGGACTTTTTGCACAACCTTTTGAATGCCCCTCGTATCTGCACTGGCCTGTCACAACTCCTACTTGTCCATGTTGAAACCCTTACATGATGAATGCATCTACAGCAGCAGTCCCGAACGGTAGCGAAGACTGCCGACTGGTTACGATTTTAGTAGCAATCACTCTAGGCGAATAATTTCCATACCGAGCATGAAGCCATGTTAGTTCAGTAGGTTAGAGTAATTGGAGGTCGTGAGCTCAATTCCCCACGGATTTTTTTAATCTTCATAATTTCTCTACACTACTCTTAATCGAATAAACGTTACTGTTTTCATAGGCTAGGTTAGTTTAATAATAATAATATATATATATATATATATATATATATATATATATATATATATATAAACCATAAAAGAGTAATATTATCCATAATAACACCGTTTATCTTATCGTGACCAGTCGGCTTTCCTCGCGACAATTCGGGACCGCCGGCTGCAGATACATTCAGCTTGTACGGTCAAGCTTCGTATGAATGATCACGCAACAGGCGTTTAAAAACGGGACAGGACAGCTTCACTAAATAAATCTAAAAGAAATTATCTTAACTAATTAATGGATATTTTTTATTATTTTCCACATTTTTTACCGGTCGGTCTCCTTTAGACGACACTCTTGTAAGAATGTAAGGAAATACTGACAGAGCATACGAATATAAAAGAAGAAATAAATACGCAGCTAAAACTTTTTTTTTTTCACTCCATTTTTCACTTTATTGCCTTTGCAGTTTCCCTTACTTTCATCTCCATGTCAAGTGTAATATGTGTGTTGGAGGTATCAACTTTTAACTTTTTAAACGACATATTCATATTATGGAACTCTTTTTCGTAAATTTTCTTGGTACATGGTTCTGCATCTTTTCACAGTAAAGATCATACACGACTCGAAGATCTGTAGTGACTTTTGTGGGATGGGAAAGGTTTTATGTGACATCGTACAGTTTCAGGTCCTTGTCTTCTTATTACGAGGGCAGGCCATTAAGTAAGCTACTGAGGAACATAGAACTTAAACAAGAGCACTGAGTTGAAAAAATACTTTTGTTTATTAACATAATCTCATAGTTCTACAAACCCCAGAAATTCAGCAACACAAAATTCTTTGGGCTGCTGTCGGAGCCAGGCGGTGGCTCCCCTTTCTACACCTTCATGTCAGGAAAATGTTCACCCGAAAGATGATGTTTAAGAGGTCCAAAGAAATGGAAGTTGCTTGGAGCAAGATTGGGACTAAACGAAGGATGCTTGAGGAGTTCCTACTCGAAATTCGGCAGCGTCTCCTTTGTTCTGTTGGCAGTATGAGTACGCGCGTTGTCATGCAACACTCATTTGATGGGGAGTACTGGTCGCTTCCGTTGAATGGCCTTAAGAAGTTTTATGGAGATATAACAATAGAAGTCAGCGTTGGTCCTTGAGAGCGTATGTCTTCATGATCTCCGAAGGCTGTGAGCTACACTTTCCCGGCGGTTGGTGTCACTTTAAACTTTTTTACACGGGAGACCCGGGTTTAACGCGCAATTTGTCTCGGGCTGATAATGGTGAATGAATCGTCATCTTTGACATGTGCTTTATTGTGGTAAGAATTGAGATGCTGTAAAGTCAAACCCATTCTTTGCATTTTGTGTTTTGGGGACACCATCGTGTACAGACTTTGTGAAAACCCAATCTATGAGATAGGTCATGCCGCGTGAACAACCAATAGCAAGGCTATAGTGTCTATAGTTACCCTTCTGTCTGCTCGAATTAACTCAACTCTCTGCAAATTCGTCTCTGTGGCAATCTCTGTTGGTTCCTCTTCGATATGTGTCCGCCCTTCAGAAAACGTCTGTACCCAAATGTAAACAGCTCGACGTGACAGACACTTCTCAACGTAGAGAGGAAGCAGTTCTTTATGAATATTCTTTGATTCCATGCCTTTTGCCCACAACGGAGCGCTGCTCGAGAGTTGTACACTAAGATGCACCGCCATCTTGCGACTGCTGTTTCGCTATTGTAAATATCGTGTCAAACGTCACCAATTGCCACCGGACTAATGCTGTTATCCAGTGGCAATAGCCTCAGATGCCTCATTAAATTATCCCACATCAATTTGTAACTGAAGAAAAACAAATTTCATACAGCGTATAAGCGTACCTTCTATAATACAAGACTTGTCTGTCAGCTACTGATAATAATAACAGTAGCAACAATGAGCCTTCCAATGTAGACGATGAACTAAGTACTTTCTTTTGTTTTTGTATAACAACAAGCATTTTATTATTCGCTACACCTTTTCGATTTCTTGATTTGGTAACAATAAATTTGTACAGCAGTGTCTGGTGTGGGCACTTTAAGTTTTTAATGGAGAATTATTCGAAAATATAAAAATATATAGCACATTACATTTAAAATAAGAGAGTTTCAGTTACTTCCGGTTTAAACGGAATATAATATTATATCATTTTGGTGTTCTCAGTGTATGGCTATCCCAAAACACAGCATTTAATGCCACTGAACTACTTGCTTCAAAAGTTATTTAGTTTATGCGGAAATTTTAACTAACCGTGTATAACACAGCTATCAAAACAAAACCTTGTTTGTTACATTTGCACTCTGCCCTTTGCTTACAGCACTCAAGTTAAATGTGATAGAGAAAGAGAAGGTTTCCATAGTAACTCCCTAAATTTCATATCTGCGTGTAGAAAGCTGCCACAGTTCCGTTACTACGCAACAGTCATTGGAAGTTCAATTAACCATCAAAGGACCAGAGTTCGATATTAAAATGACAATACAACAAATAATAAGTAATTATGAAAAAATTATTAAACATAAATGAAATAGCCGGGGCAAACCCCGTACCAAGGTAATTTGTTGGAAAGGTGAAAGGTAATTTCCATCCCCGAATGTTTGCTCATTAAATTGCTTTTACTCTCAAAGGTGAACTAGAAAATAATGTAACATTTTGTATTCCAGTTCGTGGAACATAATTTTTGATACAACTCTGGAAAATTGAAAATAAAATGCATAAAAATAGCTAAATTAATATCAGTTGTCCAAAAATGTTTTCATTTGTGCAACCGTCTTTTTTTTTAAAGAAATGTGAATGACTGCATATAATTTGTATTTATATTTCTTTAAACATATTTCCAATATAATCTTTGGAAAAGTGGTAAAAAGAAAACAGTTTTTCAGCAACCCCCACCCTCTACAGGCTAAGCTAATTTGGTGTTTATTGTAAGTGGATTTTTTAAAAGCATCCATTTAATTTTCATTGTTTTATGTTGAATTACAGTGCGATCAGTAATGCTTTCCCCCGCGGCGCTGGGGTTTTCCCTATGAACTAGACCCCAATCATTTGCCGAGCTGCGGAGAGGGTAGCAAGTCTATTTGCTTACTTATTGATCTTGATGATTGGCGCAGTCGTAGAGCCGCTGTTCCCAGATGTGTGTTGTGCTTTTGTTTCTTAATTTGACAGTAAACATTAAGTGCATACGACACAGGTTGCCTTTATGTACGATTCATATGTCAACTCAGTGCTTAAAGAACCATAGAAGCATACAGTTGATTCTGTTACTTATGTGAATACCATACTAACACCTTTTTTCAGAGAATTATCCGACAGGGAACGTGATCACGCATTTTTCCAAAGGACTCTGCCACTGCTCACAATGCGAACAATTCCATGAGAGCAATTCACAATGTGTTTCCACAAGACAGAGTTATTAGTAGGGATAGTGAGCCCCCTTGGTCCCCCGATTTAACAGCCTGCGATTATTATCTCTGGGGTAAATTAAAAAAAAAATGTGTACAAGACGAACCCGCACACCATACAAGAACTCAAAGATAATATTCGTCAGGAAATTGTCCGGATTTCTAAAAATAAACTACAGTGAGTGGTGAATAATTTCCTAAAGAGATGCCAAAAATGTGTGGGAACGAAGGCAGCCAGTTTCAACACCTCATTTGATAATTTGGCAAGTAATGAGTCTCATAAATAGGCATGTGTATAGTTGTAAGGTTTGTTTTAATGTTTTACCCTACCGCTAATCACAAAGACCCGGCTGGCTCGCGCATAGGCAAAACACTCCGGGGAAGACAAAACTGATCCCACGGTATAAGCAGAGAGTGTAGAACAAAAAGCACGACTCGCAATTTCCTATTGTCGGTGGTGGACTTTCAAAATTATGGCGCGACAATCGCTGGGCGCTTGTATTTCGGTTGATGTTGCTCGTGGCGGTAAACAGATTTATGTTTGATATCTACGAGGCTGTTCGATAACAACATACACAGGTTTACTTGATGATCCAAACATGTTTCATGTGCTCTATGCATGCCTGGTGCTTCACTTCAGTTTCTATCGTGAATAAAACTATCATTTGTTACCTTAATACGAAATGATAATGTTTCATTGTTGTAACTTCTCGTTCCCGCCTGTGAGAACCCAAGATCGCGGGTTCAAACCCGGCCAGGATCGATGGATTTTTTCGGGGCGTAAAAATCCTATGTATGGCTAAGGGAAGTAAAGCCGTGGGTCCCGTGTCGTACATTTACGGCACGAAAAGAACCTCAAGCCTGAAAGAAGAGACCTCTGAGCAAAATTTATCGGCCGTTTCCCGCCCTGAGTAGAATGGGACGCTGATGACCTGAGATGTTAAAGAGCGTTCATAAATAAATCAAAATTAAATCACTGTGGGTTCCAAGACTGTTGCGTGCAGTTGAAGAGATTACAGGAACGATGCGAAGTTTCTTTCAAAAGTAATCCACTGCTGATGCAACTTGGCTACATCATTGAGAGCAAAAGCAAAGCTTTTTATGGAAATCTAATTCGTCACAAAAAAAGTGTGATTGCGTCTGCTGGGAAAGTTATTTTCACTTCATTTTTCAATATCTAAGGAATGATTTACCAGCATGTCGTGTTGCACACACATCTATGACCGAGCAATGCTACAGAGATGTTCTGAAAAATATGCAAGACCACCTTTCCGAAATGTTATTGAATATCTCACAAAATGAATACGACCACCCTTTCTACAGTTCAGATTTAGCTCCGTGTGACTTTTTCCTTTACCCCAAATTGAAGAAATACCTTCATGGCAGACATTTTCCATCATCCGAATCGGTGGTGAAGGCTACGGGGGCGATTCTGAAGCACCTGTCAAAAATTGTTTTCAGCATGTCTTTGAAGACTGACAGAAACATTGGGGTCGGTGCATCCCATTTAGCGGTGACTACTTTGACAAATGTCATCAAAATTTTGAGAATGTGTGGAGGAATGTTGTTAAAAAAATATTATTATTTTATATTAATCGGCACTCGTATATTGTAACACTTAAATGTATTAAATTAAAGTATACTGGAGGTTATTTTCATTTTTAAATTTGAATATGTTAATATTTTATATGTTAATATATTTGCATATTTTAGTAATGCAGATTTCTTATTTATTCAACTTTATTTCCATATTTCTACTAACCGTGACACCTGAGTGGAAACCGCAGGGCACAAAAAGGTGTTCTTTCATTAAGAGAGCTCGCCATCCACCGCACAGTGACAATCGCAATGACAATTTGAATTATCGGAGACCCTGCTTATGAATGATCAATGAAATAAACCATTTATTGACCTCTAATTACATTGTATCTGTTTTTACAGGATGAGGGAAGCCCACCCCATCAGTCAGTAAACACATGAATCAGAACATTCGACTATTTTTAACGTGAAAAATGCCCTCCCCTGCAGCCCCTGAGAAGTTGCTTAACTGTGCGCAGAACATTCCACGCGAACTCCCAAAAACGTCAGCTGAAAGACTGGCAACCAGCGTCCCATCCAAATTTGTTCAGAGACCTCTTCTTTCAAGCTTGTATGCCATATATCAGCGGAACCCACGACTTTACTTCCCTTCAGAAGAAAACTTTGTCTAGCATTTTTACGCTCAAAAAATCCATCAACCGTGGCCGGGATTGAACCCGCGATCTTGTGTCTACGAGGCAAGTATGGTTGCCACTAGACCGCCAGGGCCGACGACTGGCAAAATGTAAACAATGAACGGTGGATTTCAATGGGGAACATCGACTCTCTCTTTCTACGACTCGCATCACTGCCTTATCAATAAACTAAAATTAACCTGTTGTTGAAGCAGCAGTAAAGGTCGCCACCTGTTTGGTCGATATTCTGCTGTTTCTCCCCTTCCTTTGTCCGCAATTTTGACGTCACATTTACTTCTTTCATGCTAGGAGGCGAGTTGGAGGTATGCTAGTAGCCCTGTGGAGCACATTAATGATTCTGGTCTAAATTTAGATGAAAGAGAGTTAATGAAAACAGCAACCTGCAGCATCAAATAAAAATGGAGGAATTAGAAGAGGTTTTACAACAAATATTAAAAAAATAAAATAGAAAAACCCCTGGGTTAGACAACATAAATATGGCTTTTAAAAATATGGAACATTAAGATAAAATCAAGCTCCTGTATTTATTCAATGGGCTGATTTCATACATTTCACGTTAAACAGACTATCTCCACCGGCGCGAGTGACCGAGGTCGTGAAGGCACGGACTCGTGAGCGGAAGGTCTAAGGTTCGAATCCCGTCAGGACCGTCCTCCCTGATTGAGGTTTTTACAGGCTTTCCGCAGTCCTCATAAATGGAAAATGCCGGGGAAATACTAAAATTAGGCCTGGAATGTTTCCTTCCTTAAAAATCCTTTCTCAATATATCATTTCATCTCATGTATCATCATGGTCCACTGCCTGTGATGCCTCAGTAGTAAAAACGGGCGTTAAACACTAATAAGAAAAAAAAAAAAAAGTGAAGCATGACGCTGTAACCACCTGCGCTATTGCACCGTTAATATTGATGCTTTATTATCCAGCTAATAGCTGTGCTTCGGCTATCTCCGCTGAGGACCTTCGGCTCTCTCCGATTTCGCTCGCCTCTGCCTAGCCGCTCGGGCACTTAAACACCAGCAGCAGCAATCAAGTGCTTTCAGCCCCGCGTGTAACGTCAAGTATGTCGGTATGCTGATCACATGCTGCCGTGCAATATTGTGTCTACCAATGAATACGAAGGTAGAGGAAGCAGCAGTCGCTGCGGCAGGCCATGGGCCGATTTCGGATCGTAGGGCCGAAACAGAATTTAATGAAATGAACATCACGTACATTCTTCTTAATCATTGTAAGAATGTTGAAAAGAAAAATGGCTTATTATATGTAAATTATTTAATTTGTTTTAAAAACATAGTTGATAATTTTGGACTAATTATACTGTGCCTAAAATCAGAGAGATTGGAAAAATGAAAAAATATAAGATTTAAGAATAAAAATGCAAGTTTCGAACTTGCATAGTTTCTAACATCATATTTCATTTGGGTCATGTAAGCCACTCGCCCACAGCTGCAGTCTATTTATAGGGAGCACTATATATCTATTCAGTCTCCCTCTGAAATCTGTCATCGTCTATAGGGGTCTTGATTCGAAGAGGAAATTTGTCACATTTCTCTATCCTAGAATGCCGAATTCTTTATTTGAGTAAGTGTACAAACAGTTATGGAACATAAACTGCTTTAACATTAAGCGTAACTAAATGTATTGTTGATAGTCACAATGCCATAATTTTACACATGAAAACATTTTGTAATGACGTTACACAGCGATTTTCGTGGCATAAATAACACAAATTAGTTTTCCCATTAATTTGGCATCCCACGCTTCGTCACTGAACAAAATTCAGCTCAGAGGTTATTGCCACTTCAGTCTGCTGGGTTAAAAAATTTGCAATGCTTTAATTATAACTTGACGCTCTTACGCATAGCAAGATACAGTCTTTTGGGAATAAATGTGAACAAACAGGTGACTTTATTTTATGTTATTCAGTGCTTTTAACAGTTTCTCTGCAATTTTACACACCATTATTGATACCCATTGTTGAGATAGTTAATAGTAGTTATTGCCTTTATTGGTTGTTCTAGAAGTTAAGCAATTTGATTGTGTTTCTAGCTGTTTTAACATTTTATTTAGCAAGCATATTTTTATTATCACAACGACTAAGAAAAAGTCATAACCCTCCATGAAATTAGAGAAATGTCTCAGAGACAAATAACAGCTGAATGTATTGTAAGTTTGGGTGCTGTTAATAATATAATTAGAAGAGAAAATGAAATCGGGTCATGTTCACCTAAAGGAAAGGACGATTGTCACCGAAAACGACAAAATCCACCAAAGATGTTTTGGGATTGTTCACAGACATGTTTGATTTCTATGACGGGATGGTAAGTAAATCCCAATTTTAGAGAAAAGATCCTCCCCAGAACTGAAGCTATTGGCAGAGGAACTGAACATTCAAAATACGACTTTTCAGCAAGACATGCATCGAGGAATGTTAAGGACTTCATGACCAAAAATGGTTTTTAGTGTTCGGACTGGCCTGAAAATTCACCGAATGTCAACCTATAGAGAATCTTTGGACGATTGTCAAGAAAGGAATGAGGAAAATGAACTGTACCAACAAAGAAAAGATGATTTGTGCGGTGGTAAAAGTGCGTTTCATGACCCAGAAATAAGTGAAAATTGTAAGTAACTCATTGGCTTATGCCCAAAGGAGTGAAAATGGAAATTAAGGGCAAGGGTGAGCACATTAAATACTAAAAACACTGCTTAGTAAAGTGTAATATTGATATTTTGTAAAATGTCAAAAAAATAGCAATATCTTTGTTCACATTAATTTGCACAATGTTGTGCTTGTCCATAAACAAGCTAAGAGACATGTAACATGAACTGTATTTAATAGTTGGAAATGTTTGCCTCGATGGTATGTTAATTGTTTGAAGATACGGTTTATCGCATTTGTATACGCCCAAGTTATCAGAAACGATGCGACCGTAGGCGTTTTGCGTGTTGAGCACGTTAATCGTTAGGAATACCTGGAGCCCACAATTAAGGGAAGTGGGAGTGGCCTGTGGCGATCAATGGGACGTGTTGGGAGAGCCCAATCCTGTTAACTTATTTGGAGCGAATTACGCAACTAACGTCAAGATCAACTTGCGTAACACTGCTGGCAAAGTACAGCACGGGCGTCATTCACCACCCATGTACATCTATTTTAAGGAGTGCGCGTAATGGTTGGTCTGTCGGGTAAAGTATGAGGAAAATATTAAAACTGAGATTTACAGAAAACTTTACAAGCTCTGAAGCCTTCCTCAGAACCTGCACGAGGTGCGCGTTACAATTGAAAGGTTTCTTGAATCACGGAGCATTTCTTGCAAGTGCATAAGATGAACAAGATTCGTGAAGCCGTATTTAGGGGGGGGGGTGTAAACATAGTGCTATACATTATTTTCTGAAACTAGCACCATAATCAACTCAAGAATTTTACATTTTTGCAGCTCTAAATGTTAAATCAATAATTATGCGGGATATTTCACTACCTACGCCATATACCGTACAGTCCAGACTTGACGCTTTACTACAGGAACAATTAACTGCGATGTTTTGCCTACAGACAAGAGCGACCCTCTTTGCCCTGCGAATATGATGAAGTACCGCAGACACAACAATACAATAGTGTATTTAATTATTATAAAAGGTGTTACTTATCAACTTTATGAAAGAATGTTAAAGCTAGCAATCACTCGCTATAGCTCACGTTAAGTAATGTCTTTCGGAATTTCTTTAAATTCTTCCAGGGTCTGTGGGTCTGTCTTGTATACGGTGCTTTTTAATTTAACTCGGAGATAAAAACCTCAAGGGAATTTTAGAGATGAATTCAAATTCTCACAAACAAATATTCGCCATCTTGTTGAAAAAAGTCGAAATCATGCTCTCTGTCGGTTAATATTCCTAAAGAAATAAACAAAGAAGCGTAAAATTGCATTTACGTATAACGCAGTTATTTTATATTGTTTTGACTTTTAACACAGAAAGATGTTTTAAGTGATTTTGGAGGGGTAAATCTCCAAAAAGTGTCAATGTCATCTTAAGTTTCTTCAGTAGGGTCACTAGGTTGTCTGTTATGTTTCTTAGACTGAATACTGAAATTTATTATAAAGATTCGGATTGTTGTATGGCTGGAAATATTTCTCCAAATCGTCTTTGAACTTGACGAGTTGATTGAGTTAGGAGGAACATTCAAACAGTTTTGCAAGTGTCACCTTGAAAGCCATGCGAAGAACTGAATTCGAAAATTTATCCTTACAATTCTTCAAAGTACTTTCCATCTCTCTCCACACACAGTTGTAGACGGTGCAACCACTTGTCAAAAGCACTGACTGAGATATTGTCAACAGAGCTGAATTTATAGCTTGAGCAAGGTCCTGTACTCGTTTAAAAGTTTTCCAGCAATGCGAGATTTCACTTGAGGGAAGGTCAGGGTTGTAGGATGGATGGTCAAGCAACTGGACTTTGGCGACTTCCAGTTTCCTTAAATTGGCAGCTGTTCTGTGAGGAGACGCTTTGTCGTGCAAAAGCAACAGCCTTTAAGTTCCTGTCTTTGGACGCCGCCGCCTCAGCTCTTCAAATAAAGGATACAAAATATAAGTGACATAGTATTCTCCATTCATTGTCATTCCTTCTGACATACAGTCAACCACTGTCATAGTAGAAGAAAACAGTGAACATTCGCTTCCGAGAACGAAAATCTTGTGAAGAACAACCGGTCTCATTTACCCACACGAAGTTCTGAGCTTTATTTGGGGAGGTATAGAAATAAAACCAACTTTCATCACCAGTACATATCTGTCAAACGTTTAGAACATTTGGTGTAAACATGCTCAGCAGTTTCCTTGCACGTTCCTTTCTCCTCTTCTTCTTTTTTAATTGTTCAGGGAAGGTGGAACACATTTTGTACATATTTTTCGCAGCTTTAAACATTTGTCAATGCCAATACTGCCAACACTCATACTTACATACTTAACATTTTAACAGTAATATGTCGATTTTCCTCCAGCAAGTTCCTCACTCTTTGAATTGTTCTCTCTTTCACAGCTTCCCGAGGCCGGTCAGAGCGAGTGTTGTCTTTCAAAGTCTCTCGCCCTTCTTCAAATGATCGAATACATCTTACAATGATATCAAGTGAACACACTTGATCATCATGAACAGCTCCAAGTCCTCGCTCTTTCACCTGCTTATAGCGTGCGAAAATGTGGAATGTAAAGTTTTCTTTAGAAATATTCATGCTTTTTCACTGACACAGGACTGAACTCAACAGACTGTACGACAGTGACTATACAAGTTTAAACTTGCACTTATGCATATTTTGATAGCTTAAGGTCCATTGTTGCCGGCTGCGTTAGTTACATTTTTGTATACATTATTGTTCAACAATGGATAGGCTAGTTGCAAAACTTTTTGAATTCATTTCGTAACACATGTGAGTCATAAATTAAATACGCAACGTGCAGAGAAAACATACTGAGACAGAAATTACTTCATGATTAAATACACTACTCTAATAACTGGATAGAACTTAACCACTATCAGATTCACACTGACAACCAGAAGCTAGCGTGACAATGGATCATTCCGTATTTTCCGTATTTTTTGTATTTTCCCGAAGCTTCGTAGTCTTCGCTTTCAAGATGATGAAATGGTTGAACTTCTTGAGAAAACGAACAGTGAACTTGTTCATCGTTGACAGACGTGTATTCATCATCCGGCGACTTATCTGAAGTAATGTATTTAGATAATTTAAAGGTATCTCATATGAATATTTTTCTGGTTTTGATTTTAGCAGTAGTTGATGCCACTCTGACTTATTTTCAGTTTTAAAAATTGATATACTTTATAAAAATTAAGACTATTCTTCCTTTCTAACTTGAACCGTTTATCTTCTTCCGGTATAAAAAGTTTCACTCCCTCAGACCTAAAAGTCAATGCCCGGGGTCATTCCCCTGTCGGGCAGCTAATTATCTCTGGACACACAGACACTAACAGAGGAGAGGGAAGGGGAAAGAGCATGTCGTGCAAAGAGCTACAAATAAAAGGAATGTCTGCTTCTGAAATTCATCAAGCTGTCAGCAACTTGAGCGAAATGTGCCGTTTATTATGGTTAAGAGCGAAAAAATATTAGCAAAATTTTGACGAAATATGAAATTCTCATCACTAATATATGAAAAAATATGATCGTTTTTTTAAAAAAATTAACGTGTTCAAATTAAAAAAGATTAAGATTTAATATACTTCCATTTAAATTTATATATACATATGTATTAATTTATCACAGAGTGAACTATAGAGTGTGTTATACATGTAGAACTAACGCATGTTTTTCTTTGTTTGTTTCAAAACGAATGATGCTAGCCACCACTTATTATATCTCAAATGTAGAGTATCTTTGAGAGATTATTAACCTCAATAGAAAATGTTGAAAATGTCCTCCCTCCTGCATAAGACATAACTAACACAGCCCACTCGTTGGAGGAGTCAATACCATTAATCTCCTGTGTAATGATACGCTTCAGATCGTCCAATGTCTGGGGATGTGTGGTGTAACTCCATAGGAAGAAGTCTAGTATTGTCTCGGTGAACACAGGTTCTTGCAGATTATCCGGTTGTCAAAGAAACTTTCATTAGCGCCATGGATTGGTTTGACGTATGACATGTAGCTCCATCTTGTTGGAAATATCCACGACCCAACTCTACATCGTCCAGTTGCTCAACATATTCCATGAAAATCCGGCGGTACTCTGCAGTATCCACAGCGTGGTTAATAATAGTAGTAATAAATAATAATAATAATAATAATAATAATTTTAAAAATTTTCCGACAATTCTCTGTGCGGGTATTATGCATCAAACCCTGGCTTTAATTGCGTGCATAAATTACATGTGGATTTTGAGTTCTGCGCTACATAAATGGAACCATACTTCATCTGTGAACTATACGCCACAAATTTGCACTTTTCTCTGAAACAATGAGTAGGTATACCTGGTCTCCTGCGTCAAACTTATTAATGACTTACCGGGTGACCGCTCCTGTCATGCACGGACGTCTACAACAACCGTGGGCAGTCTAGATGAAGGATGTTTGCCTTTTTTACTCACCAGAGATCCAGCTGTTTTCTATTTGAATATCATTGTCAGTGTTGTGTTTCTTTTGGGGCAATTACGAGCACCAAATTCTCTCTGGTATGCCTTTCGAGTAGATGTAATTGAATTCGTAAATCAGTATTGCTTCACGAGAAAGAGCGTGTTGATTTAATGTGCACTGCATTTTCACAGCGACTAGAACAAAATATCGCAAACAGCTGTGAAACATAAAAACCAACACCTGCGAGGGAATCAAAACACCCAAATCTCCCGCTTAATTTGACGTTAAACTCGGGATATTGGGTAAATTTCCAGCAAAAACAATAAAGAAGAAAAAATAATAATATAAATCACTCTTATGTTGACACCAATTTACAATCACAATTTCTGCCAAATACAAGACGCTTGTCAAAGTTGTCTAGACGTTTGATTTTATCCATACCCTGAAGAATGAGGGCAGTAAGATATTAAGTTAATTTATATTTTCTTTTCAGTTTTTCATTTAAGAACATTTTTTAAATTTTCTATTTGTTTTGAAAATAAAGATGGTTCCTTAATTATTTTTTGTATGTGAACATAAATGCCTTAAAACTCAAATAAGCTTTTGCAGTTAGCAGTTATATTATCTATTTATATATTTATTTACTACGGCAAGAGTTAAGGCCATGGAGCCTTCTCTTCCACTCTACCAGAAAAACAAGCAGAAATGCACAATACAATACAAATAGTTATATAATAGACATAAAAACAAATTAAAGATGTGTAGTGCATGTAAATATTACATATTTTTAATTTAGTTAGAATGTTTATAAAGATAACGTTAGAATTCCCCTTGTTCAATATTTTTTCTCCGGTACAAGGGGGTAGTCGGTCCTGGGGGTGTAGTGGTAACCATGCTTGAGGCAAACGCAGGATCGATCCCGGAGGGAGTCGATGGATGTTTTCGGGTGTAAAAATCCAAAGTATGGCTTCCTTCGGAAGGGAAGTAAAGGCATGGGTCCCGTGTCGTACATTTACGGCACGATAAAGAACCTCAAACCTGAAAGGAGGAGCCTCTGAGCAAAATTTGTCGGTCGTTTCACTCCCTGAATTGAATGGGACGCTGATGACCTGAGACGTTAAAGAGCGTCCGTAAATAAAACAAAGTAAATTGAGTAGAAGAGGGGGGAAGGAGGAGAATGAAAAAGGGAGTTCCAAATTCTGGGAACTACACGCTGAATGAGGTTAAGTAGAAATGTGTTCAGTGACGAGGGATAAACAGTAAAGTCAAATTCCGGGCTCGAGATAGGGACAGGTATACGAAGTGAGAGACGATATATTGAGGGTGTAGGTAATGAGGATTTTGAACAGGAGCGTATGGGAATGGAAAGTCCTGCGTTCCTTTATAGGTAGCTATGACAGGTGACTGCGTATCAATATGTGTATTAAATATTAACTTTACCTGTAAAAATAAATAAAAAAAAACAATAATCCGCGCAAGAATAGGAATAGAATTTCAGAAGTCTTCATTGATAGACGCCTGCTTTTAACTGTTTGGCTGTCAGTGCACGTCTAACATGGAGAACTTGGAGTGACTGGTGTTGACAGATTGAGGCTAAAAGACTGATATCCACGCGCAAGACATGCCTTGTGAATCGGGCGTTAAGTCGAGCGGAACTTTGACAAGTTAACGCTTCGAGAGTCTGTTCATTCTTTTCATTTTTTTTTGTCTTAGGATGTAAGATTAAAATCTGTTCTATGTTACAAGATTTAACAAGACTGAATTTTATATCATACTACAGTGAGGTTATTTCACTACATTGTCTCGATTTACGTACGGTGCATATGTAAAAATGGACTCTTGCAGAAAAGCGTTAAAGAGATTCACAAGAAAATATTTTGTCATTGAGAAGCACTGTCTCTCGTAACTTTTTTTATTAAACAAGTTACTTGATCACGCTTTAAAACCGAAATTTAAAGAGTGGGGGTAACCTAAAGGGAAGATTTAAAAATCGCTCTAGCGATCGCAATATTTGTTTTTTTTTTTCCGATACATGTCATTAAAATAAAATAAGAAAAATAGTTTCTGAAAATATACGAAACCAGATTATTAGGAGTGGGTATTTAGCTTAAATCTAAAATGTAAAAACCGCTCTAGCGGCAGCCATATTTGATTTTTCGCGTCAAAACTCGTTATACAGCATTTAAATAAAATAAAGAAAAATAGTTTCTGAAAATTAGGGAAATCGGACCATTAGAAATATACCTGAAAATCAAAATTTACAAAGCGCTCTAGCGTTTTTCCCCCAATTGTTAAAAAAAACTATAATTAATAACAACGCATATCTCTCATTTTTGACAAAAGCAATTTCATGAAGACAGCAAGTGTGAAATATTAATCTATTACTACCACACTTATCGTATACCCAGTGCAAATGTTTGATATAACTGCTACTTGATATCCCAACAATAACACTGATAAACTCTCTAACACCTTTTCGTTTGTCTGTTGTTAAAACGTAGTAAAATATTGTTGGTTCGGTAACACTGGGAATCTCTATATTATTAAAGGCGACTAATTGCACTGGCTTGGCCCGTCTTCTACAAGAGAAGGTGAGTGTTTTGAATTGTGGGCTCCAGGGCTGTTTCACAAAAGTATGATTTAATACATTCCGATTGTATGGACTTGTAACTTGTAGTTATTAGTAAAATTCTGTTCCACAGAGATATCTGCTACGCTTGAATTTAACAACTCCATACTTACAAATGTGCAAATGATTTTAGTTGTTCTGTTCCACAGAAGCATTAGTATTAATATTAGTCGGGCAATGGTAATTTGTATAAATTATACAAGTATACGATTAATAAACTGGAAATACTAGCACAAAATTTATCATCTTTTTAATTATTTTGGGAGTAAGTTGTCCCAAATAAGTTAAGTATTAACGAAAGTGACGATAACGATGAGTAGAAATAATAAATAAATAAATATTTGTGCACAATGTTAAAGTCAGGTCAAGTGCAAATAAAGTATGACTTAAGACTGATATTAGCGTTTCCTGTTTCAAATGCATTTTTCACACCAGCATCTTAGTAAATGTATTTTTAAGGTTCTTGCTACACGTCATGAAAAGTATTTCGTTTTATTCTTCATTCTCTTTCAAAATAATATCTTTCGACACAATTCTTCCAGGTTTTTGCTTGTAATAAGAATGTAATTGTCAAGTAATATAAAATGATCAAATGGACTAATAGAATAATTAGCAAGAGCAATTCTTCTGCCGTCTCTGGACAACTGAAATTGATATTCATAAATGTAGCCTTATGGAATCGTGAATTATTACGCTTGAATATCGATAAATACATAATAAAGTGTTTAAATTATCATTATGTCTGAGTAAAAATACAGGAACCATTTAACAGAAATGACAGTAACCTGCTCTCTACATTAAAAATCCCTAAAGAGTGGATATTACTTAATTCAAGGTATGGTGGCGTTTGGCAAACAGCTGTTCCTCCATCTTGCTCTCACATGACGTCACTTGTAGCTTCTTACTAATATTTTACAAGTTTTACACTGTTTTCGTGGAACAGAAAGCTATAAGACCATACTTATTGTTATATATGTCTGCAAAGTAACCGCGCTTATGAGAGAAGAGCAGGCGTTTTTCCAAGATTTAATCCGTCAATGCAGTTACATTTAAATATTTGGCTTGTATGAGTCAGAGAAAAGATTGGTCTCTGCTAAAATGAGTTTTATTGTTGTAATGTTTACAAGATGCTGTTGAGAAATAAATATAATTCTTTAAGATGCATCAAAATTGTAGTATTTTTTTTAAGAATGTGTAAAATGAATCTAAAGCGCCTGAAAATGTTGGAACTTGAGGGAGAGGAGAGCTTCAGAAAAGCAGCTGGAAACAGGTTTATTATTATTCCCCTCAAGGCAGAGCTTGGATGTGCCTGCCAACTTAGTAATCGTCGTTGACAATGCTTTGTGTCTTGGTCCACGTTTTGTTCGTGCAGTTGACAGGAAACGATCATCATTACGGTGATTTATTAATCTTGTTTGGACAGAAACACTTGCGTGCTCAATGGTAGGACTTGTTGACGGCAATATTCAAGTCTTCCATTCAGCTCTCATAAATGACAGAGACACGTGATCGACAGGTGAATTTGCCCGAAGCTTTCAGCCCCAGCCCCAGTCCAGTCACCGTAAATGTCCATGACATGTCAGCGCTATTGTGAAAGTGGCGACTTGGGACTTGCATTCAGGAGGTTCCGGGTTCAAATCCACTGGGGACGGTTATCTTTACCTTGGATTTGTTTCATGTACATAAATTATGTTGCAGGGGTGGTGCTTTGTGCGGTGTGACTGTAGCTTGCGCTTTGGGAAGGTTTCTGCTCCAGCATCTGCTGTATAAGCGGCTCTTCTGAGGGGTTAAAACTCTTTGGAGGGAGGCTTCGCAAGGGATAAAGCACGGGTGTAGTTGCGTTCCCTAACGTTGTTTTCAGATAGAACATCCTGACGTCATTCACTATTTAAAAAATGGACACTAAATTAGTTTTGTAGTTTTTTCTGTTATAGAAAAATCAAATAAAAAGGAAAGAACGTACATAACGTCTAATTTTGTCCAGCCCTAAAATCCCTGCAAGATGCAACCAATACTTACATGAACGTATAACTTGAATAAATGTACGAATATACAGGAACATCGTCTTTATTTGAACAGAATTATGTCTGGGAATTTGTAAATTAATTTTGTAGTGCACTGTGAGCAACTGCACAAGGTGTACGGTGTTTTAAGACTATGCTACCCAACTTTAATAAATACAGTAAGAGCATTTTAAAAATCCCGCAACTCCAATAGCTGAGATTCCCCAAGCACCATGCATTGCGCCAGTCTCCAGTCATTTCCAAGCGAAATTTATACAGAGTCGGACAGTTCTGTTGTGCAGTCGAGAGATATTTCATTAAGTAGTGCAGTAGGGTTGTGCAAAGGTAGATATTCACTGTGTTGTAATATATTACTTCAAGGCATACATTTTGTGGCAGAAAGAGACAAAATTAAGCATAATTTTCCTCGCAGGTCGGTTCCAACACGTAAAATATTAAGTTAGTACAGAAGTTTAATGAAACAGGCTCTGTGACTAACTGGAACAAATCGAGGACATCATGTGTTCATAGAAGAAATAATAGCTTCCATTGAAACTAAGTGTTTATGATTTGCTTTGGGGGACACTGAAAAATAGAGTATATTCGGCTAACCCGTATACACTGGAGAAATTCAAAACAAACATTCGAAGCAAAATGAAATCCAATAATGATGGAGGACAGATGCATATCAGTAATAATTTCTGGTGTGGATTGTGTGTCAGGGAAAATAGACAACATTTCTAGCACCTGCTGTAAGAGGGGAGAGTGCCAAATTATGTTATTTAATATGGTGTACTTAAGTTTCAAAATAGCAAAACGCTTGACTGCCGCGAGTGTACGCAAGAAAATACGGGCGGCAACGAACTTCTAACCGTCATCTACACTCAGGGACAAAAAACCCGGACACTTTTATTGCAATACATCTGCTTGTCATAAAATATTATGGTAGACATTTGTTGTCATAGAGGCACATAGGCTATGTTTCTTGTTTTATAAACAAGTAATTTTACCGAATATTGCAATTATATAGAAAGTTTCAGATATAGCAAAATTTTCTTAATCATTTTGTGCTGTATTATTTCTTTATTTTACATGTTGTAAATGTGAAATACAGTTGTCAGATTTTATCTTTAAAATATGCGACCTGAACATGTGGCTCGAACTGTAGCCCTGAACGATGATGGACGCAGTGTACCTTACATTGTAAATATAATTAAGATGGCTAGAAGTCAGTCCATGATCCTTAAAACGGTTTCGAGTGACCCTAGAATATACTAGAAGACTAGGTTTGGGTCGTCCGAGAGCTATAGATCGAAATAAAGACAGGTAGGTATATGGTATATATAGTTCTTAGGAATCGCAACTTGCTAGTGTGACTGTAGCCCAGCAATTTGTTAACATGCATAGACGCCTGACGCCTGACGATTAATCGATATATTTACGGACGTTCTTTAACATCTCAGGTCATCAGCCTTCCATTCTATTCAGGGCGCGAAACGGCCGATAAATTTTGCTCACAGGCCTCTTCTTTCACGCTTGAGGTTCTTTTTCGTGCCGTAAATGTACGACACGGGACCCGCGGCTTTACTTGCCTTCCGAAGGAAGCCATACTTAGGATTTTTACCGGGTTCGAACCGCGTTTTGGGTAGGAGGCAAGTATGGTAACCACTACACCACCAGGACCGACAGGAGTGTCTATGGACGTTCGTACTAAGTTAATTTAGTTGAAAATGGATGTCTAACAACTGAGAGGTAAATAAATGAATGTTTGGCTAATCGTATTGTACCATTTGACCCATATACAGCCGATACTTTTCTTTTAATGCACGATAATGCACGCCCGCATATTGCCCACATGATCAGAGATTATTTTCAGGCACTGGGAATCCTGTTTTGTCATGAATCCACAGGAACACGTGTGGGATACACCGGAGCGGCGTGTTAAGACAAGATTCCGCTGCTAAAATCTTTACAGGAGTTGAGGCGAGCACTTCTTGAAGATTGCGAGCATATTCCTCAGGAAGCCATAGCTAACCTAATCGAAAGCATATCAAGCCAAAGGGGGCGAGGCCCGTTATTAAAATGCGTTTTTAATGTTTCAAGCACGAAAAAATGTACTCACAGTTAAAATAAAACTTGTCATTGTTTTACGTCATTTGAACAAAATACAATCAAATATAAAAGTACCTGGTTCCCCTCACCCCTCGCTGATATTTTTTGGGAACTTTTAAACTACTGACATTGTAGCAGCGCGCGTCAGATGAACTGATGCATATGGGTGTCACTTTTTTTAAAAAAATGCCAGAAACCTGTGGATGTATCATTTTCATTATATCATGTTATTAGGTAGGTGCATATTTACATTGCAGTTGTGTTGTATTTTAATTATTGCTACGATGTATCTTCTACTTTGCCCGAAGTCAGTGTTTAGTTACAGTAGGCGACTCTTGTATTTTCTTTGAGATAAACGAATGAGGTTTTTTTACTTGCCTGGAACAACAACTTTCGCTCCGGTCTTCAACATGAAGACCGGAGCTATAGAGCCGAATTTAAAATCTAGTTATAAAGTAGAAACTACAATGCATATTCGTTTTATTACCTTTTAAAATTAGACAGACTGCCTCCGTGGTCAAATGGTAGCTTTTGAGACCGGTAAGCTGGGGGTCCTTGCCCGAATCCTGGTCAGGTCAAGTTGTCTAGCTAAGGTTTCTTTTTACGGAGGTTTTCCTTGCTCTTAGAACGAGAATCCCAGATAACTTTAAGGCTCCAAGGACTCCGAACTCATTTGCAATGAATGAATGAATGCTGTTTTTACTACAGAGGCACCACAGACGATGGACACTGATGATACATGAAATGAATTATAAATTGGGAAAGGATTTTTTTTTTAAGGAAGGAAACGTTCCAGGCCTAAGTTTAGGGTATCTTCCCGGCATTTGCCATTTATAAGGACTGAGAAAAACCTGGAAAAAACCTCAGGCAGGGAGAACGGTCCTGACGGAGTTCGAACCCCATACCTCCCGCTCATGAGTCCGCGCCTTAACGACCTCGGCCACCCGTGGCGGTAAGGTGGACCGGATTCTACTGTTTATGCTCTAACGGAAGTAAACATTAACACCGCTGCTGTCTTTAAGGACGCTTTCAGAAATTCTGAAAATTTCACTCAGTGTCACCACACGTTGGTAATAAAAATGTCAGAAAAGAAAGTTTTCGTGCAGTTAAAGATGCGGACTTTATTTCAAAGGTATCAGTTCGAAGCCTAGTGGAAAATCCCCAACATCACCAACCCAAAGACACCAAAGCTGTTGCTTCTGCCGGGAAAGCTCATTTTTAGATATTCAAGAAATGGTTTAGCACTTGTGCTCACACATCTGTAACTGAGAAATACTACAGAGATGTCATTAAATATATGCAACGCCATATTATACACACTTGCTAAAGATCACATTTACGCGCAACAAACTGGATGCTGCACCACGCTATTATCGGAAATGTTGAATATCTCACAAAAATCAATAGGTGTGTTCCTCATTCTCCCTATAGCCCAGACATAGTCCCGTGAGAGTTTTTGCTTTTCCCCAAATTGATTAAACATCTTTATGCGAGGCATTTATAAGCAGCAGTGATGAAGGCTATGCACGGGACTCTGAAGGAACTGTCAAAAAATTGTTTTCAGCATGTCTTTAAAAGCTGGTAGAAACGCTGGCACAAGTGAATTGCATCAAACGGTGACAACTTTGAGAAAGATCATCAAAATTATGAGCATTAGTAAAGCAAATGTCAAAAAATTATGAGCATTCTTTATTGAACAGCTCTCTATGACGCGTCCAGGGGCGATTGGCGGTCACTTCCAGCATCTTTTGTGATATACACATGAACTAATGACCACTGTTACTTCTCTAACTTATTTATTTTGTTAGTTTTTTTCGCAAATAAAACAGGCCTGTGATGTTGGAGAGTAATGATTGATTTTTACGGTTTTAAGTGTACTGATTTCAGAAAAGTACTTAAAAATTTTCATTTACTCACCATTTTCTCACAAATAAGTATTTTAACTTTTACATCTGCAGAACCTTATGAAAGATTTCTGATGCATTGTTTTGCAATTGCAATTCCACATTTGCTTCCTTTTCAGTTCAGTCGTAACTAGTACTTTGTGCGAGATGGTTGTTATTCCAGTTGTGAGTCGTTTTCTTCAGTTTATTTCTGTGTATATTCCAAACTCAACCAAACATCACTTTTTCACTACTATTTCAGTTATTTATTTATTAATACAAGAAGAACTAAAGAGGGTGTTGTAATTCGCATGATAATTGCGGTTACATTTGTTATAAAGAAACAATACTGCCTTTGTATGCATATTTTGGGATAAAACTTGGTGATTTGGACAAGCCATGAGTTCCACATAAGGTATGCTGTATTTGTGTGGAAGAACTCTGACAAAGGTCTGAAGGTAAGGAAAAAAACTTTCCGTTTTGGGGATCCAATTTTATGAATGGAACCCACAAATAACAGTAATGACTTTCTGTAATAGAGTGAATCTTAAAACTAAGAAAGAAATTGTTTATTTCGGTGTTCAATCAACAAGACCTTATCCAGCAGGCTTACCTGAACCTTCGCCCCCGGATATTTTTTTTCAACAGTATTTCACGCCCGTTTAAACTACTGAGGCATCACGCGGTGGACACTGAAGATACATGAATGATAAATTGGAAATTTTTTTTTTTTTTAAGGAAGGAATCGTTCCAAGCTTAAGTTTAAGATAACTCCCTGGCATTTGGCATTTATGAAGACTGAGGAAAACCTGTCATGTAGGACGGTCCTGGCGGGAATCAATCCCCAGACCTCCTGCTTACGAGCCCGCGCCTTAACCACCTGATGAATCTTTTTTTTTTTTTGTTATTGTTATTGTTAATAGATGCTCTTGAAAATCTCAGGTCATCAGCGTTCCATTCTATTCAGGGCGTGAAACGGCCGACAAATTTTGTTCACAGGCTTCTTTTTTCAGGCTTGAGGTTCTTTATCGTGCCGCAAATGTACGACTTGGGACCCAGTCTTTACTTCCCTTCCGAAGAAAGCCATACTTAGTTTTACGCCCGAAAAAATGCTTCGACTCTGGCCGAAATCGAACCCGCGATCTTGCATTTAGGAGGCAAGTATGGTTACCACTATACCACCTGAACCGACTTCTCAGAAAGTTCATAGATTCTTCAAAGTTACAGCCAGTAAAGAGCCCCAGCTTTATTTACAATCTGGTTAGAGACTTTGGCCTCCCTAAAAATTCAACAGAACTAGGTTAGGTTCTAGGTTAAAGGAAAATAATTTTTGGCTCCTGGTACAATTTTCTCGTGGTTCAAATATGCAGAAAGAAATTTCATACCTTACTTTTCACAGGAAAATAGCCCCGTTTACTATAGTGAGTTTGTATGCACAGTTTAAGGAATTTTACATTCAGTGTGATATCAATAAATGGAGACTTTTTATTGATTTATCTAAAAGTAACATCAAAGCAGTTCTTCTTCACAATGACAGTAATGTGCCAGTAGGACATTCTGTGCATATGAAAACTTAACATCAATTCTACTCCAAACTAAAATACATGATCAATATGTGGCGACTCAAAATTAATTACCATGCTTTTGGACAACAGGGAGTCTACACTAAATTCCCCAGGCGAAGCTTCCAGGGAAAACGCAATAGGCATTATCACGACCTGTAATGGTAAATAAACATTTGGGGCGATTTTCTGATTAAAAAAGATGCACATGGGGTTAATTTTAATTTTCTTTTCAAAACTCATTTTTTTCTTTTTTCTGTCTTTTTTCCTTTTTTTTTTTTTTTGTTTTCTTTTTTTACGGTCAATGGAATTAATCTACTATTTGCCCATATTCTTAAATTAACTTTGTGAAAAAACCTTACGCGATTGAGAAAAATGGTGGTTATATTTCAATTCAGCACACCAAATTACATAACATTCAGGTAAAACTTAACAACTTTCAATTACCTCAGTTTTGCAAACTTGTGTGATTGGGTTCCTTAATATGAGAATGGCCGCGTTTTCCCTCTGAGATTAAATGTTATTGTTGCTATTACTTAGACAGCTCGAACTTGTTTTTGTGGTTGATATTTGTCTACGCTTCTTATGCGTACGATTTCTGTCGCCATCAATCTCACCGCCACGGTTGGCCGAGGTCGTTAAGGCGCGGACTCGTGAGTGGGAGGTCTGGGGTTCGAATCCCACCAGGAGCGCTCTCCCGGACTGAGGTTTTCCCCAGGTTTTCCTCAGTCCTCAAACATGGCAAATGCCGGGGAGGTACCCTAAACTTAGGCGTGGAACGCTTCCTTTCATAAAAATCCTTTTACAATATATCATTTCATTTCATGTATCATCAGTATCCATCACCTGTGGTGCCTCAGTAGTAAAAATAGGAGTTAAATAGTATTAAAAGAAAAACACCATAAAACCCTTGTTATTTTCCTCTTAAAATGGTTATATTGTGTAAATATTAACAATAATTAATTAATCAATATGGTATTAATATGCATTTCATAAAAAATGAAAACCCACAGAATGCTCGATGGTTTTAAAAGGCTTGCATCAAAAATATTAATTCACTCTGATACAGGATGGGGTTCTATGGTAACGCGGTCAGCAATTATTTTAACGTTTCGGGTCCTTTGGCGATTAAAATTTACCCAGGCAAGTTATGAATCTGAAAAGTATACCCTGAACCACAGATGTAGAAAATGTAAACAATGCTTAGTCATTTAAGCCCGGGGACTATGCAATCCCACAGGAAGCCATAGTAACTATCTAGCATACATTGCCGAGGTTGATGCCCCTATAGAGGTCATGCTTGTGCTTAAATATAAATATTTATCAAAAGCGAAAATTGCAAGCTTGTGCACGGTCGAAAAATTCAATGCCCTTGAACATGACACACGAGCCAGGCCAGCTGCATAGCAACTGCATTATCGACTGTTTAGAGGTGCAGGCTGGAACTATCAGCATTGCACTGGAGCATGCATTAATACAACAATTATTACAGTACCTTTGCTGTGGGCGAAGTTCCTGGGTGTCGGAAGAAAGCTGTGGCCGCCAAACGAAATGCGACTGGGAAAACTGTCTGCTAGCAGGTGAATTTCCCAAGGTGCATTGCGTTGCCAGCCGTCTCCTTGGTAACCGTCCCAGGCAGACTGTCACAACATGTCCTATGCCCTACACTGTGAGGATTACGCCCGTTCACGAGCTATGCTTTTACGTTTTTCAACCAGCAGAAAATAAAAACGTTTGTCCTGATAATAAAATATGCTCTTTTGTCTTTGGTTATCTTTTCTTGGCTTCAAAATACAAAAATTATGTGCCTAATTAAAAATAAATAAATAAATAAAATTAACCAACCACAAAGATATTTTAATTTTCGTTACTTTAAAAAATGTTTCCACGTCTAATTAAAAATGGCATGCTAATAATCCATGTTTTTCCCTGCTGCTTATAAAACATCACTTATACTTAAAACTTTGGAAGAAAATTTTGTTATTCATATACCAAAGATGCTTATAAAATGTAAACTCCCTAAATATAAACTTTTAAATAAAAAAAATCTGCTCTTTCAAACTTAAGAGTGAAAATTTATTTATCCATTTGGTCGAAAAATTTCCCTAGTGATCGATGTACTCTTGTTGCCTGCTTATGCAAATTTTCTATCATCTAGTTACAAATAAATTACCAATATTTTCTCCCGCAAAAAATATTGAGGCAAAAATGAGTTTATTTTTATGAATTTCGATCCTTAAAACAATCTCAACTTCATAGCTTTTCCAAAAATATTGCTCGTGAGAAAAACTTCACCAAAGAAATACCAGGGTTGTTCACATAAGTTTTTTGACAGCATATTTTTACTCATTTTCATAATTTTTAGGATCATTTTGACATCAGAATCGCCTCCGCCTTCACTGCTGCTTCTGATGATGGAAAATTTCTCTAACGATGTTTCTGCAATTTGGAGAGAACTACCACGGGTGTCGCGGACTCGTGAGCGGGAGGTCTGGGGTTCGAATACTGCCAGGACCGTCTTCCCTGAATGAGGGTTTTTCCAAGTTTTTCTCAGTCCTTATAAATGGCAAATGCCGGTACTCTAAACTTAGGCTTGGAACGCTTCCTAAAATAAAAATATCCTTTCCCAATTGATCATTTCATCTCATGTATCATCAATGTCCACCGCCTATGGTGCCTCAGCAGTAAAAACTGGCGTTAAATACTATTAAAAATGACGTAAAACTAAAATTCGCGACATATTTTTATCAATCTATTTTCTTCAGTTTGGCGTATAATAAATGTGCGAAGGCTCTGTATAAATTATTTGTTGATAATTATGCATTATTTTAAATTAGAAATAACTGAGAATGTGGATATATTGCTATCGTAATGTATTGTATCATAGAGAACTAAAATTTTCCAAAAGTACGTCATGAAAACAGCGTCGTTTTAAAAAAAGACTCATCACTCTATCTCTCATGTGTTCATAGTTATTAAAAAGTAGCAAAAGATATATATACAGAGGGTGTCAAAATGTATACACACTTCAAGCAAAGAAAAAAAAACTGTGTTAACATAACAAAACTGAATTCACACCAACAGAAAATGATGAGCACTAATCATCTTAGACTTTTACAGTTACAACATTTGCTCAAAATGCCACCATCGGCGTCGATACACTTCTGAGTACGTTGAACTACTGATTGAGCAACGTTTGCGAAAGTGTCCTCAGCGATTGCAGCACATGCCGTTTCAATTTCTTCCCGAAGTGTTGCCAGTGTAGCTGGTTTTCTACGGTATAGAACATCCTTAAGAGTTCCCCATAGGTAGAAGCCCAACGGCGGTTCTGTTCTGTACGCACGTCTCCATTGCCTTTGAACTTCAACAACATTCTCGGTTTTCCAATACCACTTCAAAATTGCTTTCCGCTGTTCAAACGATAATCTTGGCTCCATTTTGTTGTAGCAACGCTAGCATAACGTAATGTGAGTCACATGTTTACAGAACATCATGCTACACATTACTGTTGTATTTCGGCCCAACTTTAAAATACATTAAATAGATATCTACTGTGAAAGTGTGTGTACATTTTTGGCCCCCTCTGTAAATATGTGTAGTAAATTTTCTTATTATTTTATTTATTTGTAACAAACAAATTATTAATAAAAATTATTAGTATATTGCAGGTGATGTGCGCACATTTAGTAGGTGCTCTGTGAGTTTTACAATTCAAAATACAAATATGTGGAAATTAGAAAATTGACCAACCTGTTCCCTTACAATAACTTTTTCTTGTATATCTTCAGGCTACAGAGCATTTTTAGCCCGTCGTTAACGTATCGGTGTATCTGTGCGTTCTAAATACAACTCTGCCGGCAATGGCACACGGTTTCGATGTACTACACCTACTCAAAACGTCGGTGGAATCATCCAAGGCAATCCAGATACAGTACGGTAGTTTAAACCTGCACTTGTTTCAGGGCATCATCCTGCGACTTTGGCTTCACATGTCTTTATGAAATTCGTGGCGAAAGGAGTATTTATGTACCTGCTTTTAACTGAACACAATTCTTCAATTTTTATGTGTTGTTCCAATTGAAGTTTCCCTGTAGATTGCACCTTTTGTCACACACAAGGTGGTAAAAACATTAACCAGGATTGTAGTTTCGCGGGTAACGAATTTTAGAACGGAACCTTCCTCGTAGAAATTCGCAATAATTCAAATGGGATAGTTAAAAAATTAATAAGAACGCAGTTAAAAGTCCCGCACCACCGAAATAGTTTTTAAACATGTAATCTGTGGGTTTAACCGGAAGTAACTCAAATTCTGCTATTTTACATGAAATATCCATATATTTTTTCTTTTTAGATTACTATTCATTAAGAACTTTTCAAAAAGTACCCACACCAGATTCTTCTGTACAAATTTATAATTGCTAAATCAAGAAAACCAAAAAGTGTAGCTTCTTTTTGACTGTGGTTCGTCAGAAATAACCGTCCTTAATATCCATGGACTCATGTTTATTGATTTACCAAGGGATTAAATCTGACATTTAGTGTGTTAAATAATTCTATCTGATGCTGAACGGAAGGGAAGAAATTCTGATTTTAATTATGGTTAGCTATGGTGTAGTGGTAACCATACTTGCCTCCTAAACCCAAGATCGCGGGTTCAAACCCGAGGGCGTAAAAATCCTAAGTATGGCTTCCTTTGGAAAGGAAGTAAAGTCGTGGGTCACGTGTCGTACATTTACGGCACGATAAAGAACCTCAAGCCTGAATGAAGAGACCTCTTAACAAAATTTATCGGCCGTTTCATGCCCTGAATTGAACGGGACGCTGATGACCTGAGGTGTTAAAGAGCGTCCTTAAATAAACCAAATCAACAAACAATCCAATTTCACATACAACATATGTACAACACATACGTAAAGCATTTACCAAGTTCAGGTCGCCCGAAAAGTTCAACTGATCAGAAAACTCCATTGAATGTTGTCCTCTGTGTGCAAGAAAATGCAAAGTTTCTATTACAAAGTATCGTTAGAGTGAAATATAAACCAAAGTTCCTTGATGAAAATTGGAAAATTTGCGCCAAGCCACATCCTTAAAAATTCAACTTCCACAGGAACTTTCAAACGGCGATCTCGAAGAAGGATGACGTTCTATGAATTAATGATGAAGCGCATTAACCACAATCCATTTATTCTTAGACAAATGAAGCCACATTTGGATGGATTTGTGAATAGATACAACTGCTGGCATGTCAGACGTAAATCCACAATGGATGGAAGAGAACCACACACACTTAATGTTTGGACTAGTGCTGTTGATCAAATGAATGGTCATTTATTCTTTAGAGAAACTCTAAACGCTAATAGATAGTTGGATTTGCTTCGATATCGCGTAGTACGGCTATCGCAATTTTTTTTTCCACAAACAGTGGGCTAACCTGAGATAACATCAATTTCCAACAAGATGAAGCTCCAGCTCGCTATGGACAAAATGTTCGTCAACACTTAGACCAGGTTTTTCCTTAACGATAGACTCATAGTAGGATCGAAAGAGACCCAACACCTAAAAGCTCTGATTTATCGATTAATGAAAGCGGTACAAGACATTCCTAAAGCCTGGTTAAGTTATTACTTAAATGTTTGCTATGATCGGCTGCCACATTTCAAACAGCTGAGAGCTATCAGTTTGAACACAGAATTTAGACGTTAAGCTTTCTTTTGTTTTTGTTGCGGAAGGAGCATTTCATTACTTGCTACACTTTTTTGTTTGTTTGTTTGGTTTTGTGATTTCGCAACAGCAAATCTATACAAAAGTATCTAGTGTGTATACTTTTTTAAATATTCTTAATGAATAATATTCGAAAATGTAGAAATATATCAGGTATTTCTTTTAAAAGAAGAGAGACAAGAGTAGGATAAAGTCGGTAATATCATTTTTGAGTTCTCAGTACCTCCACACTCCGAATTTCATGACATTGAACCACGTGATTCAAAAGTTATTTCGGTGGTGAGGAAATTTTTATTAATTCTGTATATGACTGCACTGTAGCAATGAAATATTGACATGAGCATGGAAATAAGAGATATACCGTACATACTTGCTGCACATCCAGGAAACACACTTTCATTTTGACTTAATAAAGACAAAGCTCTCTTCATGCTTAGAGTGGCACGCTCATTATATAATGACAGATGTCAATCATTTAGGTTTTTCCAGATAAAATGACATGTTAAGCAGGAAAATTTCAGGCTATGATTGAGTAGTTGACCCAACATGAAAACTGAAATACGTATCCTATTACACATGAAAGCTTTCAGTTTAAAATTGTATACCTTAAAATAATACTTAATAATTTTCTATAAGCCAATGCGTTTAATTATACAGCAGAGGGCAAGGCTGTTATTTTAGTGCAAGTATATTTTTATTTATTTATTTTGCACTTACAAAAAGTACTGTCACCAATTGCCGAGGTCGTTGAGGCGCGGACTCATTACCGGCGGGTTGGATTCGATTCCCATCTTCCTGACGGAGATTTTCTCAGGTTTTCTTCAGTCCTCGTAAATGGCAAATGCCGGGAATGTACCCCAAACTTAGCCCTGGGACGCTTCCATCCTTAAAAAAAAGTCCTTTCCCAATTTTTCATTTCATCTCATGTATCACCAGATCCACCGTCTGCGATGTCTAAAGAGGAATGTAAAAATTGCATTTTAATAGAAAGTTGATACAGATAGTGCGAAAATTTCACTTGCTCTTCAATACACGAGGAAAACAAGTACAGTAGGAAAAAGAAGAGGAAAGCGACAGAACAACTTGTTGATTCCTAGAGTTAAGATGATAATTTAAGCTACGTATAAATTGCTTTGTTGTCCGACAATCTCTGACTTCAGGAGGAAGGGAGTTCCAGATTCAGGGAACTGACACGTCGAATAGAAATGTGTTTGGTGACAAGAGGAATTTATCTTAAAAACATGCAGAATTAAAATTATATATAATCGTCCTAGTACCCCAACATTTAATTTTTTTAGGCAGATATACAAAGAAAAAAAACATCTAAGTATACAAAAATCTGGAATCTAGTAATAAAAACGTGCTCTACGTGTTTTATTGTGTTCTGTATAAAGAATAATGTTCATTCTTAAGCGGAAATAATATTTCATTTTGAGGATTATTTATTTGAATCTAAGGGAAAATTGGGGACATTTTTAGGGATATTTAGGCTGGTGAATATGATGTATATTTCTGCATAAAGCTGCAAGCATGTGAAAGAATGTAAAAATCCACAAGGGCTTGATAGTAACCTGTGATCAGTTTTGTTTTCCCCTCGGAGTGTTTTGCCTATGGGTGAGTTAGTCGGTTAGCCGGCCAGCCGGGTCTCGGTGATTAGCGGGAGGATAAAACAATAAAGCAAACCCAACCTAAACAATACACAAAGCAATTTAAGAGGCTCATTACTTACCAAATTATCAAATGAGGTGTTGAAACTGCCCGCCTTAATCCTCCATACATTTTTGGTATCTCTTTAGGAAACCATTCATCATCGCTGTAGTTCATTTGCTGGCGAATATTATTTTTGGATTCTCATATGGTATATGAGTCGTTTTGTACACGGCATTTTTTTTAATTTACCCCAGAGATAACAATCTTAGGCTGTTAAATCGGGGGACCGAGAGGGTCACAAATCCCTACTAATAACTCTGTCTTGTGGAAACACATTGTGAATTGCTGTCTTGGAATTATTCGCAGTATGAGCAGTAGCAGAGTCCTGTTGAAAAAATGCATGATCACGCTCTCTGTCGGTTAATTCTCTGAAAAAAGGGGTTAGTGTGGTATTCACATAAGTAACAGAATCAATTGTATGCTAAAAATAAATAAAATAAAATGGTCCAGTGATTCATCATTGAAGGAACAGATAAAGATATACTATGCCGTTGTAAACACAACAGGCATAATACATTTCATGTCTACTATCGAATTAAGAAACGAACAACACAACACACATCCGGAAACAGCTGCGCGACTATGACAGTCAGCAAGGCGAACAAGTAAGCAAGCAGGCTTGCTATCCCCCCACGGCGCGGCAAACGAGTGGCGATTCGCTCATAGAAAAAACCCCTGATCGCACTGTAGTTCATGGTTACCAAGTGTGTACATTTGATCATTTGAAGAGGGGCAGAGACTTTGGAATACTCTGATTCGGGTAGGGAAGCTGTAGATGAAGGACAGTACACAGAGTGAGGATTTTGTACAGTAAAATTATCATAACAGTGTTGAAATACTAAATATCAGTGCACCAACCTTTTACAGCGAAGAGTATTTGTCCACATTCCCTAGCCAATGAAAAGATGCAGAGAAAGGAGTGCAAGTAAATTGCTCGTAATGTTTCAGGCACATGATGGGATTGGTTTAATTACTAAACTAGTTGAGTGAAACAGAAACAGAGGTTTACCCAGTACCGCCATGGTATTCAGCCGATTTCTCTGCCTTGTTTTCAAAATATGTTCCCAAGCATATGGCAGACTGCGGCTGAGCCGGAGTAGTAGTTGATCGATTGTGACAAACATAGCGTAGAGCCAGGTACATTTCGAATTCATCTGTGTCAACAAGAAGATGTACATATGTTGCATTCTTAGGCAAGCGAAGAAAACGCCTCATTTGTAGTAAGGGAAGAAGTGGATTTTCCTTCACGACAACAACTCACATACTGGTCGCTCCCTCGCAAAGCTTAACAAGCCTGACCTTCTTCCTCATCCTCTGTACTCTCCAGACCTTGCTCCAGCTGATTTCTGTTCCAAAGTCAAAACTTTGTTCAAGGGGCGCAGATTCGCTTCAGCCGAAAAATGAAGATGTATGAAAGCGCCCTCTGCATGAAGTGGAAATATATATTGCAACAGTGGTACAGAGGCTGGCAGAAGTGCGTCAATGTCCAAGGAGCTTAGTTTAAAGATGAGGCTGTGTACAAAATTTCCTCTCTCTGTAACAAACATTTCTACATCATGTTCGGTTTCTTTTTGACTCTGCTAGTACTACTCCAAACTAAACTCAGAACTTCTTGTGATTTGTTGAACATAGTCCAATACCAGTTCTTCCAGAAGAAGCAAATGTTCATGATTTTTATGATTTGTATGAAGGACCATTAGTGGCTGACTATATACCAGAAGAAATGACAATGAATTGTGCATACCATAACCTTATTATTTTAAGAAGTGACTACAAAAACACCATTTTTGCATGACAGAACAGAATTTAAGGAAAAGAAAACTCGAATATACCACTGACATCACTGCTTCCCCCAAGCATATATAATTACCCAAAGGTTCCAAAAGAAATAGAAGGAACACTCAATCCCTCCGAAAACTTTGATTTCTCCATATTTGACGCATGTTTTCCCTCAACACCCAAGACCCCAAGACATACTTATTACCTACTCCTTTAACCTCCCAAATGTGGTACATGTCCTGTTCTGACCTTTCTTTCATTACCCCGTTATACATGTTTAGTACCTCAAGTGTTTTAGAAGGGAACAGAGATGAAGCTTGACTTTGCCACTCTTGATCTAAATCTCGCCCTAAGCAGAAACAACGAAGAAGGATTAATGGGGTAGCTTTCAGACAGCCGCACATTAATATCCAGACCCAACAACTACCTTGCAATTCATGAGCGTCTGGCATGTAAAGCCAGACACTCTTAATTATTCATATGTCTGCTTGTGGCCACCCTAGTTGAACGAGACCCCAGAAATGATCTCTCGGGGACACAACACAATAATTATGTAAGACTCAGCCTCGGTACGGATGTGTGTAAGTGACCAACCTATCCACGAAAAGCCTCTTGGCTCCCGCTTGGCCTCCGCCGGCGAAGCCTCTGACATACGACTCCGCCGGCATTGGGACACGACACTGCAGCCTTGACTTCCCTCGGTTTTGTATTGGACTAAACAGAGGAGGATACTTCGGTACTTAAGGTTAGCTTAACGGCTGGCCGTTTGTGTTTGGGAAGTTGGAATGAGGTGAGGGAGTCACAGGGCTGTGAGGTGCGGACGTAGAAGGGCCCCAACATCCATAGAAACGTTTCTAAAGTGCAAGCTACCGTCACACCACACCAGTCCAGATCTCCACGGCACTTTGCACCCTTCAACAGTACTAAAGGAATGAAGTTAAACGAGAGAAATCCAAAAAAAAAAAAACTCAAGGTTAGGATGGCCGATCCCAAGGGATTTGAACACGGGCCTCCCGAATGCGAGTTCAAGCTTTTCCGCCTGATCCACGCTGCTTGATTTGCCCTCAGTTCTGCTTGACTTTTGAAGTTAACTTGGATTTAGGAAAGGCGTTCAACATTCTTCTTAGAGAAAATAAACAAACAGTAATGCAGGACAAAGTATGTAAGGTTGGGATTTTGGTCTTCAGATGCCCCTTTTTCTTCAATTCTTTCCCTCACTTGCCTGATCAGCTATAAAAAAAATAAAACAACACTTTACAAACACAAGATTTTATTCCTTAATTTGTGCTATTCCATTCGGCATGTGATTTATTTTCTTTGTTTTTTTACAGCTGACAATACTTTTACTGTTCACTCCTCTTTGGAAAAGAACAACTAACATTTGCTGACAGAGTAACAAATGCTGATCGCCATCAGCTTTTTTTGAAGGGTCCCTGGTTCATCCCTGGCTGAAGATGATGAATCAGAACAGGCACTAAGAAAACTCGGGTTGTCAGGAATGGCAAATCGATTTTTGTTGTTCTTAAATTCCTTTGTAGAAATGCATAATATACAAAAAGATTTTTAATACGAAACTTTTTGATTTTTATATTTATTAAGACCATTCCAAGGAAATAAAGCTGAAAAATTCAGTTCTGAAAAAAGTAATGCAAGCTTTAAAGCATTTAGATCATGCCATAGATTTAATCGAATGCCATTCCTGAACTCAAAGCTTTAGGATTATATAAACATAAAATATACACACATTCATTAACACATCTACAGTGTTTGTTATAATCAACAAGCCTACATTACACTATATACTTGATTAAGGCTCTATATAGTTTATTACACCGTAATAACATTTAAACTGCTTCACATATCGAAATACCTGTATATTGTCAAAATAAAAACAATAATAATTAAAACATTGTATTTTACAACGTGTTTTAACAATGCTGTAGTAAATTTAGTGGAAATGTATAATTAAATATTAAGTACAAGAAATCCATCAAAATATGGGAAAGTTTTAGAGTTGGTTACTATGAAAAAAAAGTAGGAAATTTATATACCTGCAATGCTGGAAGGGACAGAACTAGTTAACCCTTTTCCATAGTAACAAACCTATATATACCCTGTAAATGTGTAATTTCTTAAAATTAAATATGAAAAACTTAATTTCCACCGTTTGCTTTGACCTATAGATTTGTTACATACAATTTTTTTTAAAAAAAATGTTCGGAAAGTTTAAATGGAACATTTTTTAAAAGAACTATAAAGTATTTTATTTTATTCTTAAGTAAGGACGTATTTTTTTTTTAATTTTTAATAAACCTTCCTCTTTTTATATGCATAGCTTTGGTTTTTTATGCATGAAAAATTGTGTAGACTATTATTTCGATGACATATCTTTGATTTTCTTCTTTTACTATCTTTTATATAAAGATACACTTTTTAGGCAATTATAAATACAAGAAAACTAAACACTTTGAATGTTTTTATGAGCATAAATCTTGTGCCAGTATTGCATATTTTGTAGAAAAAAGATATAAAATATGCTTTTAAAATCTATGTTATTAATTTTATTGTTCATAAATAATAATATTTAATCAGAAAAAAGTGTCCACAATATTTAGTAATATGGGAGAAAATTTTAATACAGTTTAGGTTTAAATTTATAGATTTTCCCTAAAGGTTCCATAAAGATCTAAATTTTGATTATGTTTTGGTACAATATGTAATCACAGCGAAAATCATTTACTCCCTTTCTTTAATTTCATGCTTGTGGCGGCATTTGGCGCATATATTTTGTTTTCTTATGTCATGCTCCTAAATATACCAAGAGTAGCGTTTACTACAGCTGCAGTTCTGCTAATGGACTCTAATGTTCTATCGCAGTTACGAGAGTGCTTTAAAAACCCTGCACGGTTGTTAAATGCACCCATATGCGCGGTAACTTCCCTTGATTGATTTACCAGACTCCTCGTCTGACCCACGCCGATCACAGCGCTCTTTTCGCCCGTCAGGATCAATAATACGTCATTACAGGAATGAAAATTAGCCCCAGAGTACGACCATCCGTCATTGACAGAGCTTTCTCGGAATATCAACAGGTTGTCTTTACAACGTATGGTTTACGTTCTTTCGCTTTTTTTCCATCCCTCTCTCTCTTCCTTCCTTTTTTTACTTTATAAAGTACACTTAACGTGAATTGCGGGTTCTAAATAAAGCTTATTTCAAGTCTTTATGAGTTTACTGCTGTCGTTAATGTAAAATTTATTACCTTCTTTCGTCATACTACGGGCACGTGTTTAAAACCATCGCGGAGACATCTCGCGGTGAAACCGGCTACTTTATCTGGTGTGCTATCGGCGGTGTGTTCGATAAGCAAGGATCGGAACGCAACGCTACAGTCTCTAAAGAATAGAAGTTAGTATACACCAAGAAGCGGCAGCCATGTTTGGGTCTGCTACTGTCGGTAAAATATTGTATGTATTTTTACGGTATATTGGGAGACCGCAACATCAGCACTCCTAACAACCATATCTGGCTAGATTTAAGGAGGTACCCGCGCACGGATAATCTCCTCTGCGATCTTGTATTTTTTAACTGTGGGTCTTACTTTTTGAGCTTTATCAAAATTTTCTTTTGTAATTTCATTATTGTGTTTCTTCTGCACGCCAATGTTATTAATTTTGAAACTGAATTAAAGTGAAATGTTCACGCTAATCCCTGCATTGTCAATATAGTTTTCTCTGCCAGTATTTGATTCAAAGACAACAATTAAACTCCTCATCTGATTCCAATGATGTGAAAATGTTTATAAGCTGGCCTTCCGTGAGCACGAACCGGAGACATTAAGAGGCGTGCAGTACTTTCAAGCGGTGCGCAGTTTCATTAATATTTCTGCAGACTTCACTCAAGACTGAGCATTGTGCTTTGCTGCTACTTGATCTTGCAAGAGAAAGCGTTAATGCTTAAAAACTGTATCACTACATTTCACAGTATGATTTTTTTATTTAATGTTTCCTATATTTTTTTTCATTTAAAATGTTCCATATAATTGAATTTTCGTTCAAATTTCTCCATATATTGATCATCTAATCAGAAAAGTTGAATAAATATTGTTATGATTTTTAGATTATTCTTAAGTTCATTTATAATTAATTAGATCAGTTATGAAACAGTATAAATATTTTAAAATTAAAATGTTTAGCATTTTTTTCTGAGACAACTAAGATATCGTTTATTTACTCAACAGCAAATTAATACGTTATACTTTTTATTTGGTCAAAATTATAAATTCTGCGTTGTATGGATAATTTGGTTAATTAAATATAAATGTAAAGACAATATTTTATAAAAACTAATAGAAGTATATGTATGATATTTTGATCAAACGTATTATAAGAGTAGAGCAGCCCGTTTTAAAATTTTGAAGAGATTTGTTTGAAAATTGCAAAGTGTAGAAACTTCACTTGCGGTTACCTTTAAACATATTTTCGAATATTTATTAAATATTCTTTATGAAGTTGATAAGGGCGTAGAACTTATAGAGAAAAAAATAAATGCTTTAAAAGTTGTTTGAAAGAAAATACCAATTTAGGAAATTGCATATATCACATAAGTATTTTAATGCTTTTAGTGTTATAAGTTTAGCCCTCCTAAACCTTTTCTTAAGGTCAACTATATAGGTAAATCAGGATTAATGATTTTGTGATGTATAGTAGCAAATCTATTGGTCTTAACGCAGTTTTGTTAAAATAATAAAATATTTAATAACAGTATATATTTTAAAATGCTATTATTGCGTCACTACACACGCATAAAGCGTCTACCCAGATGCTAGCGTTTTAACTGTATTCACAAATATATCTATTTACATATTTTAAATTTGTTTACAAGTCAGGCCACAAAATTCAGCTACTAATGTTATCAATTTGTTCATTTTTTAGGATAGGTTTGGACATTTCAGTTCGTTGAATGAAAGAAACTTGCAAGTATAGTCTTTTTCGATACATTAAAAACATATTTTTAAAGAATGTAATCAATATATGCAAAGATAACCCCAATCTGATAACAGAGCTGTTAGCAAAGCGACTGTTAATCTCTATGGAAAATAGAAGTTTAATTTTTGTTAATTGAAATGAAGGCAGCATGTTTTTAGAGTATATTTTGTAGACGTACATATTTTATTGGCATAATCTGTAAATTTACCATAATAAAAACAAAAATATAGAACTTTCAAAATGGCATACTATTGGAAGAATAAAAATCACTTAAAGTGAGACATTTCGTTTATCTCGACAATGTTATAATTATGAAATTAGAGGCACATTCCTAAAAATTGTTGAAGATATGTGGTAGAGATTTTAAATGCTTTTGTCTTTAACAATTTTTATTAAAATAATTTGAAGAATGTTATTGTTTGTTCATATATAATAAATTTAAACGTTCAAAATATTTAGATTGAATTTAGACGCAAACATCTGTTTTAAAATAAATGTATGAATGATATAGCAAAATCACTTCTAATTGTTATTCTTACGAATTTATTTAATGAATCAAGTTTTTACAATTTATTTTGATTTGTGTTTAAATTGGATGAAGACAATTTTAAATTTAGGAAGTTCAAAATTTATGTGAATTATTCTTCTTTTCAATTGATTCAGGACATTCCAATTACATAGTCTACCTAGTTCTCTAATATTGGCAGTGATATCAACCGAAAGCTTAAAATTTCTTGTTTAAGACAAGGCTTAGTCAGAAATGAATGTCCAACTTTAAGGCAGATATTATATTGCCAAAAGTAGCTTTGTTGCAAGGCCACGCCTTCAGATTAAAAAAAAAATGATTTGTGATTTAAATGTTGCATTAAAAACGTCTTTACTTAATATTCCTATCCCACAGATTTCAAAAGTGATTTTTGAATGAAAATGAAAAATAGTTTCATCTTAAATTATGTAAAAAAAAAAAAAAATTTAAATTGGGTTATAAAATTGTCTTAAAATGTTATGCATATGTTTAGAATTTAAGAAATGAATTTGTTTTTTCCACATGAAAGAAGGATTATGATATAAATTTATTGTATGGATTTGTATTCATTTCAAAACATTTGTACATTGGCACTGATTTTTTCTTAATTCGCTGAAGTTTTTAGGTCGATATTCTTGCATAAGTGACTAAAGCAATTATTCATAAGAAGTATATATCGCGCTTTAAAAAGTCGATACTACTCTCAACATATTCTCCATGCAAGCTCTGTTGTTTATGATACATAATTTATCTAAAATGTCTTTGTTTACCTTCCAGAATCTTTTAAAATGTTCTTTAGTTTCACTGGCCACTTATGTCCTGACTTGTTTACATCCAATATTTTATACTTTACATTCAATTGTCTATAAAATAATCACGTTGACAACAAACTTGAATTACACTGCTAAGATATCAAAGTAATTGCTGATTATCTTGATGCACATCTTTGTGATGATTAGGTATCCAACTTACACAACCATACATACATACATACACAGTGTAACAATATGGAGGTCCATATAAAACGTTGATTAGTCATTTTGTTAGACTCTTGTGCTAGGCGACCACCAATGTTCTCTTCACCACTTCTGTGGTGGGCCGGTGATTTGTTTAAAAACTACAGAGCCTGTCTTTTGTAAGAAACGACAAGCCACGCCTAAACAAATGTAAGAACGTACTACAAAAAATACTTCTCCTCCGAAATATTATTGGAATGTACATAAATTATTACAACAATGAATTATTGTTGTTATATATGTTAAACGACCACTTGTGCGGTATTCATGTCATGGTTAAAACAGTGAGCAGGTATCAGTGAACCATTATTTGCATGGTTCGTTGATTTTGAAAAAAGCCTCTAAATAAAATATTTCAACTTTTTGAAATATAGGACATTAAGAACATTTTCAAAATAATTCCATGTACCAGACAAAAATGAAGTTTAGAAAACAGTGTAATAAAGTACATGTAATTATTCTATACTAAAGTTTGTCTACCTTGTCTAATGTCCGTCTATGGCTGTGACATATAAAATATACACACAGTGATTCTAATATCTTTTCATCTGTTGCATTCGGATGACAGTGAACAAATCTATGTCTAATCTATTCTAGTTCCCGTTTAATCCGTGACTTATGAAATAGCTAACAGCAAACTTTTCTAACACCTCTATTCTACTGTTTTTATAATCTTGTCAACAGCGCAGTATCTCTCGAAAATAGCTTTAGTTACTAGTACACTGCAATTGTGTTTAGAACATTGTTACACAAACAATACAAATTTAGCAAGTATGTTTTGGTATCCATATACATGAGCATTTTTTTTTTTTCATATTGATGACTTTTTACACAGTTAAGCGCATTAATCTATCGCTCATTTCCATTTGTGTTCTATATACATAGTATTTTTAAAGTAAAATAATATTAAAGTGTATAGTATAAGACCTTTGAAAGACACTTTATACATAAACAACCATAAATGTTTTCTATGATACAAACACTATTATTGTATATTTATAATAGGTAATAAATCACCAAATATCTCTGATAAATGTCGCACATACTCTTGTTTTTAAAGCTGCAGGCACAAACACATATATTTACATTTAACTTGATTGTTTCAAAAACCATCGCTGTTATTAATACAGAACATGTAGCTATTAATGAGGATTGCATCTGAACACAACACTGGATTTGCGAATCTCTCATAAGAGACTTGAAAGTATCTTTTTTTTTTACACAAAACACACATAAGAAGAGCAAGCGAAAGGAAACCATATTAGAAAAATCAATAGATGTTACTAAATACTTCAAGGATTGGTTTTATTGAAGGTAACATCACATTTCATAATCGGAAAGTGCTCCCTTCAAAATCAGTGCGCAACAATGAAAACGTTTAATAGTAGATACACGGTTACCACTTTTTGAAGAGCGGAATTTGTTGATTATTTCTCCAGTTTTCAGTTCAAAAGGTTTGTTGATTTAAATAGATATTTCTACTTTAAGATTATAGAAAGAATGATAGACTAGAGTCTTACATCCCACTGGAGATGCATATATTGTTTTTATATGGTAATGTGTTAAATGTGGGGGAAAAAAGTTAAAATTTATATTACTTCTAATATGAGAGGTTTTACAAGCTAAACATTTCTCTCATAATGTCATTAAAGTATAAACATTTCTTTTAGAACAAAGCTACAAAGTCAACTAAAATACAAACATGATCAAATGAAAACATTGCGTGTATAATTTTATTAATAATTAAATTAATTTAAAACACTCAGGAATAAAACACTACTTTTTTCAAATTTCTGAAGGTAAAGACTGAAAAAAGAAAGCATTATAAAGTTCTGTGCGGAATAAACAAACAACAATATTGTCAGAATGAATTTAAATATTTTACAGTGAATGATGTCAGAATAACGGATATATTTTGATATTTTTTAGATAATGTGCACATAGTTTGCTGAATACTAATATATAAATATTGGAGAAGACGGAAGTAATTTCGGCAGAGTTGCAGTTTGCTAGAATGGAATGATGTCCATCTAAACACATATTGCAGTATAGCTAATATATACAGCGTAGGGACACTTTTGACGTGTTTATAGAGTCCTGGATAAAATTGGTGTCTCGGGACCTCAGCGTGTACAGTCTTATCCATAAAAACAAGTCTGAGCTCGTTCCTATGTTTCACTAACAATTAGCTTGTTTACTATAATTTGTGATGTCCAACGTGCACGCGTAAAAACATCAAAATCTGTGGCTGAACGTTTTTATCAGGTAGGTGATAGCTGCTATTGAAACAAACGAAAAGGTCACAGTTGTTACAAATGACAGGTTTCCAGAGTAGTTTGCTATAAACATTCTAACTGAAACCATCCTTAGCCGTGGCTGGCTGGCTTATGGCTGGTTTCCGCCTTGCTAAAACTGACCAGTAATGCCAAGATATGTTTTTAAACAAATCTAAATGTAAATGTTACATATATTTATTAAAGTAGAGCATAAAAAATGCCTTTTCTTTTTAGAAAATCTCTGAGGCCCAAGGATTATATTTTTAAAGTTTTTTTTTTTTTATGGAAGCAGAAATGTTTTATTATTACTGTTGTGCAAGTTTAAATTTTAAATAACGACATACTCTTTTTGTTTTAGTTTCGTGCTTTAAAATGAAATTTACACCTTTTTGAATTTATTTTACTACCTTTTAAAACAACACAATAAATATTTCTATGCATAAATAATTCCTCTAGGTTTAAAGTTTAAATGGCAATAAATAAGGTGTAATATTATTAACAATAAAACTCTATTCGTAAAGGAATTAATAACTTATATCTTAAAGATTCACAGAAAGGTTAAAGAAACGTTCCAACCCGAGTGTTGTAGTTTCAAGTTAGAGAAATTATTCCGGAGGTCCATTTTAATTAAGAAAATTATAGGATGATAATACATATTTATTGTAAGAGCAGTAGATGTAAATGCGTTCTGTAAAATTAGCGACAGTTGTAATGAAAATTGTCAAAAATATTACTTAATTTACTATGAAGTGTTTTTATTTGAGACATAGCTTTGCAGTCCCATTTTCTCAGAGCGTTTTGTCGGTTATAAGTGCGTCTATTATCCTGTACCTCAAAATAAGTCGACTAGACCGATTGTGCATCTCTCTCCCACATTGCAAATAACACTGCTCGTTCAGTGATAGCCTTATATCACTCAGTAATGGGGTTCAGCCTATGAGGTAGGTTCCATAAGTTTCCGGTCTGACTAAGCTGCAACGCAATAATAGGAAAATCTTTCGCGCGGGAAATAACGTTATATTTGCTTCTTGTTATCCAACCATCATGAAACGTTATTGTCAGTGTCTTGGAGAGAGCCATATTAATAACTAGACGTGTGCAAATTTTTGTTATGTTGGCATTTGATAGATACTTACTAGTAATAAAACGAATCACACCAAAACCGCTTAGATGGTGAGTATGGTTAAGTTTCCTCTTCGTATTCTACGGTAAAATAATTGACTAAACAGTTTCGATTAGGACGAGAAATCACATATGATGAACCACACGAGGGATGATAGCGAAGAAGTGTTGACACCGAAATTATCGCTCTTGTTGAAGAAAAGGGTTGACTAAAAGGAATTGTTGCTAGTTTGGCCTTTCAAAAACAGTCCTCTTTAGGATTCAATGTGAAAACGGTCAGTGCCCCATCTTTTCTCGACAATTCAAAAAACAATATCGAATGGAGTGCCGTGAAAGGGTTTTTTGACCTTGTGTCAAGCAAATAGGAAGGCAGCTCCGGAATAATTTGAGACATGGGACGAAACTCTGCAGATCTACCACAATAATCTTTTCTAAAAGGGAGTGGTGAGATGCCGCCAAGGAAGACCAGGTTTGTCCAGTCCAGGAGAAAGATCATGGCCACAACTTTCTCGGACTGCAGGAGGATTCTGTGAGTTGACTTTAAAGATAGAAACATCAGTATCAACAAATATTACTACCGCGGCCTTCTACATAAACTACAAGCAGCAATTAAAGGAAAGAGACGAGACAATGCGAATGCATAACTATGCCCAGTGTATACCCCCTCAGATTGCAAAGGATGTGTATGCTGTTAATTGGATCATCCACCCTACAGCCTATATCTAGCCTGCTTATTGAAGAAATACTTACGAGTTAATTATTTAAATGATGACAGTCGGGTAAAGTAAACCGTTTCGGAACATTTTGCGGCGGTAAAAGTTTCAAGGGCCTTAAAGTGCTAAATTAAAGATGTAGAAAGTTTATCTAAATAAACGGGGCCTGTGTTGCAGTGATAAAATTGCTTTCTTTCTCTTAAACTTAAAAGAAGTTAGGTCGTAAATTAATAGAACCTAACTTCTATACCTAAATGCATTACCTATTAGATTAAAAATGCTCATAACTTTCATAAATGTCCATTATGCCCATTGAAATTATTGTTAATGTTTTTGGAATAATAATTTTTAAATGTTTTAAAATTTTACTATTTTTTTTAAACAAATCAATTTTATGTTCTAAACTTTGCACTGTCATTTTCTAAATGCTTTTAAAAGAACAAAATTTCATCGTTTGATGAAAACTCCAAGGTTTAAAGATACACTTTACAGCCAGAACGTAATAATACTGCGAGTCTGTATGCTTCAGAAATAGCGCTACTGCAGTACGTGTCAAACACTCGAAACTCTAAAAAATTTTGCCCCAAGTGCTTCAAACTTTAACCACCCTTGTTCTACCAAAGCTCTTGTGTGTCTACTTCAGAACATGTTCTTTCCTGGCGCACATACAATATGTAAACATCAAAACAACTTTTCGTGCACTTGCTCCTAGGCACGGCACTTTTGTAAAAGGAGATATTATAGTGTAAATAAAAACTTATGAAATCGTTTTAAAAATCTACAGATGTTAATTTTTCATTTTTATTAAATTTTTAAATGTATATTTTCGAAACTATCACCGATTTCTTTTCTACCAGTTATATTTTTAGAAATATGTAAAATATTAAGATTTTATAGCTTTGTTACATTAGCTAATAAATAATCATAGCAGGTCAGATCTACTCTATGCCTTGTTATTGCCTGCAGAGTTAGTAACTTTCATTTGGAGGTGTTGGTGTACCTACATTTATATATAACACGCTTCGCTATTAGCATATGCGCCCACACTCACATAGCGACGCTAGTGGAGGCTTACAGAACTAAAGCATAATTTTGGTGTTTTAAACAGAGTCTGGCGTTTATTTGAAGCCTTTAGATATATAAATTATTGTTGTTCTCTGAGAAACTGTAGATTTAAATGATTAAATCATATTGATTTAAAAGAAACGGATGGTGAATGTTAACAACTAGTTGATTGCAATGTAAATAGTATTTTTGTTAGCTTAAAACGTACTACCAACAATGTTTATTAGAAGTAACCAAACAGTAATTTAACAGGTTAGAAACTATAGAAAATATTTAGTAATTTATAATTTTAAATCTTTAATAAAGTGTTTTTATTTCTGTGTAGGTTATGTTTTGTGTTTTTAAGATCAAATAAGATAGACCACCGCTGTGGATTAGTGGCAGCAATCGTCCTTTCGATTCCCGTTTGGGTCAGTTTTCTGTCTAAGGTTTTTCAGAGATTTCCCTCAGGTCTTAAGGTGAGTGCCTGGGGAAACTTAAGGCTAAAAAGTTCTCTGAGCGCCTCGGCCAAACTATGACAGTAACTATCCTTGAAATAATATATCCGTGCCTTCCAGGCATTCCAATCTCAGAAATTGGCTACATTCTCTCCAGGCTGGGGAAGCATTCCATAAGTCCTAATGGATAGCGGTGGCATTGAAAAAATAAGGATCAAATGAGAAGCTACCAACGTAATTTCACTCAAATCTCAGAATTTCTCTAGAACACAAATACTTCCGTTCATTTAGCTTGATTGAAAGAAAATGAAGAGGGGAATAAAATAACATTACAATTTTGGGGTTTATTGTGATTAGAATCGCTAACGTTGCATTGTTTATGAACAGATTTTGTTTAGGAAGCAAAAGTTTTTGACCTCTAGCAATTATTTGACCAATATCCACTATAATTCTTTGAAAATCTATTTCAAGCTTTAAAACATTTAAGTATATATTATATTTACTAAGACAGAAAAAAGAAACAATTTACTGTATTGTGAAAACAAAGGACGTAATGTTTATAAAACATTGAAAATATGTCCTCATTTCTTTTGTTTAACATACACTCTTCAGCTATGCCATGCGCAGCCTTTTGCAGGCATTGTCTTGGAATATTCCAAATTTCAGTTGTTAGACGTGCTATAAAAAATACTTTTAATAATAAAATAATACCAAAGTCTGGTGATCGTGGAAAATGCCTACTGATGACACAATTATGAAAGATCCGCATAAATACCAACTTTGCAGTGGTGTAAAAGTGCGGCAGTGCACCATCCTGCATGAAGATTATATTAACTAGGTGGTGATTCCTTTGGCCCCGTTTTGTAACTTAAAATTTCTGCCCTTCCTATAGCAAGTTTTATTTAACAAAACAATAATTACGGAATGAAAAAAATAAACAAATGGTAAACCAAATCTAATATTTTCTGTCCCAAAATAAACAAATGGTAAACCAAATCTAATATTTTCTGTCCCAATAATTACAATATATACACACTTTAAAGTTTGAAGTAACTTTTAGAACTCTCCATATTTTTATTCAAAAGGCGAACGTTCAGAATACAGCAAGTAGGGGGAAATGTTGACGTGAGTGGGGAAAACTCTACAAGCCGCCGTTATTTCTGTTTTGTTCCAAAATGCTTTGTTGACGTTGACACGTTTTTGTGTAGTTATCTCTAGTTTGCAGGCTACAAATTGTAACAAAAGTAGATATGTTACATCACACTGACTAATCCCTACATACACTTTCTTAGAAAAATACATTAGCCTACATCCCAGAAAATAAAATATGTAAAATTCAGGGCTAATGATTTTATTGAGTTGTAAAAATTTTATATATTATATTTTATAACATTTTCCATGAAAATAATTAATAAATAAGCAATAAATTGAGAATTAAATCGAACATGTAAATATTTTTTTCTCAAATTCAGCTCTCATTATGTAGTTTTTTTTTTTTTCGGAGACTTTCAAAAGGCTATAATTGAAAAGTTCACCTCACTTTGGTGCAGCCCTGTCATATCTTCAACGTAAATTAAATTAAAAATCTTTTTCCCATTTTGCACTGCTTGATGGAGGCCGATAAAGTACACTGAAAGGTATTACGCAAAGTAAACAAACCAGCGCAGAGGGGAAAAAAATGACTATCGGCGGAATAACGCGTTACCACAAACATTTCCTCTCTTGCTCTCTCCAGTTGATTATTTCAGAATTGTATCACTTTATAGCACAATATTTTATTTCACTCACAAACCTCAACAATGTTTATCGGCGTTAATGCGTTTACCAATAGCTGAAAATGCAGTAGTGGTTAAATATAAGCCAGTCCCTAACGTACTAATGATGCGTGGTGATTGTAAACTCGATACATGTAACAAAATTATCTGCGCCCTCTAACCAGACAATAGCCCATTGAAATCCGCACGGAAAGCTGAAATCTGTCGCCTTGACACATTTCCGGAATAAAGCTTATCACGAAAATGGTAGTTTGAATGTTGATTTCATCTTTATTTGTTTTAGTGCTTGCTTTCAACCCCCTCTCCACTGTTTTTCTTTTATTTATGTAACTTTTCTTTCATATTAATATTATAGTTATGATCTACTGATTTTGGCTTCTCTACAAATAACTTTTTGAATAAAAAGTTATTCAGGGTGAAATGGAATTTAGCTAAGAAAATTTTGCAGCTATAGATGGAACACATATTTTGAATCATAGTGTTGCTGCTCTAACCATTGAACTGCCCTGCCTTGCACAACTACCGAAGTCTGCATGTTTCGAAACAGAGATTTTATTCTAAATATTTGACATAAGCCACTAAAAACTGATAATTTTATTCATTTTCCCTCATGTCAAAATTTCCAAACGGTACAAACTATTGCGGTTTTCAGCAGAAAAGTTATTTGCGAAAATATATTTCAAGATTTCCCTACATTCAGTTTTGTATATTATTTAGATTCTAGAGCCAAAAACTATCATCCAATGGAAGTTCACGTTTTATTCATACTAGCTGTAAGATACAATATATTGAGAAGAAGTGTATCAGACCTGTCGTGGAAACGAAAAAGTGTCAAATATCTTTGATTACTGCCGCGCTTAAGGTTATCAACAGGCTGTCTTTTGACATGAGAGCTTATCGCTCTTCCATCCCACATTCAGTGCATCCGAACCAAGGACACAAGCAAGCGTGAATATCATAGCCAATGAGAAAACACACCAAATACTGACCCATAAATTTCAACTCCTTGTGTATCAAAATACAGCTTTGCAATATTTCTCGCGTATGATATGCAGGAAGCAGTGAGGGCTGGGATTCTGTCAATGTCTGTTCTCAAGAACACACTCAATGGCTGACTCGCATAATAAAATCAATGCAGATATCTTTGAACACCTGTTTTCTAATTATTTGTTGGTGAATCACGCAAATGTTCCACAGTTCTAAACAATGCAAGCTATCACTTCCAACTAATAGTTAGAATCTCCCCAATAGGTCTACCAAAAAGGACGACATGGCACGATTGGACATTTCGAATCCACTTCAAGGTAATCAGGTACCTACACACACAACAACTAATGAAATTGCAAAGTCTCGTGTTGTTCCGAATTATTGTAACTTAAACCCAATTGAACTAATTTGAGCCAACCTCAAAAAATTAACGACGTACAGCAAAAAAAAAAATTGACTTTTTGTGGGTGACAGTGTGTGAATGATACAAATGCGAATTTTTGAAGGAAATGTGTTGAAAAGACAGTTCATGCAATGAGACATGTGCAGTTAGTATCTTCAGAATGAAAATTGATATAATATTTGCGAGAGAAAGTGACATTTGGGGGGGATTTAATTTCTTAACTCTTACATTTTAAAATTTTAGGTTGGTGGAATGGAAATAATTGCAAAAGAGACTAATAATTATACAAGAACGAATAATTAGACAACTGAAATGTAAGAAAAACATTTAGCCATTTCCATCACTGCGTAAATGATCGCCTCTCATGTGAAACCGTGGCAACAGCGCTTGTGTATTACCCGGGAGAAGCAACTGGTCGCGGTTAGATTGCACTAACTTTTGATATGCCGCATGTTAAAGTTATGGACGCATCTACAGAAGTAATCATGTATGAAAGATAACCTGTTATGATTATATTTCAGATGCTTCTTATATGAGAGCAAAATATTTTTGTAAAAGTATATAATAATTGGTATATGTTTGTAAAAGGTAAATATAGTAAATTTCAAAACTGTACAATTTGAACTATATTTAACATGTCCAGTTTAAATCCAGTTTTACAAAAAAGAACACTAACCTAACTTGCATAATTAAATAGTGGTTAATTAAACATTTAGCGAACATTTTCTTCATTTTAATTAATTTTGCAATTATTCATGCGAATTTTAATTAGTTTTAGTAACAGTCATTCGTAAAAAATTAATGATCCATTTACATTGTAAGAATCCCTCGCCTAGAGTTTAAACTGAAGTTAGAAGCTTTACTGCAATTACCTTAGCCAGCTTTTAAGTGCTTGTCTCAGAAATATAAATGGCTTTCCACTTTAAACCTCACTTTAGTTATACCAGATATTTTAGAATACACTTCTTCACTGACAGCTTGTGCCTTGAAAACCCTAACATAATTATACATGCATGACGGCACAGGAGTTTTAATTTTACGCTGTCATAATCTTCAAACTTTCCGACAGCTTTCATCTTATTTGAAGAAAGAAAAAAGTATTTTTTTTTAATTTTCTTCTCACGCCTTTAAAATAATGCTGTAAAATAAATACAGGTTATAAAATGGTGTACTCTTATATTCTTGTAGTTCGCTGTATTTAAATATAATAAGAATACCTTTGAAAAAAAATTAATCTTTATTTTCTTGTAATATTTTCGCCAATATAGAGCAAATATGGCCAGAATTGTAGCTGAACGAATATTAAACAGAGTTCTAAAACATTTCAAATACATCTGCACACATATTGTCCTGAAAAGTTCACGCAATCGTCTCTGACGTTAATGTCAGCGGCAGTGTCCCAAAAAAATATTGTTAATACAGTCTGGTCACAAATATAGTTCACTGCAGTTTGATTAGTGCTAAATCATATTGACCATGTTTATCGTGATCTGAAAATCTATTGTTTTAGATGATGGTAACAGCTTGGCCGAGGCTTATCAGGAATTCACCTAAAGCACAGAGGAAAACCTCAGGAAACTAAACCAATCGGTAATAATAAAATACTATCCTCTCTATTGAAACAATAAACCTATTTGATTTCGGTATACTGTATTTGCAACTGCCTCCTTGGTCTTGTGGTCACTTATGCTGGTTGCTGGTTTGATCCCACTCTGTACATGATTAGGGCTTTTCTAATCTAGTTAGATCTAGAACGGAATTCGCTCAGCCTCCTGAAGGCAATTAGGGAGCTGCCTGATAGACAGGTGATGCGAATGGTGGAGTGTCGTTATACTAATCAGATGTCCCCTTGCAGTACTACCCTCTGCCGATATCGCAAGACAAAGACCCACCTTGGGATGATATGGATTGTTATTGATTAAGTTTATTTATGGACACTCTTTAACATCCCATGTCATCAGCATCCCATTCAGTTCAGGGCGTAAAACGAACATTTAATTTTGCTCAGACGTATATTCAAGCTTGAAGATCTTTTACGTGCTGCAAATCTACGACACGGAACCCACGGCTTTGCTTCCCCAGACGACAATTCAAAGTCAAGAGTGTCTAGGAGGAGTCGATAAATATAGACTCACCTGTACCTACCAGCTATTGATTGAACACAAAAAATGGCCTTGTCAACAAGGATAATTTTGTCGAAAACAGCTTTGAACAGAATCATACGGACGTGGCGATCAGCGAGAAGACATTTTCTACTATTGCGCATATGAGCAGCTATGCAGTAATTGTTTTAAATTCTGCTGTCTTCTCTCGTCAAACCCAAATGGTTGATGAACAACAATGAGAAGCTCAGACCCTCTAGTGGTATTTGATCGATAGCACGCCGTTTGTCTGCTGTTATTTGAAACGCAATTAATTACCAAGTTTGCCGATAATGATATTATGAGCTGTGGGGGGTTCTCTTGCACAAATCTGGAGCTGTATCGCACTATCAAGGTAGTTTTCCTTTGTTTAAAAATTAAAAATTACAATAAACTGTTTTATTTCTTGTTTTTTTGTATATAAAAATGCTAAATTTAAACAATTTAACGGCAATAGATGCTTTTAAACATAAATAATACAATAAAATTTATGATGATGGCATTTATTCCCTATCTCCCTCTTCTTTATAGGATATTTACCTTTGAGCTGACTTATACTCACTTTGAGTTCTTTTAACTTTGTTTTATGCTGGACTGGATGGTGGAAAAAACTACTTTTGCCTTCTTCAACGTCTGGTTAAACTATATAATTTACAAGCTCCACCTCCTCGAACTCCTCGGGGTTTCTTAGCTCAGCAAAGGATAGAATCTTCGTGGTTTTTGTTGCGTTTTTTTAATTTTTGTTTGAAAACAAATCGTGTACAACTTTTCTAAGAATCAGTCATGGGTCTTATATTTAAATCCATACAAAGTGGTGATTAATATTTAAGTATGCAAAAAATGTTAAATGCAGCTAGCGGGTAGGCTTAGATAACGCTTGAGACTCGCATTCAAGAGGTTTCATGTTCAAATCCTGCGGTCGACTAACTTGAGTATGGTTTTCCTTGTTTTCCTTAGTCCATTTTTAAGAAAGGGCAAATAATCGGTTAGTGTTTCTCTGTCATAGATTTACTATTCATCTTCATTCCATCTATATGTGTGTGTCTTCTGTGTTTATGATGCCTTCGAAGCGTCCCTGACATTGGACTCACCACCTATTCGGGAAATCTCTCAGTGTGTGTCCAGTTTCCCGGCTGACCTTGTTTGGAAAGTTCTAGTGGTGTATAAAATACCGGATAAGGTAAAAAGTCAAATAATAATAATAATAATAATAATAATAATAATAAATGCGAAAATCGACACGCAGTGATGTAAAAACTACTTGTCTATTACAGCTTTGTTGATCAGCATAGTTCAAAGTAGTGAAACAAACAAAGAGAAAAAAGATAAATATATTTTCCTTTTCCCTATTTATTTACTCCGTTTCGTAATTTTCCAAGATTTATTTTATTGGTTTTTTCTCTTAAGTTTGTAAATAGCCCAACTATTTACTACCTATTATGCAAAATTTTAACTGGTTAACATAAAAAAATAGTTTCGTCCTTAAAGTAGTACAAAAAATTTACTATCATGTTCATAGGTTGAAGATAGGCAGATACAGATGATCCATTGCTAATCTCTCTGTAGCTGTCAGACAATTTGCAACATGCCTCTATTTCGGACCATCTCTCGGGGGTATATGACATCGAATAGTCCTATTCAGGGAGGAGGTGAACGTTTCAAACACATTCTTTAAAGCAATACAAAGGATTGAGTGCCATATATAAAACTTAGAAACTTGGACCCCCTTATTGATTTAAATGACATTAGAATCCACCCCTTAAGTTGTGACTATAATTTTAAAACATTATGTATTAAATTGTTAAAAAGCAAAATATTCCCAGAATGCACAAAAACGCACTTATGTTTATTCCAAATAGAGCGTGTAATGGTAAATTTAATGCACTACCGCACAACAGGCCTGCACTGGAGTACTTTGTCCCCTTAACTGTATTACTCAGAAGAAAAATTAGTATCAAGTTTAATTTCTCATAGCGGCAATCAGAAGGGCCTGCTGTCGACTGGAAACAGGGCCGGAGGGATCTTAAGTCGCGACTGAGCTAATGTTTTCCTGTTTTTGTGTAAACCACATGCAAATTTTACTTTACCTCAAGCAAACCGTGTCTTTAAAACTTATTCCACTGGCGAGCGCTCAGTACTGGCTAAACGCTACACAGGTTTGGAACATTAACACGTTTCAGCACCATATTCCATTGTCTGGGAACCAGCTCCGGTTAAATCGTTGCTCGGAATTCGATAGAGGGCCTTCCTCACACGAGCCACTCGGTGCCGCCCCACTTGCACAGCTCATCCAGGTCCCGGACAAGTCAGACATGTGTTCCTGGGCCATACGTGGAGTTCACGTTAAGTCGACTCTCTTCGGATACGTCCTGTGGCTTGAACGATCTCGTCACTCGCTGAGAAACAAACAAAGACAGCATTACTGGGTCCTGCCTTATGGTCAACATACATTGTCACACCGAACTAGTTCTTAGTGTCTCCTAAACATGATAATGGTTTTATCAGAACATTTCCATGAAATTGTTCGTTACAGATTTTCAGACAGACACGACGAGTAGTTAAACTTTGGTAGTCATTTGAATCGATCTGTCATAAAATGAGGAGGAAAATAAACGTGACCGTACATGCACCGAAAATGAAGCAGCAATTGACGTCACAAAGAAGAATATTAAAATCCAAATATTATAATGGACACCTGCCTTGACCAAAAATGCATTCGAAAGCAATGCAGGTTTGAAGATTTTTAAACATATTCTACAGGAAATTTGCGTTAGTTCCTGATTGTGGATGACACGTAGATTCACCGTCACAAATCTAAGTCAAAGCGGCGGATAATGCCTGGTGAAAATACGTCACAGAAGGCGAAGAGATTTTGTTGGTCTGAAATATTTGGATACTTCTTTAGAAATTCTCAAGAAATAATTCCTATGGCATACTTGGCATTTTTGTGTTATGGGTATTTTCTGAAAGCTGAAATTCAGGTTTATTTGTAGGCCACAGTGATTGTATTTGTCTGTATTTCGAACTTGCAATTTTGAAAATTGTCTTCCCTTATTTGGGGACGTAATTCCTTTTGGATTCTGATGGACAATTTTTCTTAGAGGGGCCGTGGCTGCATATCTGGATGAATTTGGATTTTCCTTTAAAAGGTTCGAAAATGACGAATTTATGGATACATTTTGTGTAATATCCTCTTGAAAGTATGTCATAATGCTGTGTTCTGTATATTTTCTGAAATTCTGGCCCGAGCCTATCTGTTAGCCACAGTAATTATTTAATAATTTAGCTTAAAGTCTGTATTATGGTCTTGTAAATTGGATACTTATGGCCAATTTTGGCATAGATGGGCTATAGTTGTACATTCAGGAGAGTTTTTATCGAAATGTATCCATATTTGTACAAATGGAACAGTTTAAAAAAAATTGTGGTTTTCCTTTCGAGAGACCAAAAAGGTTGAACTTTTTAAAATGCATTTTGATGTATATCTGCTCAACTGCAAACCAGGTGTGTAGGTTCTGGATATTTTTTTAAATTATAGCTCGGGCCTATCTGTAGGCCACAGTATTATTTAGTAAACTTAGTCTAATATCTATATTATTATTATTATTATTATTATTATTATTATTATTATTATTAGTGTTTAACGCCCGTTTTTACTACTGAGGCACCACAGGCGGTGAACACTGGTGATACATGAAATGAAATGGTAAATTGGGAAAGGATTTTTTTTAAAGGGAGCGTTCCGGACTTAAGTTTAGGGCACCTCCCCGGCATTTGTCATTTATGAGGATTGAGGAAAACCTGGAAAAACTTTAATAAGGGAGGACGGTCCCGGTGGGATTCGAACCCCAGACCTCCCGCTCACGAGTCCGCGCCTTAACGACCTTGGCCACCCGTGGCGGTCTATATTATGGAATTTTGATTCGAATGGCCATTTTACATAGAGGACAAATGGATTAATTTTTAGGGAAATCTATGCATATTTGTAGGCATTACAGAATTTTGAAACTTGAAATGGCACATTTTACTGAATTCCTTCACAAGTGTAAATAAGATTTAATGTTATGGAATATATTATAAAGATGTAACACAGGCCTATGGTATGCCACAGCGATGTTGAACATATGTATTTTTTCAGCTTGTAATCGTGAAAGTTGTTTGAACATAAAATCTCAGTTTTTGGATTGTTATGGTAAATTGTTAAGGTAATTAATGTATATTTTGTAGGCATGGGGCAGGTTGGAGATTTGAGTTTTCGTCTTGAAAGTTCTGAGATTCTCAAATGTTTTGACACATTTTAAATTTGACTTGTATTATGGGCATTTCCCAAAATATTTAGTTCGGGCGTATCAATAATCCATAGCAATTTTAATATGCTATATTATTGAGTATAAAATTTGGAAAATTACCTGCAATATTTAGGGGCACAAAATGTGAATGTTGTTTTTTCGATTCTTATTTGGGGGGGGGAGCATAGAGGGGCTGCAGTTGCATAAATGGGTAATTTTTTGGAAGATCAACGCATATTTGTAGGCTTTAGGTTGCTTCAAAATCAAGTCCTTCCAGAAATACCCAATTTTTTTAAAAAAATTAATCAGTACCTGTAATCATAATACAGAGCTTTATGTTCAAGATAATTTTTTTTTCGAACGACTCTGCTATGTACACGTTTTTAGTCAGCAGGTATGAAAGTATATCACCATATTGAGTGTCCCATAATGAACGCAATTTTTGTTTTAATAATAAAGCATTAATTTGTTTGAAAATGCTTATATTAAGTCAATATGAAAAACAAACACTGCCATTAAACATGAAACAAAATATCAGGCAAATGTCGTTCTCGGCTTCGTAGGCACACGTTCACTCTGTTGGCAAAGTTTTCAACGATTTTAGCGCAAAGTTTCAGCTGAATTTCACCCCTGACACGTCTGATTTCTGACTTGGGTTGAGGGATGGTTCGTGGACTGTCCACATAAACACAAGATTTTATAGTCACATGGTGTCAAATCACACGATCTCGGTGGTCGTTGCGAGAGAGGTAAACATTTGACGCTGCAAATGGTACGTCGGCTTCAGATCTTGTGTTAGTTCGATGGATGCACATGCAGATGTTTTGTTAAAATTCGCTGTAAATGCTTCTGTTAATTGTTTAGAAAGGTGGGAAAACGGCTTAATTGGTTTTGTTTTTTTAATTTGATTTATTTACGAGCGTTCTTTAACATCTCAGGTCGTCAGCACCCCATTCAAATCAGGGCGTGAAACGGCCGACAAACTTTGCTCAGAGGTCTCTTCTTTCAGGCTTGAGGTTCTTTATCGTGCCGTAAATGTACGATACGGGACCCACGGCTTTACTTCCCTTCCGAAGGAAACCATACTTAGGAATTTTACGCCCAAAAAAATCCATCGGTCCTGGCCCGGGTCACACCCGGGATCTTGGGTTTAGGAGGCAAGTATGGTAACCACTACGCATCAGGACCGACTCATTGGGCTCTTAGCAACGCTCTGTCTGACGAGGGCAACATTCTCTACCGACAGAAGAGAACGTCCAGGTGATTTGATGTTCTCCGTATATCCTGTATCTTCAAATTTCCTTACCAGTCTACACTTTAGGTGCATTTCGTCTACCAAAAATCACACAAAGTTTTCGAACCCTACTTAAAATGCATTTTCAAAATCTGGACACCACCACGGGTGGCCGAGATCGTTAAGGCGCGGATCCATGGGCGAGAAATCTGGGGTTCAATCCCCACCAGGACCGTCCTCCCTAACTGTTTTTTTTTTCTCCAGGTTTTCCTCAGTCCTCAAAATTGGCAAATCCGGGAAGGTTCCCTTAATTAGGCCTGGAGTGCTTCCTTCCTTTAAATATAAAGAAAAAAAAATTCCGATACATCATTTCGTCTCATGTTTCATCAGTTTTCATTGCCTGTGATGCCTCAGTGGTTTAAACGGGCGTTAAACAATATTCTAACAAAGAATCTGGACGCCTTGATGCTTCATATATCGCTGCATTTTAGCTGATAACAGCACATAAAAATAACAATCTTTAATTGCAATACAAACAAATGACTTAAATTTCAGGTGCAGCAACCCAACAAACCGACAGAGGCGCTCAGTTTAAAAATTGCGTTCATTGTGGGACACCTGTGAAGATGTCGAGGCCTGACATCTCTAGGCACAGCCGTGAACTTAGATTGTTTTACTCTAAACCCATGGTCAAGGACAGCACAATCAACTAGCATCAACATCTTTCTCTCATCAAGAGATGTCCTCGCCGAGTTCCATATTTCTTCATTGATTATCATGCTACAAATGGAAGGGAAAACCCGGGCGTCTATAATGTCGTTAGAAGTGATATAAATCGAGTTTTGCGTTTTGAAGAAACAGCATCAACAAAAGTGGAGGAAAGGTGAAACATATTGTTTCTGTTTTTTAAATAATTGAAGAAGCAGTACTGAAAATCGCCATGACAGCACACCTGATCTCACTGCTGAAAATATGAAGCGATTAAAATATCAGAGAACCGCATCACCCCGTGCTCCTCTCTTGGCCACGGATGCTGATGTTCCTTCTTTGGCGAAGTCATGCAGCTGGAAGGAAATGTGGCAGGAAATTGTGAGAATAAGCAAAGATAACAGGTGTTGATAAAGACTCTTTGGAAAGAGCTAAAAACTTTCGGTTTTTCCCTCGTATTGACCATTACTACATGTTCTAGAGATAGTAATTGCTAGTTCAAAACGGTTACCTGTATGAAGGTGCCGGGTGTGATGGTGATCTTGTACACGATGTAGATAGGGATACAGACTAGAGAAGATGCCGTGAGCACCCAGCCGACCCTGATACTCCATGCGGGGTACTCGTAATCCCCCTGCAACATCTCCTCGTACCCCAGCAGCGAGAAGATGAAGATCACCTGCAAAAATACCAGTTGTGATAAATAGTTTCTCCGCAAGACTTGAAATGCAATATCGGTGATACCTTTAGCGTCCACCGGTCAAATTAGATACTTGCCTATGGTAACTAAAGTACTAGTAAACTTTCGTTTTGTGAGTAATTTCTGCAATTTGGCTTCGTTTAATTTGGTTTTACAGCCACACCAAAAATCAATATTTATAATCCTCTGTTCGTGACATTGCATTAATTAATCAAGGTTACTTTGATGTGTTTTCTACAACTGTGGGCAGTAAACTGAACTGAAACAGTTTTATTCACCTAAACGTTCACTAAATTACTCAATATTTTCTTTTCCAGGCGAAATGTAAACCTCACCCATCTGATGGATTTGAAATACCTCGAAAGAAATTCCTCTTTCCTTCTTTGCTCATGAAATTGGACGTTACAGAAAAAGTGCACGGTTGGAATATTCTTGTGATCACTTTACACATTCTGCACCTTACTTAAGCCTTTGTTGGAAGACAAGTTTTGGTGACTGTGAATGCGCCTTTTATATTATAAATCATGATTAGGATATGAGAAATTTATATGCCAGCTGGACCAGTCACGATTCCCAACTGGAATTGTCACAATTCTGAAGATATTTTTTCTAACTTTTTGAACCATATTGTAGTATGGATCAATTATTACAATCCAGAAAAATAAAACACTGGTTCTTATCCAAAGTACAAAAGTTCGTCTGGGAAAACATTATAAAGAAACTTGTGGTGGAATTTATTCTTGCAAGTTATTGTACCTGTTTATGAGATCTCTTTTGCAGGGCAGAAAATTTATGCAGAGCTTTGAACTAACTTATAGTTCCGCACTTTCGTCAGACCGTCAGTTATTTTATTTATTTATTTACCTAGCAAGAGTTAAGATCATGAAGCCTTCTGTTCCATTCTATTAGGCGAAAAACCAGAAAGAATATAGCGTACAATTATGTATAGTTATATAAAATATACAAAAAGCCAAATTAAAGTTATATAATCCATGTAATATAGTTAGACTATTGTTAAAATTCCACTTGTTCTTCAAAAATGTTTCTCCAGTACAATTTTTTTTAATGATTTATTTATGGACGCTCTTTAACAGCTCAGGTCATCAGCGTCCCATTCAACTCAGGGCGTGAAACGGCCAACAAATTTTGCTCAGAGACCTCTCTTTCAGGCTTGAAGTTCTTTTTCGTGCCGTGAATGTACGACACGGGACCCACGGCTTTACTTCCCTTCCGAAGTAAGCCATACTTAGGATTTTTACGCCCGAAAAAATCCATCGGTCCTGGCCGGGTTCGAACCCGGGTGTAGGAGGCAAGTATGGTAATAACTACAGCACCAGGACCGACGAACTATAATGAATAAATAAATAAATTTAATGCCATGACTGAACGTCAATAAGAAAAAGTAACAATTTAAGAATTATGCATTTTTTAAATGGTGTCTAACGCCCGTTTTTACTACTGAGGCACCACAGGCGGTGAACACTGGTGATACATGAGATGAAATGATATATTGGGAAAGGATTTTTAAGGAAGGAAAAGTTCTTAAGATTAGGGTACCTCCCCGGCATTTGCCAGTCATGAGGACTGAAGAAAACCTGGAAAAAACTCAGTCAGGAACAACGGTTCTGGCGGGGTTCGAACCCCAGACCTCCCGCTCACGGTACAAGCATTCATTCACAAATAAACACTTTTGCTTGTTCTCTGTCTTGAGGAAACACGTTGTGAATTGCTCTCTTGAAATTATTTGCGGTGGCAGAGTCCTGTTAAAAAGAAATACATAATCACGCTCCTTGTCGGTTAATTATCTGAAAAAAGTGGTAAGTATATGGTATTGACATAAGTAACAGAATCAACTCTATGCTCAAAAAATTGTCCTATGATTCTTTCACCACTGACACACTGTGTCGTTGTAAACATACAGCCATAATATACCATGGAATTAAGAAATGAACAACACAACACATACCCGGGAACAGCTGCGCTACGGGCTGCGACAGTCAGCAAGGTCAACAAATAAGCAGAGAAAAAGACCGGAGGATTGAACATATATGCAAACAGATTTAAGGGAGAGTTTTGGAACATGAAATTTTTTAAATATTAGATGTAATTTAATTTAATTGTCAGTTATATTATTGATATTCACAATTCCATAATTTTGAATTTAATGATAACTCATGCGGACATTTATGGTGTAATGAACGTAAATTAGATTATCCATTAATTTCGACTCCCCACATATTAGCCTAACGTTTATAAAGCCACTCTTTCTCGTTGAAAATTAGTAATAGAAGAGGATGAAGAAAAGGAAAGGGAAGGAGCAGAAATATGAGAATTAATGGTGCAATAGAACAAGAAATTAAAAAATATAAAAGGAAACAGAAGAGAACACAGTGTTGGTGCTAGTGAAAAGCTTTAGGCAGTGGCAACAACAGTTGCAGGAGAGGAGTTAAGGAAAAGAATAAAGAGCGAAAAGATAACGAAAAGCACAAAAGAAAGAGAAGAACACGAATATTCTTATTCATAACTGAACTGCCATTGAACTGGGGCTCGATCTCAGGACTTCCTTATAATGAAATTGAAAGTTCAAGGTTGCAGTTCGGTCAGTTCCACTTTAAAACTCATTAAAGAGTTAACAATTTAAGCTCTTTGAGATACAGAAGAAAGGTAGTAATCACAAATATGGAGCCTCTCCTGGGAGCGTTGGCAGCACTGCCTCCTTGTTTATTCGGCCTGAGTAATGAAGGGAAATCTCAGTAGGAGTCGCTATGCTGCGAATAGGAGTTGTTTCACTTCTTCCAATACAGGTGGCGTTAAAGTCAAGTATTTTCTTGACATTTAGGGTTCCAAATATTACACGTCAATGACTGTACTGGGTTAATAAATTAGACGATGTGACAAATGAGAGTTCATAGCATGAAGCATTCCTAGTCACCATGGCAACTGTAAGAGGTGACAAGTGACTTACAACAGGAGTCTATTTCTCGGGGATAAGGGTTCTATTGATGTTTGTATATATGCATAGAAAAGTACTCAGAAAACATGTGATGATGTATGTATTTATAGTGAAGTTAAAAAATTACTGTCAGTATGAACTTAAATTCGGGTGACCCTGCATCCAGGAATGGATTTTGTAAACGGATTTTGAATAGTGCGCTTTTCTGCCGATTGGATTTATTTTCAGAAGATCTTTAACAATTCGGATCATCGGCGTCCCTTTCATTTCAGGGCGTGTAGCAGCTGTAAAGTATACAAATGTAAGTATAAATGTCGCATGGACATTAAGGCCGTACATGCTGATACCGTCCTTTTAACAATCATATATACATATGTACAAACACATACCGATATATATATATACACATACATCAATAGAATCCTTATCCCTGAGCGCCCCCTTCCCTTTGTTCACCTCACCCCTACTCCCCTCTCTTTTCCATTGTCATTAACCTTCTTTGTTGGGTCTTCGCTAGAAATATTTCCGATTTGTGTGTGTGTGTGTGTGTGTCTCATGCACCAACACTTCCATTTCAAACGTCTGTTGTGTTTCAGAAATTGTGGTGGTAAATGCTCAAAAGCTGTGTTTCTTTGCATTCTGCCAGATGTGTCTCCAGGTATCGCTTTCTCCGCACAGTGGGCACATTCTTTCCCCGAGAGTATTAGCTGTTTTGTTTCCTTTCCAAGTCCCTAATCTGAGCCATGCGATATCACTTCTTTCTTCTCCCCCACTCCTGTCAATAGTTTGCTTATCTATGTCTCGCAAGCCTCTTTTAATTATTTTCCAGCTATTGCACGTATTGCCCTCTTCGCTTAACCAAATATACCCTAGTCAAATTTTGTCTGAGTCAATATTTTTTATGCCCATCCCGTATCCCAACCTTCCCTTATTTGCTTTCTCAGGCAAACTGCTCGAAGAAGTGCTTGATCCCCCCCCTAACCAGTACATAACTGTCCTTATTTTTAAATTTACACTTTCGTTAAAAATACCAAAATCTTTAAGAACCCCACAATTTGCTGTACCCCACCCCTTGTTGCAGCCGTTTTAGAAACTGCGTTTGTACATTATTCAGTTCCTCGGTGTTTTCCCACCCTCAGATTTCGGCCTCGTACATCACAACCACCCTGTACACCTCCTCCATTGTTCTCTGCGATGTTTTTAATTATGGGCGTTTTGCGACGCCTGTGTGTTTTGCCCAGTTCCCGTTCATAGCTAAAGCGGCCCCCTAAATATGCGAATTTTTTCCATTTTCTAACGCCTGACCTGCTGTACATCACACCGTTTTTGAACATCGTTGTTATGGCCTCCTCTCATTAATTCATTCCCATTCCTGACAATACATCTCTGAGCAGTCTGGTTCACTTTGCAGGGGATATCAATATCATATCACCTGCATAAAGTAAGGCTGGTATGGATATGTCTCCTATATTCGGGGCAGCAGACTCTGCAACACACATTTTCTCCAGTGTGTTGATAATGCACCTTTTAAGTGTTAGTAATAATTCCGGACTTTATGACTCCCTATCACCGCGGTACCAGCTTGAGCCGGCCGACAGGTCGCTACACATGCAGCGGTCCCGCGAAAGAAAAATCACCTATTGTTTTGCGAGCAAGTGGCACAATAGTTGCTTAATTGAGTCGTTGTTAACAAACATCATTCTTGTTAAAAAAAATTGACAAGACTACCGCCGTAGTGTTACCGTAGCGTTTGCGCTTTGGTTCCAACATGTATTTCCGGTTATGGTATACAGTTTTCGTGATGAAAAATCAAGTGTGCAATGCATAACAAACAAACAACATTAAAATGGATTGAAATAATTTCGAGTTTTTTTTTTTTTTTTTTAGTTTAGATGATTATATGAGCTTGTATCCTGTATGAATTTATACTGGGGAACAATGCAACAACAGTGGCATAGAAAATATGCCAGGCCTTCGGCTTATAATTTAAATAAACGAACAGTTCAGAAATTCCAAGAAAATAACAAAAGTCTCGTGTATGAGCCAGGAAATACCGAGCGTCTCTAAAAAAAAAACACCGACAATGCTTAGTAAGTTGTGAGGGATGGGAAACTGGTCATTTTTCTTGTACGGAAAAGCACGGTTTGGGAGTTGTGCAGCATCAAAGTTGATTTAGGTACGGCGATGGGTGTCCGTTCCACATTTAGTCAATAACCCCAACAAGAGCATACATTATAAAAAAGGTTTCAAACTGTCTACCTCCTACTTGATGGCAGAGCCCACAACGGCGGTCCTGAGCCAATAGCTGAGGTTGCGTATTCTATTGCTCCTGAATAGATTCTGCAACGAGGGTACACCACATCCTTCATTGTACCCCACAGAAAATAGTGGTGGGTTGTAAGTTCTGGTTACCGTGATGGCCATGAACTGGTCCCCGTCTACCAATCCATCGATTTGGTTCGCATTGTCCATCCCCACTACGCTCATAGTTAATGATTTGCATAACTACTAGGGCACCAAAATGGATCTCAACAAATTGTGACACCCTACCGTACTCCAAACTTCGACGCTCTACAGCGCCCAATCCGTGCTTTTCCGAACAAGGGCTCCTTGTTGAAAAATGATAAATTCTTAATATTTTCTTAGCTAGTTGGCAGATAATCTTTTTTTTTTTTTTTTTTTTTTTTTTATCAAAATGTGTTATTTCTACTTGTACTTTCACAAATGCCTTCAGAACTAATGTGTGTGTTTTGGTAATCGTGCGGTCCTGTGGTTTTCTTTAGCTGAAAGGAAATTTCTGGATGCCCAGAAAGATAAACTTACCAGGAGGAAAACCGGGCTGATATAATTCCAGCAGACTCTCCAGAATATTCCGGGTCGGTGGCCGATCATCTCTTCAATGTCCCGAGAGAAGCGCTCAACCCCATAGAACCAGCACACGCCTGCAGCCTCGACGAACACCACGAAGAGGATGGAGATGCCTGGTCCGTACACATTCAGCAGATTCACCAGGTACATCCCGCCCTGCAACATGAACAAAAGCCGCACGCCAGATTAAACATTGCAGACGTTTGAGTGCATCCCGTGTTTGTATAGCTCTTTAAATTGCGTTCATTTTCCAATAACACCCTCTGAGGTCAGGTACATTGGTTTTCAACTACTTTCCAGGTCCCGTATTGCAAGGGGTTGCTTTGACGAATAGTGATTTGTTACGAGAGGCATTCAACAAGTTTTGCAACCAGCTTAACTATAGTTGGACAATAATATCTACAAAAATGTAATTAACGCAGCTGCCAACAATGAACCTTAAGCTATCAAAATATGCTAACGTTTAAACTTGCATAGTTACTGTCGTACAGTCTGTTGAGTTCAGTCCTGTGTCAATAGCTGGTGAAAAATCATGAATATTTCTAAAGAACACTTTACATTCTACATTTTCACACGCTATAAGCAGGTGAAAGAGCGAGAACTTGGTAGCTGTTCATGGTGATCAAGTGTGTTCATTTGATATCATTGTAAGATGTATTCGATCATTTGAAGAAGGGCGAGAGACTTTGAAAGACAACCCTCGCTCTGGCCGACCTCGGGAAGCTTGAACGAGAGAACATTTCAAAGAGTGAGGAACTTGGTGGAGAAACATCGACATATTACTGCTGAAATACTATGGAAGTGTTGGCAGCATTGACAGCATATTCCATGAACATTTATAGCTGCGAAAAATCTGTGCTAAATGTGTTCCACATTCCCTAACCAATGAAGAGATGAAGAAAGAAGGAATGTGTTGAGCATATTTTGACCAAATGTTCTAAACGTTTGACAGATACATGTACTGGTGATGAAAGTTGGTTTTATTTCTATACACCCCAAATGAAGCTCAGAACTGCGTGTGGGTAAATGAGAATGACTCAAGACCAGTTTGTTCTTCGACAAGATTTCGTTCTCGGAAGCGAATGTTCACTGTTTTCTTCAACTATGACAGTGGTTGACTGTATGTCAGAAGGAATGACAATGAATGGAGAATACTATGTCACTTATATTTTGTATCCTTTATTTGAAGAGCTGAGGCGGCGGCGTCCAAAGACAAAACATGATCTGTTGCTTTTGGGCGTCAATGTGTCTCTGAAATTTTGAAAGTCAAAGTCACATTGCTTGATCATTCACTCTGCAGTCCAGATCTTGCACTGTGCGACTTCTGGTTGTTTCCTCAAGTGAAATCTTGCATTGCTGGAAAATCAGTTAAACAGTACAAGACCTTGCTCAAGCTATAAATTCAGCTCTGTTGACAATATCTCAGTCAGTGCTTTTGACAAGTGGCTACACTGTCTACAACTGAGTGTGGAGAGAGATGGAGAGTACTTTGAAGAATTCATTTCTTAGCTTGGACTTTAAGGTGACTTTGCAAAACTTTTTAATGACCCTCCTAAGGTCACTTTTCATCTCATGGTGTCTGTTTCTGCTGTTCTCCATTTGAACACATTTTAAAGAAAAATAATCATAAATTGAGATTTCTATTTGAATTTTTAGCAAGGGTGGCAGGGAGCGATGGGTGGGGGATACCTAAAATTTAATCCACATTATATCCTGTCTGCAGAAAGCTGAGGCGTACAGTCAACAAGCAGTATATCCTTCAGTGCTTAAGCTAGGGTGAAACGCTACGGATAAAAGCACTATGATTGTGCAAGGGCAGAGTAACACTTTGTTAGTCCCACAATGACACAGTGTTTTACTATCAATACAGCAGTTTCATACACAGTTATGTTGATTATAGCTTGAAAAAACTTCTTACAACTATTTATTGATAATTTTACTTAATAACCCAAGTAACAGGCAGAACTGGGCGGATATTTCCAAAAGAAGAGAAGTTTGACGTTTGTGTTGTTATCAGCAACTACTTGCGGATAGACCTAAGATCACGGGTTCAAATCCTGCCAGGATTGATGAATTTTTTTCTGGCGTAAAAATCCTAAGTACGGCTTCCTTCGGAAGGGAAGTAAAGCCGTGGGTCCCATGTCGTTAATTACGGTACGAAAAAGAACCTCAAGCCTGAAAGAAGAGGCCTCTGAGTAAAATTTGTTGGCCGTTTCACGCCTTGAATAGAATGGGACGCTGATGACCTGAGACGTTAAAGAGCGTCCATAAATAAACCAAATCAATAAATAAAAAGTACTTCCGTTTTTACTCGCATCGCAGATTTCGTTAAACAGATTATAGTTAAAACTTTCCCTCATTATCTAAAATGAAGTGTTATTTGCTTAGTTACATTTATTTTAATGGATAATTATGTGCACTTACAAGTTTTGAGGTGAAAACTCTCTAAGCCTATGAAACAAATGCATGCGTAAACTGTACATAATGTTAATTTTTCTTTTCCTTTCACGTTCCCTTGCTCTTTTTAAGGAAAGATGGTTATAAATTTTGCTTTCGTAGCTGCTTAAACAAATATCTCAACCTAACCACATATTCACTGCATCCAAAGTATATGGTCATTTCTGTATATTCATTTTATTGATCTTTGCAAACTGGTGGTCAGAAAAAAAGGTCTCACCTTACCTAGCGGATGATTTATTAAAGGACTGACCACGGCGCTGTGGCATGAACTGTTTACTTAACAATCTATGAAATAAAACCACTTGCTTACCTATATATGGGCAGAAGAGTCTGAAATGGCCTGCCTTTGTTGTATACACATTTGTTATACCTCTCTGTTGGGAAATGAAGCAATTTCCTGACATATGTTTCGTGTCAATTCTTTCACGGTGTGAGGTTTTGTTTCGTATGCCCTCTTTTATTTCGCCTCAGAGACAAACGCCTCAAAAGGTCAAATTATCGAACATAGGTTACACTTTTTTTTAATTAAATGATCAGGCACCGCGTCCTCAAGATCTATTGTGAGAGATGAAGTATGAAAAATGATAGCTTGGCGCAATGAGTTCGGGGTACTTTATGAGCTAAATTTTCCATGCTTTCACCTAAACAACTTAAGAAATCCTCAGGAAACTAACCCAACCGGAAATAGAACTCACTCACCCGCCTCGTGGGAAGCGCAAACATAGCGCTAGACTATGGCGGCGGTCTTGCGCAAATTCTAACTCTGCTCTACTTAAACGTTCTTTAATTTATTTAATAGAAAGAGCTGTTAAGTACAATTGAACACTCTACCTTTCGACTAACTCTTTTAAAAAGAGTTATGAAATTGCATTCGCATAGCAATAACCATTAACTGAGCACTATGAACCGTCACAGAAAGAAAGGCGCCAGGTCTGGTCTGTATGGTGGGTGTCGTATTGTGCGTAGCAGGCAAATGTCTCTTTATCCCTCACCTATCCTCTTTAATTGTTGATTTAAAAGTCGGATGCTCCGTCTTTCAGAAAATCAACTTGTGTAACAACATCTGCGCCTCAAAAGAATTGTGTAACTTAAATTTATTTTCGATTATTTTTGTTGCAATACCATGGATTGACATTTTCATTTATTGCAATGCCTCATTTATCAAAAATGTACATTGAGCCATAAACGTAACCCCCCTGCATTCCACATCTCCCCTCGGGGCTCCTTATTCAGCGTCCTTGGCGATTATAAAAACTCCTTTTTCAGGTATACGACATTTCTAATGGTCCCATTTCCCTGATTTTCAGATCCTATATTTTACTTAAATGGTGTATATACTGTGTTACGTTGCAAAAAAAAAAGTATATTTGATCATTTTGGGTTTCAGGTAAATCCCCACACACAATAGTCTGATTTTGCTGATTTTCAGAAAGTGTTTCTCTTATTTTATGAGGGAAGGTTCATAAGTTTCCGGCCTAACCTTTTTCTAGGTATGATAAAGACAAAAACTATATTTCACTTTTTAATAGAGTTGCTCTTTATTGCAATACATTTTTCACATTTTGTAATTAACATTTCAATACACCCCCCCCACCAATCAGAAGTTTGTCTCCAAAATCGGCATAAACAGCATACATTACTTCTGCATCACGCTTAAATTTCCTTACGCGAAGATCCTTCTTGAGTTTTGAGAAGAGGAAATAGTAACTGGGAGCTAGATCTGGGTTTTACGGTGGATGGTCGATCTCCTTAAAGCCATATTTCTTCACAGCTTCTTTGCAACAAGAGCTGTGTGCACAGGCGCGTTGTCGTGAAGAAGGCGCACACCACCACTCAGCTTTCCTTGCCTTTTCTCTTTGATGTAAGCACGTAGTCTGTGTAGTAGACCAGCACAGTACTCCCCATTTACTGTGGTGTTCCTCTCCTTGAAGTCAATGAAGAGATTTCTTCACAGTCCCAAAAGATTGTGGCCATGATCTTCTTGGTTGACTGAGTGACCTTGACCTGTAGAGGCGGTGCTTCGTCAGGTTTACACCACTCCATTGATTCTCTTTTGGACAAGGGATCATAGTTTCATCTCCTGTAACAATGGTTTGCATAACATCTCTCTGGTTGTCACGAGAGAGCTCCAAAATGCTTGACAACACATGACTCGTTGCTGCTTTTGGACTGAGGAAAGAAGTCTAGGCACTAACATTATTCATGTTTAAATGTTCATGAATAATTTGAAGGACCGTTGTTTTAGAAAGGCTCAACCTTGCTGCTATTTCTGTAACTTTGAGCCGCCGACCTGTCTTGCATAATTTCTCCTTCCACAAGAGCGATCGATGTTTTCAGGAGTGAGCACCTCCAAGGGTCGACCTGCACGCTCTTCGTCTTCAATACTTTCTCGACCCATTCGAAAAAGTTTGGCCCATTCTTTTACTGTAGGATATGAGGAGGATGCTTCCCCATATACACCGTCCAATCGCCGTTTAATTTCATTTGGAATAAGCCATTCTTTTGTAAAGAACTCGATAACAGCTGGATACTCCATTTTGAACATGTCACAATCTTCTATACATAGCCTTCTTTATGCAACTATATCTGAACAACTGAACACAGCGGAACAGAAGTTACAACTGTGATTATTTACTTAACAGATGACCAGATAAGGGTTTTGTGAAGACGGTATCCTTATGGACGAGGCCGGAAACGTATGGACCTACCCTCGTATTTCAATGGTATACACCGAGTGTTGCTGAGAAAAAAACAAAACTTCTAGCAGCTGGAGTGATTGTTAAATTTTACTTTTAGGTTAACCCCCATCCCAATCGATGAATTTTGCTGGTTAACAAGCTCGATGAATCGTTTGTTAATTTAATCTTATAAAAGAAAATTTGCCGACGCTGGAGCGCTAATAGACACGCGCGCGCGCACACACACATTTTTGATGCCTCATAGGCAGGATCGATGGAGATTTGAAGAGATTTTTCAAAAATCTTTTCATTGGTACAACTGCAATTGCAACATTTTTCGGGATTCGCTACTATCTTGTGTCTTCACTCCGGCAGTTCTCTAATGCAAACCGCTTCCCTTATGTGGCAGCTCTGGGAAACAAAAATTAATAATTTGACCTGTTCTCAAACATTATGTCATTGCGTATATGTTTTAATACTGAAACTGTGTGGTGTTTACCGCCACGGGTGGCCGAGGTCGTTAAGGCGCGGACTTGTGAGCGGGAGGTCTGGGGTTCGAATCCCGCTAGGACCACCCTCCCTGACTAAGGTTTTTTCCATGTTTCCCTCAGTCCTCATAAATGGCAAATGCCGGGGAGGTACCTTAAACTTAGGTCTGGAACATTTCCTTCCTTAAAAAAATCCTTTCCCAATTTTACATTTCATCTCATGTATCATCAGTGTCACTGCCTATGGTAGTAAAAACGGGCGTTAAACACCAATAAAAAAAAATAAGGCTGCATAAATGTTTATATCACGAGCCGCCACTGAGATAAATCCTTTCCGTCATTTCATGTCAGAACATTCAAATCAGTGTTCTATGAGTTTTATCTCTAAAGGACTTTAGTTGTTAACTTTTTTGTAAACAAACATGTAGAGTTTGTCGTTAGAAATAAACTAGAACACCTAATATTAAAAGTTGTGTACAAGATTCTTAAACGTAACACCTAATATAAATTTATTTTCTTCAAGACTGTAATTAACTGATTCAGATATTATAAAATGTTAGTACTTGAATACAGAACTACTGCTGTACTATTCATTTTAACTGAATTAAGTGTGATTCCGCCTCAAAGCGCAGAGACCCAATTTCTGTCTTCCAAGCCAACATGGAGGTGAAAGTTTTCTGCCTCTCGGTCAAGAGAACTTAATCCCGACGTGAGAGGAAACGGCGGTGACATGATCTTCTGTAGAACATACGTAACACCTGCTGATTATCTTTTTTTTTTTTCTACCAGTTCCTTATTTCCTTTCCTCTGACCGGGCCTTTCTTGAGTTTCCATAGTAACGGCATTGGCTGCTTAATGAGATCTGTATAGCTAACACAGACATATACTGTGCAAGAGTATAAAGCTCTCTCGCGTCCTTGTTTTCCTGAATGATAATAGTTATAGAGTGGAAAAATAAGAATTATAATATTTTAGACCATTAATTGCAGACCACTTAGAAGCATAATTTTTTATTTATCTCACGTAAAATCAAATAAACACAATTTTATGTTTCATAAAATTTTAAAACAATTTTATAGTTTGAAAAAAAATTAAATTTGTTCATATTTTCAAATTTTATTTATGTTTCAAACTTACTTATATACTAGGGGTGTTAAAAATTCTCAACCTGACTCAGAGATGTCGTGAAAATGACTAAATTACAATGACATTGTTAAACATTTTCCTTTAGATGGCGGCTGTGTGTCAGACGCGTAAATGTAATCTCTTGTTTGTGACGATCGTGTAAACAAACTAGTGTTAACATTTTCTACAAAATGGATCAAACTAAAATACTTCGTTTAGAAGGGTTTAACCCCAACAAAATACAAAAGGATAGATTCCTATGAAAGCATTCTTTTTCGACGGTTACAAAGTAGACTGCTGAATTTAAGGTGACCGTACATTCATTCAAGATGATGAAGTTTTGAGTATGAGACAGCTTTCCACTCGATAGGTACCGTGTTTATTAACAATGAAGCAAAAACGCATTCAAACGAACATTTCGAAAGTGTGTTTATATTTGTTTAAACGAATTCCAGTGAGTTTCTCTGAGGTTTATAACGGTAGATGAAACACTGCACGTCAGAGATGAAGGAGCAGTCGAAACAGTAGGTGGAAACAGGTGAAAGTGCACTAAAGAAAGCAAAAACGGTTCCATCTGCAAGAAAAGTCATGGCTACGGTTTTTCTGGGATTCTCATGGTATGGTACTTGTAGACTACCTCCAGAAGGACAGAAGCATCACCGGGGAGTATTACGCTTCACTACTGGACCAACTGAAGGATGATATTCAGGCTAAACGTTCTCTTTCATCACGATAATGTGCCTTCACACACATCTGTAAAACTGAATAATTTTCGTTTCCTACTTCCACATCCGCCATATTCGCCGGATTTGGCTCCCAACTTTTACCTTTTGCTCCCAAATCTAGAAATGGCTATGGACGAAGATTCACAATAAATAATGAGGTTGAAAATGAGAGAAAGACGCTTTCCTTCACAGTTGGACAAATTTTATTTTACTGAGGGTAATAAAAGGTTGGAAAGTCGTTACAAAAATTATTGATTTACAAGGTGACTATGTTGGAGCGGGAGATCTCTTAAATCTTGTGTTTTCTTGGTCGGACAGAGAACTTTTACAACGCCCCTCATAATTAATAGCCTTCTACAGTTTTAAGTATTTTTTTATAAAGTATTTACTTCACTTTCATCAATAGATTCACCAAACTTTTAAAAGGTGTTTTTCAGTTACAGATCATGTAATGTATTTTCCCTGTTCAGTTGCAAGGAGTGACTGACCCTTTTTCCTTTGATTTTGTTCCGAACTGCCGGGAAGTTTCGAAGATAGGTCTGAGCTTCGATGCTTTTCAAATGTCACAAACTAGACCAACATATGTGTACATATATTTTGAACTGGATTTTCTGAAACTTGCTTCTATATTGTTTATTAATTTATTGCAAATGATATTTCTTAAAACAGTGGGATTTAATTTAGCGTCCCTTAATTCTTTACATTATGTATATATAGCTTTTCGTTTCTTTCGAGTATTTTAAAACTTAACAGTAATTTTAGAGCTTGCTTGCACAGTTAATTAACTATTTAGAGTTATTGTTTGGTTGTTTTGTTTATACTGACGCATCATCATTATATCCCTTTTGGATGAAAAGGCACATTGATTAATCTTTGTATTGCGTTGCAGTACCTATAATTAGAGCAAACAATTATTGAAATGGGTTTAATTTTCTCCTGTAATAGCAAAAACTGCAATTTAGAAACCATGGCCAAATATATGGGGAGTAATTATGAACTGTGATGAAAGTTGTGTCTTTAAAGTAGAACTAACTCTTAAGTAGCGATGTATGAGGGCTGTTCAATAAAGATGTTCAACTAGTTTGATTGCTGACACTTCTGAAATTCTGCTTTCGCCTCAACAAATCTTCAACTGAGGCCCATGCAATGTTATAGGAGACCTGTGGAATTTTTTCTTCCCTGCACACAGTTCGAAGATGGTTTAAAATGTTTAAAAAAGGTGAGATAGTTTTAAAGAAAGCTGGAGCCCTGGAGAAAACATTAATTATGAGAGATGATAGTCGAATAACATTAATAACACTAAGAAATTCAGAAATCTTTACTGGTTTCCACCTATACATTAGCAACAGAGAAGTTGCACGTGAGAAGTGTTTGTGAACGGTAGGTTCTAAGACTGTTGATTAAGGAACAAAAGAACGTTCGCATGCAGTTGAAGATGATGTTATAGGAAAATGTGGAGTTTCTTTCAAAGGTAATCACTGCTGATGAAACATGGCTACATCATTTCGTTCCTGAGAGCAAACGGCAAGGCTCTAACACCAAAAATGTCTACTTCTGTTGTTTCATCTCATTGTTCGATATTCAAGAAATGTCGTACCTGCCCAACAACTGTATCTGGGCAATAATACAGAGATTTTTAATAGTGTTTGACGCCCGTTGTAAATACTATCACTAGACAATGATGATACATAAGATGAAATGATAAACCGGGATTTTTTTATAGTTTTTAACGCCCGTTTGAGGCACCACAAGAGGTGGACACTGATGATACATAAAATGCAATGATAAACTGGGAAAGGATTTTATTTTTATGGAGGGAAACGTTCCAGATCTAAGTTTTGGGTACCTCCCCGGCATTTGCCAATTATGAGGACTGAGGAAAACCTAGGAAAAACCTCATTCAGGGAGGACGTTCCTGTTGGGAATCAAACCCCTGATCTCCCACTCACCAGCCCGCGCCTTAATGACCTCGGCCACTCTTGTCGGTTCTACAACAATGTCCTGAAAAATATGCAATGCTATATCACATACAAATGGCTACATTTTCGATCTGCTACACCATGATAATGCGCGGCCTCACATCGCATATGATGCTGAATATCTCACATAAATAAATGTGAAATGTATGTCTCACCCTCCTGATAGTCCAGATTTAGCCCCGTGCTACTTTTTCTTTTTTCCCAAGTTGAAGAAACACCTTCATGGGAGGCATTTTTCGTCATCAGAAGCAGCGATGAAGGCTGTGGGGGCGATTCTGAAGGACCTGTCAAAAAAAACTGTTTCCAGCGTGTCTTTGAAGACTTGTAGAAACGCTGGGACAGGTGAATTGCATCCAACGGGAAAGATCATCGGTTGAGTAAAGATATGTTGGCAAAAAATATGATCATTCTTTATTGAACAGCCCTCGTGGCATCATGCGTCTATCTAATTTAAACAAATTCCATAGTAGGTAATTGTGCTTTTGACAAGTGTGCTGCAGACATGCGCAAAAGAATGCACTTATCGCTCTCAATTAGTTCGCGACAATGTTGGTGAGGGCAGCTCTTGTACCATGCGTGCATGTGAGTGTTGTAACATCAATATCTATGTTGTTATGTTCCATACATACATTGAAATGTGCTAAATACCAGTGCAGGACATTTCAAAGGTTTACTTCTCTTGTATACGAGAAGAGCTCATAGTGGGAATGGCTCACGTATATGATTATGAGGGTAACATTACGAGATCAAGCTAATAGGTGCACAGGTTTGAAAATATCGTTATTTTCTTCAAAAAGCACGAGGAAAATGATGTTCAGGTGTCTGTATGTCACAAAACTGAACTTCTTCTCTTTAATATGAAACATTTCCCAGTCAAACAGCTGTTTACTTCACTGAAATAAAAAAGTACATCATTGGAAAGAGTATAATTTTTATTTTTATTTTTATTTATTTTTTTCAAATGCCATCCCGCTGTTCTCATAGGAATTTACCCCTGTCATGACGGAACTGTAGTGGCCTTCTGAGGCCGGGACGCCCAGGACGTCGCTACTTTGTCCTAGTGAGAATGATGATGCAATACATCCTTTAGGGGCACAGGAAGTGAGGTTTTTTTTTTTTTTTTTTTTTGCAAATGGTTCTTTGAACCTTTGGACGTCCATAGAGAGTCAACATTTCCATGCCCTCCCCCACCCTTTATAAAAGAGCGTTTTTCTCAAAATTTAATTTTCACGCATTTAAAATGGCCCACGCGTCATAGATTTGTTTAAATTCAAATAAAATTTACCAGAATGTGCAGGAGTATCCATTGTAACATTGTAGAGAACAAAAACATGCTAACACTAATAATAATAATAATAATAATAATAATAATAATAATAATAATCATAATCATAATAATCATAATCATAATAATAATTTAAAAAAAGAAATTTCAATGAAAAAAGTATTAATTTTAAAGATTAGTTTTCTTATGCATTTAAAAATTATCACAAGAGGGTCTGAATTTATCTGGAAAGCTCAGAGCCTCGAGTGTCATTTATTAGGAGTATATCACGAATAAAATAAGAATTTAAATATAATTCCCGTAAACGTGGCTTACATGCTGTACAATTTCCCAATATATCATTTCATCTCATGTATCATCAGTGTTAACCGTCTGTGGTGCCTCAGTAGTAAAAACGGGCGTTAAACACCATTAAAAAATTAAAAAAACGGTGTTAATCACCTGTGGTGTCTCAGTGGTAAAAACGGGCGTTAAACACTACTAAAAAAATTACTACGACTATTATTAGTATAAAAGCTCATTTTGCGCATGCTCGTCGTAGTTTCAAAGTCGTCCGCAGTAGCGCTAGCCTCGCTTGAGTGATGCACACTTTGCTTAATATCAACATTTCAACGCGGAAACTATGACGTCCACGGGCGTCCTACCGAACATTTTGAGTTTGTATGTGCAGTAAAAAGTCAAGTTTAAAACTAGAAAGGAAAGAAGGGAGGGTCGGAGGGAGGAGGAGAAGACGAGAAAAGCTTTTTGAACGCGACGTTTTGTAAACAGAATTAACCAAACAAAAGAGCGAATCTGGCGCACACACCCGCGGTCATTCTTATATCTGCCGCTGCAAATTGATTGGCTGCACTTCCATTGTTGAATCGAATTGATCCCAGAATAACATTGGAATCCTTTTAGAAGAATGCCAAGGTGCCTAACCTCTCATGGAACATTCATGTACTAGTGATAAAAGGCTCGGCGGAGAGAAACCTCTCCGTCAACAAGAAACAACGGCGAAATTATTCAATCAGCAGCCTTGCCTCTAGCGCCAGAGGGTGGAAATCTTTTTACCCACTCCCTTGGCAATTCGTTTTATTCCCACCGTGGCCTACTTTACTCGAACGAGGTGGTCATTATCATAGCCGTTATTTTGGTTGCCATGTTACAAGCTCACTCCCCAGAGACCAAGACTTCAGGAGGCCTTGAATCTTGCGTTAAACGAATGAAGAGCTCATCCATTCCAAATGCACTCCGACATATTTCTTTCATAATGCGCCGAGTACATGACTGGCTTTGCCGAAAATAATTTAGGGGCGCCACACTCGCCCCGACTTACATGTTATTTAATGTGCTTATATATGTGTGATATTTTATTGTGTTACATTTCTGCAATATACAGGTTAGTTAAAAGTCCAACACTACCTAAATAATTTCTGAAGCATGTGGTTCAATGACATGAAATTCGGTGTGTGGGATAGTCCTGTGTTCAAAACTCAAAAATGATATTACTGGCTTTTTTACTTCGGGTTCCTAGATACTTCTGTACAAATTTATTGTTGCTAAACCAAGAAAACAAAGCAGTGTAGCGAATTATAAAATGCTCTTAACAAAAACAAAACAAAGCTAGCTGAACGTCTAAATTCTGTGTCCAAACTGGTAGCCTTCAATTGTTTCACAATGTATCAATCAACTATAGAAACCGTTTAAGGAGAACTGGGAGTGAGTATTTGGATAACTTTTTTTTTTCAGCAAATGGTTCCTTAAACCTTAGGGCGTCCACAGAGAGTCAACATTTGCACATCCCCCCCCTCCCTTCGGTATCTACAACCAACTCCGCGTATTCTTTTAAATCACATTACTTCCCAGTATACTTTTGCGTATATATATAAAAAACTTCTTTTTCCCCTCAAATTTTCATTTTCACACGTTCAAAATGTCCCACACTCAACAGTTTTTTTTTTAAATTGAATGTATATACACCAGAATGTGCTGCAGTAACCACTGTAATATCTATAGGGCAAAATGCATGCTAACATCAATGTCAAAACATATATTTTGTATGAAAAAATTATTAATTTAAAAATTATCAAAGTTCACTGATCATATTTATTTAAAATGTCTTTCTATACAATTCTTGTTTGTAATTCAAAGTTCCAACTGCAAAAAAGCCAATCATATTTCCTCAACTTAACGATAGCGATTTATTTGATTATGCGATATTTCAACACCATTCTGACCTACCTGTCCCCTCTATGTCCTTATTTTATCAGACAAAATCTGCATTGTCTGTCTGTTCAATAATCTAGGCTAACAATATATAGAAATAATGAATTAAAAATGTTTTAATAGTATATACACAATGCTCTGTAGCATTGTCAATGCATTATTACCGCTTATATTCGCCACCAGCATCGGTGTTAATGTTCTCTTCCGTTAGAGAACAATCTGGAGCGTCTTCCTTTGAAATTGGTTGCTTCCCCTCCTTAAAAAATTTAAACTGTCGTCTATAGGGAAGAACAGACTTTCCTGTGCCTCATGTGACATTGCATAGTCCTCAGTTGAAGATTCGTTGAGACCACAGCAGAATTTCAGAGCAGCATAATGTTCGTCACGTTTAACTTCTATTTTGCTATAGACGGAACTGAACATGCCTCAACTTGCATTCCTCTCACAGATAGGAACCGGAAATTATAGCAATAAAACTAGCACCTGTACATATAGCGTTAAGGTAATAAAATAAGTGACCATTCTTTGTTAAACAGCCTTCTTATATGATAAGCGTTTGAGTTCTGATTGCACTGGTATACATTAAAAATTTTGCTTCATGGTACAAACATCCAAGATGATACATTTTTAAATAAACGATCTTAAACGTAGTTGTAAATGAACCGAAGAGGAAGCGCATCGACGGGGTTACCAAATGAGGTCGCCGTGAAGAAAATTTCTTGGAAAAGTTATTCATTTTACGATAATTTTCCAGTGCTTACACTAATTATGCAAAGGTTGCTATGAAGGTCTATGGTTTCTAGGAAATCATGCATCTACCTTACAGCCCAAACTACTAACTCTTCTGTACACTGAAGACTTATCTCCAGGTACAGCGGTTAATTGTGTGAAAATTGTCATGATAGACAATTTTCTATTTAGATTTTTTAAAACGGATTTTGAAACTTATCTCAACCTACAAAACACTTGTTCCCAAATGTGAGGTGCGGTCAATACTTACATAAGTTGTGGTAGGAAGGGCGCAAATGTAGACGAAAACAAGCAGCACTGCCACAAAGATTTCTCTGTGCCTTCCCAACACATGTGGGTACTCGTCACAGAGGGCCGTGATCATGGCCTCCAAACCTCCAAATGTGCTATCCAGCCCTGCAATTGGAAACGACGTTATACTAGAAATACTAACTTGATATCTTTTGTTCAATCTTAGTCAATTGGAGATATATTTTCAATCAGAGCTCCAAAATGGAACTCTCTTACATAGGAAGAGAAATGAATTTTGATTTTTTCAAATACTTTTACGTTAAATAGTAAAAACTTCTCTTTTATTCAAATGCTGACGATTAAATTTCTAATTATTTTCTATTTCATTTTGTTACATTTATGTCAGGTGTTGAGTAGACGTAGAGATTTGAAACATTTAGGAATATGACTATATACTTGCAATCATTGCAATTTACTGTCTATCAAAAAGTTTAGTTTAATGTTACGATTATATGTCGTAAATAACAAGAGATTTAAAAAGCAAAATTTTAAAATGGGGTACTTGGGTTGAATTTAAATTAAACATACATAGTGCACTTATGCAAAGAACTGAAACTACCCAGTCTTTTATGCTTTTGTGCTTGTCGTCTGTTCCATTGCAGTTGGCTGTCAAACTTCCGGACTTTGAAGCAAGTTTATATATGCGCGGAAATAATTTACAATAGTAGTTTTTCTACTTGATTTATGGTTCAAGGTACATGGAATATCTCAATATACTCCCCATCAACGTCAATGCACCGTTGTCACGTTCCTGGTAGCTTCCAATACGACGTCGCGAAACCATTGTTTGGGAATACTGCACCAACACTCGTGAACAGCTGTCTAAATTTCCTCGTTTTGCCCCACAGCAAGTCCTTTATGTTCTCGGATAAGACACAAGACAGAGTCAATGTAGGGAATCCGGTGAATACGGTGAGTGCGGCACAACATTAAACCCCAGTGATGCCAACTTTGCGTTCGTACTATTTGTTGGTGTGGGGCCACACATTGTTATGGTATCGAGGATTCCCCTTTTGCCGTTGTTGAGTCCTATGTCTAAGCCTTGTAAGAATCTCGATGTTGACAATCATATCTTGAGGAAACCAGACCATTAGCATCCCAAAAGAGGGTGAACATCTGCACGAAGTTTCTTGAGCCGAGGATTCCCTGAGTGTTTTCATTGCATGTGTTAGACTTTCTTCTCTGGTGTGTGCTACAGACACCACGACCAGTCACCAGTTTTTCTAAAAAAATCCGGGTCTTCATTATAAATTTCCAGTGGCCGAAGACAGATTTCATCCCTTTTGTATTTCTGTGCATGTGTCAAATCCCGTGGAACCCAATGTGCGCACACATTTTGCATATTCAAATCATCGGCCGAGGCCTGTCTGACATTCTAGTTTATCACCCTAACAGACTTAATCAATTCAAACACAACCTCAATGTTTCTGGGAGACCATGATGTTGACACACGTTCTTGTGTGTAGATTCCCTGCCGCTGGCGAACCCATTGACCCAGTTGTAAAGGAGCTTCTTGACCATACACTGCAGTTAAACGTCTATGAATTTCTGCAGTTTTGATACCTTCATTCCATGCAATCCATTTTTGTCAATGATAATCGCCTTCCATTTTGTCCACGTCTTTCTCTATTTGACAACCAACGAACACTATCATTTCACTACACATTATGCCCATATTCGTAAAACATGGTTATTGTAAATCATTTTCGCGCTTCTCGTGCGATACATATGTGAAAAATAATTCTTGGAAGAAAATGTGTTTCGGGTAGAGAAACATTTGGCCAGTTTGTTTAAAGTTTACGAGAGAGGATCTTTCAGTGACAAAAAACTTTTTTTACCGTCATGTGATTAAGGTAAATGTTTAAAAGTACCCACACAGTATAACTTTGTCTATCAGTGTTCGTATATTTCATTTAATTAATAGTGTACCGTTAAATTTTGTGGTTTAACCTCAACAACAATAATGATGATTCTAAAAAAGTAATTTCTCTTTCGTTATACTAATACATTGTAACAATTATAATTTTTTTCGTAATACCACACAGTAATGCCATAACTTATTTCATTTCATTAATTAATAAAGACTAATTTTTGATTTCATATTCATTTTTTATTAAAATTATTTAATTCGGTGAAGATTTCTGTTAGTTTACGCAGCTCCTGCGTGGCGCATTTGTTTTCTATATTTGAGTGCATATTTACTTATTTTATTTCCTAAATATTCGCAACTAACAATTAAATAATCGAAATTATCGATACATACATAACATATTTTCTTTCTGATTGCATGTTTTAAGGCGCTGAGCCTACAGTAGGAAGCATTTTCAGTGAGACTTAAAAAGTTTCGAAATGCTGTATATCATTCCTTCTTTACCAGACGGTGAAGGAAAACCTGTTTGATGCGTCACCCAAAATATGCCTTTAAAGGTCACATTACATATGCGTGATAAGTGAAACAGATACTTGCCTAGTGTTATGAGCATGAGAAAGAAGATGATGGACCAGAAGACTGAGCCAGCCATCATCGAGATCGCCTCGGGGTACACGATGAACACCAGGCCAGGGCCTGCAACAAAACAACCCGCCATCTCTGTATTTTCTTGTGGTATTTACTATGCATACTAAAGAGATATGGCTCAGAAGATTAACAACACATGTCGCTTAATTCACTTCCTACCTTCAAGTCCAACTTCCTCGATGTCTTTTTTCTGCACGTGAGCCATGTAGCCCAGCACGGAGAAGATGACGAAGCCGGCAAGAAAACTGGTCAAACAGTTGATACTGCTGGTCAGAATAGCGTCCCTATGGAAACATTTGAAGAAAAATATTCTTTAAGACTTAAAAAAACAGTTTGAAGAATTTGCATGCAATTTGAAATTGAATCTTAGGGACCAGGCTCTCAGGGTTAAGTTGCTGCTGCAGTGAGGCGGAGAAGTTTTTTAGTTTTTCACGCCCGTTTTTACTACTGAGGCATCACATGCAGTAGAAATGATAAATTGGGAAATATTTTTTTTTTAAAAAAAGTGTCAAAAATATTTAAAAATATTTAAAATCTCAGTCAGGAAGGACGGTCCTGGCGAGATTCAAACCCCAGACCTCCCGCTCACGAGTCCGCGCCTTAACGACCTAGGCCACCCGTGGCGATGAGGTGAGAACAGACTCACAGCTCCATTGGACTATGCGTGTTTCATTTAGTACAACATATGAGATTAGAAATTTCTCACTAAGATATAAAAAATATTCAACAATAAAATAATTTTGAAAAATCAGTTAAGAAACAAAAAATTAAAATAGAATTAAAACAATACCAGAAATATAATTTTGAAAAAAAATATTAAAAATACACAAAATGTAAAGAAATCCCATTATGAATGACACACAGCCGGAATCAATAAATTTGTTTCCCCCATCCCCTTTCCGGTTGGGGGAAACAAACCTGACCTGAGCTGTCTCACTTTCATTAGAAATTTACTTAATCTCTTCTCTTCTTGATTGCCTACCTGCTGAGCCCAGCACGACCATCTCCTTCCGCTCGATCTTGTAAAGGAGTGCGTAGATACTTTTTCCTTCATTTTCCTGTACCTTCCCCTCCTCATAGATCGGGCAAATTCTCTGCTCATATTCGTCAGTGATTTTAATCATTCGCCATGCCCTCAGTCTGAGCCTCGAGAGTTCCTATCTGTTTTGATGTACTGCTTCGTACCGCATTTCGATTTTAGCATCTTTTTGCATTGCGCAATTGTCTGCTGCCCATCCATATCCCTTAAGCGGTTCATAACCCTCCCCCATGCGCTCTTTCTATTCCCTTGTTTTGCCCTCTAAATGGAGCCCAGACTTATTATTTCTTAATTTGAAGGCCCATGTCATGTTTCCTCCCATCCTCAGCAATTCATGATAGCACAATGCCCTAATTAAAGTTTGTTTTCCATGATTAATTCGCAGCTAGCATTTCACTACTTTGATTTTTCACTCTATAGTCTCGCTGTAAGCCCAGAATTTCTTCCACAGTTTGCTGTGCTTCTCCCCAGCCCTAAAGTTTCTTTCAGAAAAAAAGTACTCGAAGTGAATGTAACCAAACTTAAAAGTATATCTCATATATTATCTAGTGGAGTAGTTATAAGGAAAAAAAAAAAAAACAACATACATATGAAAGTTTTTTCGACTCAGATTTTTGTAAAAATTTATAAAATTTTTCATTGAGAAGTAAAACATATTATTGAAAATGGTTATCAGGTTTGAATAAGTAGGCAGGGAAATACAGGATGTCTGAAATTTCGTTGCATTGTATAAAAACAGCAGATTAATTTTTTCTAAAGTACACAACTTAATGGACTTGTTTTGTTGGGGATTAAAAACTTAACTGAAAGTGTTTACTCAATTTCAATTATATGAAAGTAAAAACAATAAAATAAAAAATAAGCATATTCTTTGGTTTTCCTGAGTAGAATTATTGTCAACATGTTTCTGTCTTCAGACATAAAAATTTAGGATGGGGCATTAATGTCTTAGAAAGATCCAAGAGGTTGTCGAGTCGTGACCAGTTTGGTTAGCAAAGGAACACTTACCTATAACAATTGTTGTTGAACTTGTTGTAGCTAGAAAGAGCCAAGAGAGTTCCGAACCCAGGTCCCAAGGAAAAGAAAATCTGCGAGGCTGCATCTATCCAGACCTGGAAAATGTAAGCACCGCGTTCTATCGAGGAAGACATTTTTAAATCTTAGAAAACATTTCTGGAAAAAAAGTATGAGATGATCAAGAAAGTTCGCTCGATCGTTGAGGAAGTAAATTTAGAGGCTTAAAGAAACATAAGAAAGTAGCTTTGAACATAATCTCCATTACTATCAACGAACTTCTCCCGAAGTTAAAAAATGTCTGGTCTCTGAGTACATGAAACTTCTATGAATTCTTTGGCGATTTGCCCCGTGCTAAAAACGTCTTGAAGAAATTTTGTTCTGTTTTTTAATAAGTTGATTATTCAGGCAAGATGTATGAAGGATGTTCTAAAAGTTCTCGGCCTGACCAAGAAATTACAATATTTGACAGGGTTCCTTCCCCCAACATATCACCTTCTTAATCAAAACCTTTGGTCCAACTTTTTAATACCCTCACTAAAATAAGATTTGTCTGTCCAACTGTGAAAAATAAGCTTCTTCCTCATCATTTGATGTCAAATCTTCGCCTACCCAGTCATTTCTTCAGGTTTGAGAACAAAAATGAATCTCTGAGAGCCAAAGCCAGCGAATATGGCGGATGAGGAAGCATTTGAAATCAAATGCAATGCAGTTTTGTAGTAAAAATCGCAGACGTGTGTGAAGGAAAAAAATCGTGATGAAAGAGAACTTTATTTTTCGCAAGGTGTTTGGCCTGAGTAGCATCCTTCAGTGATCCAGTAGTGAAGCGTAATATTCCCCTGTGAAAGTCCTGCCCTTCTGGAGGTATCTACAAGCACCACACTGTGAGAATGCTAGAAAACCGTAGCCATGACTCTTCCTGCAGATGGAACTGTTTTTGCTTTCTTTGGTGCACTTTCACCTGTTGCCACCCACTGTTTGGACTGCTCCTTCATCTCTGGCGTGTAGTGATGAATCCATGTTTCATCTACTGTTATGAAACATCGGAGAAACTCACTGGAATTGTGTTTAAACAAGTCTAAACACTTGCGAAATGTTCATTCGAACGCGTTTTTGGTCCATTGTTAGCAAGTTTAGGGTACCTCCCCGGCACTTGCCATTTATGAGGAGTGAGGAAAACCTGGAAAAACCCTCAGTCAGGGAAGACGGCCCTGGCGGGATTCGAATTCCAGACCTCCCGCTCACGAGTCCGTGGTGTGGCACCCATCGAGCGGAAAGTTTTAAGTTTTCTCATAACCAAAACTTCGCGTCAAACGTAGACGCTGATCATCTTGAACGGATGTACGACCACGCTTAAATTCAGCAGCCCATTTTTTAACCCTCAAAACAAGAGAAAGAATCCGCTAATGTGGAATCTAACTCCTTTTGTATTTCTTTTGGGGTTAAACCCTTCAAAACGAAGTACTTTATCATAGCTTGTATTTCATTTTTATCCATTTTGTAAAAAAAGTCAACACTAGTTTGTTTGCACGATCGTCACAAACAAGTGACTACACTTATGTGTATGAAACCTTACAGAGCGCCATCTAAAGGATAATACTTAACATCTATTATAGTAATGAAGCAATTTTCACGGCGTCTTTGAATCAGGCCGAGAGCTTTCAGAATACGCCACCTACTTTAGCCGCTTTAGTTCAGAGTATAAACTTATAAAGTAAATAACCACATATTACATCTTTAGAGAAGTACTTTGCTGTTCACGTGTTGCCAACTTAACGTAATTAATTCAAAATGACCATGCCAGTTTATTGCAGACATGAGCAGATAACATTTTGCTAAGCATAAGCCAAACGAACTTTCTTCGCCACCTGATATATTTCAATCATTACGTAATGTAACCTTCTTTATGCTTAGAGCACTGTCAAAATAGAAAGGGTTGCGAAACTTACCCTGCTGTTTTGAAGCTTGTGCCACTGCGGGGTGAGATAGTACATAATGCCATCCCTAGCCCCTGGAAGGGTGACACCCCTCACCAGCAGAGTAAAGAGAACAAAATATGGCGCCAAAGCCGTCACCCACACAGCCTGTAACAGACCAGTATTATGCTGTAAGTGAAAATCTTCCTTAAGAGTTCCCTACCTGTTAAATAGTGAGTGATGCAGTTGCAATTAAAAGGTAAATAATCATTTACCAACATATTATTTGTTGTTTTATGGTTGTAGGTGGAACGAAATATAAATCCTAAATTTTTGAAAATTCAAATCCTAAAATGTTTTCTTAGTCTTCGCTCTGACAATCAAAAGACTTAGGGAGAAGCTGGGGTCAATGATTTGTTTTATTTACGGACGCTCTTTAATATCTCAGGTAATCAGCGTCCCATTCAATTCAGGGCGTAAAACAGCCGACAAATTTTGCTCAGAGGCCTCTTCTTTCAGGCTTGAGGTTCTTTTTCGTGCCGTAAATGTACGACACGGTACCCACGGCTTTACTTTCCTTCCGAGGGAAGCCATGCTTATGCCCAAAAAATTCATCGATCCTGGCCGAGTTTGAACCGGCGATCTTGGGTTTGGAAGGCAAGTATGGTTACCACTATACCACAAGAATCGACAGGAGACAATGATGAGGATGATAAACTTCTATTTTTCAGTTCTTGTAATTTGGATAAATATTCAAAGTAAAGACTGTATCTTGAGCCATCTTTCAGCAAGGTTTGTTATCCCTCAACAGTACCAGTTTCTGAATTTTGATGCGAAGAATTCGGTGATGCCCATTTCCACGACTTTAGTGTTTTCGAAATTTCTTCTACACAGGAAATGAGCCACGGATCGAAGACGCAAGATCGGGGTTATATGGTGGGTGTGGTAGCAGTTCTGGTCCCTCTAATTCCTGGATTTAATCCACATTTGTTTAAGCGGTATGGGGTCTTGCATTGTCTCATTGCAGGAAAACTGTTTTTTGGTTAACTAATGCTGGGTATCTTTGTCTCAAAACTTCATGGATTTGTTCCAGTTGTTGAGAATTACGATTTACATCGACTTCAAGTCCGTTTGGAACAAACCCCTCAGTTAAACACACATTCAAACTTCCACTACATACATAACATTACTTTGGGGCAAAACCGATTTTGTTTAATGATGACTTTGGCAGGCAGGCTGACGGAAACCGAGGTGTCAGGGTTGCGGTAATACACCCATTTTTCATCACACGTGACAATTCTGCTGATGAATTGCGATAATCTGATGACAGATATCCACTTTACGTTGGGCCTGTTTGTGTGTTAATTCATGATATACAGATCTACAGTTCCTTTAAACGTCTGAATATGGTGATGTGCGGGATTTGTTGATGAACCAAGTTCTTCTAACAGCCTACAAGTACTTTTTTGAGAATTTTCTTCCAAAACTCTGCGTGTATTTTCAATATTCCATAATTTAAGTCTTCACGATGTGGTAAATCTTTAGTATTTTCTTTTCCATTGCTGAAACGCTGGAACCATCGTTGTACTACACAGTAACGAAACCTACTCCTCATATATTCTGCGAGCCGCGGAGGCAACTTTATAATCTTGTCTCTAGTAGTGGTTTAGAAGAATTCAAATTTCAAGCTTTGTTACCATCATTTTATGATTGTGAATTAACAACTGCTCACTGACATATACTCACAATAATAACCTGGTGCCTGTAAATAACATTGAACAAACAAAATTTTAAAATCAGTAAATTTAAATACCGACATTTCTTATGAGACAAGTCATTATTGTTAAGTTTGTTTAAGGACGATCTTTAACTTCTTTGATCATTAGTGTTCCACTAAAATTAGGGCGTGAAACGGCTGTTAAATTTTACTCAGAGGCCTCTTCTTCCAGGCTTGAGGTTCTCTTTAAATGCCATAAATCTACGACACGTGGCCAGCGGTTTTATTTCACTTATGAGGGAAGCCATACTTAAGGCGTTTAGGCCCTAAAATCCCTTGAAATTTTGTTAAACAAATAATGTAGTTAACAAAATTCCTTATCAAAACGTTTCTCTTTGCTTTCCTCCAATACAGAACACCAAGCGTCATATTGTAGGCACTAAATTCATGGTCGCTTTTGCATGGCTGTTCACAACATACTGACGTTTCTCAAATTGCTCTCCTTGGGTGTCACCTTCTCTTTCTGAGAAGGAAATAGTAAAGTGTAACATTGTACCGGAAACTGTGACATCACTTTACTCCCTGAGAGATGATCAACTAATCATAAATGACGAAACTTAAGATGCCCCCTTCAAAGACCTAAAATGAAATGTGTAAATTTAAAGACGAGACGGTACCAGCGACACAATCTGTTCTTGTAGGCCAACAAAAAGTTGCTGCAGGGAAATGTCACTTCAGGAATGCTCCCAAGTTCACAAAACTGTCTCTGCTTGCCAGACAGTCGTGGTGGTGTAGTGGTAACCGTACTTGCCTTCTAAACCCAAGATCGCGGGTTCAGGGTTGATGATTTTTTCGGGGGTAAAAATCCTAAGTATGACTTCTTTCAGAAGAGAAGCAAAGCCGTGGGTCCCGTGTCGTACATTTACGGCGCGATAAAGAACCTCAAGCCTGAAAGAAGAGACCTGAGCAAAATTTGTCGGCCGTTTCACGCTCTGAATTGAATGCGACGCTGATGACCTGAGGTGTTAAAGAGCGTCCGTAAATAAAACAAATCAACAATCATTGTTACATCTCAGTTTTTTTTTAAAACCATTTTGGGACTGCTTGTACTTATTCACCCTCACTACAGCCCTGATCTTGCTCCATGTATCTTTGGACTATTCTCGGAAGCGAAGGATAAGCTCAAGGGCAGTTATTTTAAGATAAATAAGCAGAAAGCGAAGCTGTTAGAAGAGAAATGTCAGAGCTGGTTGTTGGTAACAGCATTCTAAACGAATTATTTATTGAAATATGCCAGAAGCAAAGCACATCCATATACTTAATAAACAATATTGTATCCGACATATAAGAATAACCAAAAAATATACAACATGAAACTAAAAAAATGAAAACAGTTTAGGTGTTTGTTGCGTCACTGTGTTTTACTGTGCTCAGACCTTGCCTGCGCTTCGGACGCCTTTCCACAGTGAGAAGTAGACCAGGAGGAAGACCGAGAGAACGCAGAGTGCCAGGGTCCATTTGACGGGACCTATCCGGTCCAGCCCATCTGCCTTGTACATCTCCAACACATTGCGCCTGTAACAAAACGAAAATGATTGATTTTGGGTGCGGTGCTTGTCTTGTGAGTTTCGATTGATAAGGACAGGTGAGGATATTTCGGGTTATATTACAACCCCATTGAGGATGTTTTTGGGAAGGAATGCATCGAGGAAAAAATTAAGGCGGCTAAGGTTCATAGGAAGAGACACAGACTTAAACGGGGCCCATAGTTTTTTTCCCCCCCAGCAAGAATGCCCCGACCCAGCGAACCACCCTTCATTGATGGGGAGATAATTATTTGGAAATTAAGGGTAAAAGAGTTGTAGATGAAGAACTGCCATCCTGTAACTTGAATCACGGTCCCTCGTAAACTAAATTATGATTAAGAAAGGTTAAGAATGAGTTTTAAAAGTAATTAGTAGTAAATTGTATTTACTGTTAAAGTAAAATACGTCTATACTGTTCCATATTATTTTAACACAACTATACATAGTGAAATTGATATCGTCTGCATCCTGGTTATTCTGTTGGGCATCGGGTTCTACAAAATGCCAGTAGCGGGTACACAATCACATGAGCTGCAGCCAAGGCTAGCCTACACTGTCAACAAATTAAGATTCCCTTCATATCTCCCTGACAGTGACATTTATCGCGCAAGGCAAGCTGTGCCTTAAACCGCATTGTTCATCTGTTATCTACGTCACGGACAGAGCAATATTGCAATTAAGGAATCATTTTGATTCGTCAACAAGTACAAGACAGCACACTGATTTAGGGTAGGAATAGCCTGGAGGAATTAATGGACGTTTTGCCCCATATTAATTAAATGTAAAGGAAATTAACTCTGTACAAAAGCTCATTCTCAGCTTTTTCTTTGCGGCCATTGGATGAGAAAATTGAAATTTAAAAACTGGATGGACTAACTCAAGAGTATTCATCTGCCTCATCGAATAGTCTGTCATGATAACCAGGAAAATGCATTGCTTTTGTTTACATAGGTGCATTACTATGATATTTTATTAAAATTTCTCTCTTCCTCCTATTTTTTTTTTTTTTTTGAATGGTGTTTAACGCCCGTTTTTTACTACTGAGGCATCACAGGCAGTGAACACTGATGATATATGAAACGAAGTTATATTTTGGAAAAGGTTTTTTTTTAGAAAGGAAACGTTCCAGGCCTAAGTTTAGGGTACCTCCCCGGCATTTGCCATTTATGAGAACTGAGGAAAACCTGGAAAAAACCTCAGTCAAGAAGGACGGAATGGCGGGATTCGAATCCCAGACCTCCCGCTCACGAGTCCGCGCCTTAACGACCTCGGCCACCCGTGACGGGAATAAAGTTCTTAAATAACATTTATATTAATGAGTGTTATAGGCAAAGAACCAAAGCACGCAAACCAAATTTCAAATATCTTTCGCCCTACAGTGAAATGTATGTATCGACAAATCCTTGTAAGAGAAGTTTTTAAAAGCGGGTTTTAGACCTAAACTAAACGCCAGACAAGCTGGGCATATGGACAAAGAATTCCTCATATCGTGCACCACGTGCACTGTACACAGAAATAAACTCCGCCTGCGGCAGCCTCGCCCTTTGCTAGTCATAGAAAGACGACCACGAGTTTCAGGTTTGAATCAATCGACAATTTCCTTCATCCTAAATCACAAATGAGCAATTTAATGTAAATAAGGCATATAATTAGAACAATTAAATTCATATTTTTTTTTTAAAAAAAAAGCATATATATGGCAAAACCCTATGGTCTAGTGGTCAGCGTACTGTTGCTGGGGTCCCGTGTTATCACTATGGCGCTTGCTTATGGTCTGGTATCATGAGGTTTTAGAACTTCCTTGCTCCGCCGCCGAGGTCGTTAAGGTGCGGACTGGTGAGCGAGAGGTCTAGGGTTCGATTCTCACCAGAACCGCCCTCCCTGACCGAGAGTTTTTCCTCAACCATTATACATGGCAAATGCCGGGGGAGGGGTACCCTAATTTTAGGCTACAATGCTTTTTTTCTTTAAAAAAAGCGGTTCATTCCCAATATATCATTTCATCTCATGTATCATCAGTATCACCTCCTATGGTGCCTCAGTAGTAAAAACGTGCGTTAAGCACCGTTAACAAAATCATAACCCCATAAAGTCAACGGATGACCCGATCTCAGAATTCAGTTACAATACCGCCATGCCCGGGGGGGGGGGGTTAATAAAAGACAATGGGTCAGACATTGTAAGGGGGGTGTTGGAGGAATTTTATATTTAAAGACGAAACTATTTAATGAAATATGACATCACTACACCAAATAGTTTTCAACAAGAATTTGCCGGGTTATTGCATTTTATTAAAACGTTCTTCTTTATAGAAGTATAACTCTCGATTCCTTTAAAATAGAAATCTGAGCAGAAAACAAATTTAAAACTCATATCTTGCTAAACATAATGCTTTAATAAAACAGTAATTAATTTATAGTGTTAAAAAAAAGCTCTGCTTATGTATATTTTAACACTTTTCTCTCAAAGGTAAATTTCAAATTATTAATACAAATAAATTTTATTTTCAGGTTCGTTCCCCAAGGTAAACAGCTACAGAAAAATAATTATTAATAATACATATGATAAAAATTAAATTTTATTTTATGAGAGTAATGGTTACGAAATGATAAAAAGAGTCAAATTCGGCAAATCTAAAAACAAAATAAAATCATTTTCAATATGTGTATCTTGCACTATTCATAGACACTTCTTAATGTTTTACTGGTGTAATTTTTCGATGCATAATGTAATGCAGGCGAGAAACTACTTTGTGATTGACACTTGGGTCGTGTTTATACCGGCGGCGACTCAGCTGGCGAGAGGCTCGTCTTATCGCTGATCAATAAGGTAACAAAGACACATTAATAGCAGAGGCATGACATCATTATGTTGCAACAGTTGCGGGGTAAAAAAGTTTAAAATTACACAGTAGCAACACGTTTTCAAGTGCGTGCACTGATCTAATTTTCATTAAGTGGTTGTGCTGTGTATCATTCATTAAGCACAAGTTATTCTGTAGGACTTTTTGACCAAAAGTGCACATTTTCCTGCTTGTACTCCTCGTTTTCATGCACGCTATTCCTACGCGCCAGTGCATTCAAGTTCAGCTTAAGATTTCTGCCGCTAGATGACACTACGTACGTTTTGCTGTAGTTAAAACCAATTCGACACAGTTACAATAATTTTGTTACCACAACCGTGGAAAATATTTAAGATAAAATGTTCAATTATGTAAGAACATGTGCTTTTTTGTCATACATGAAAAAATATGTACTATTCCGAGGATAAATATGGAGTGTAAAATATGTTTTAAATCGTAGAGGAGCAGGAATAACACGTTGATGATAATCTTGGAGTGCAGCCACTGAAGACGAATAGCGAGTGATGGGATGATTTACCCATACAGCAAGAAAGATCTGAGCCTTCTGGAGCGGTAGAGCGTTTAGAGATGCAGTCTGGAACAACAGCACAGACAGCCAAAGATAGTGTGACGTTCAGATATATAACTAGATAATAAGACTTTCAAGTGCAATGGCATGATCGCTCAGACGGTTAGAGCGCCATGCTGTAGTTGTGAAGGTAGTGGTTTGAAACATAACGTCTCCTGCTGGAGTTAAAGGAGATTTTATCAGGGATTTACTCGCTAACATAGTATCACGCACACAATGCGCTATAAATTTATATTTGCGAATTTTGTTTCTGCTGAAATCAAAGGAGATTTGCCACCATTCCACTGATTTACCCGCCCCAATCAATTTATATTTACAAAAAGGAGGCGAGCGTAGGCCGTCAGGCCGTAGCGAGCCGCAGCAAACCACTGGGTCCACCGGTTTCTCTACCGCACCAGCAGCTCCAGCAGACTCAGATTTTTCTTGCTGTACGGGCAAGTGCGATAGCGTGTCGTCAATCAGGAGAAAGAAGTGAATAGAAAACGATGTAAACGACGACAGGCATGCCACCCCCTCCACGGCGCTGCAAAGGAGAAAACCCACTCTGCGCGGGAACGTTTCACTGATCATACTGTAAGAAAACATACTTTAAAATACTTGGGTCACTTACTCGAAGAACTCTCTGGCAGGACTGGTGGAGCGATTGTTGCGTAATGATGGTGAGATCGGGGTGCAGTTAGGAGTGTTCCAGTGATTGTTACAGCTAGTCCACGGCAGCTCGGACCGAAATGAGGCAAACAAGTAGTAGACCGCCCAGCCGATGATGGTGTTGTAGTACATCCCCATGTAGACATCTATCAGACAAATGGCGTATCCTATTCCTGAAAAGATAAAAGTTTAGTAAGTGAGAGGGAACATTTCATATAAATCTTTTATCGTTTTTATCAATTACGAAATTTTTGGCAATGGTCTATAATAAAATTTCAGTCAGATGCGATTTGTAGCTTTGATTGGATTTTGGTACTTCAGGCTTGCTTATGGACGGACCGGTTGCATTTCAGGCAGGAAGGGAAGAAGTGAGGGAAACACCGGATGCCCAGGATCCAAGGGCGGTGAGGTATGGACTTAGACGGCGTCCCTAACACCCAGATAGAGCAACACGACGCCTGCGGATCCCACCTCCCCTGCAAGGAGCGTGGATACCTTCAGAAGTGTTGCTTCCATGCCAGAAGATGTGGCAGAAATATTTCCAAAACGCAAGTTACCGTTACATCTCGCATAGCACCAGCCCTCCTTGGCTTGCACGTTCAGCCTTGTAACAGAACTAACTGGGAGAACGGAAAATTCATGGAAAGGAAAGGTTCATCCCAGTATTTGCCTATGTGACTTCAGGAAACTACAAGCAAATTAAGAAGCATGACCTACTCCAAGGGATTTGAACCCGAGACCTCACTAGCTTTACTGCCTGAGCCTCTCCGCTCGGATACTTTATAAACCCTAGTTCCTCCTTCATCAGTGGTCCAGGGGATATTAATTATCCGCTAATTAATATATACATTATTGTCGAAAGTAGGAAGAGGCTGCAACTTTTCAAGCCCTGTCTAAAAAAAGCGTCCTTCAGTTCTGCCTACCAGGCTCCTTTGTCAGAAACGGTCCAGCAGGTTTAGACCTGGCACCATATCTCTGCCAATTTCACGCTCTGGGGATATCTCATTGTTCACGGAGCCCTTTGGTGACAGCCCCGCCCTCTGGCTTAGATTAAAAGATCCCAATCAGTTTCACTAACAGCTGCGGGGATATCTGGTTTTTCAGTCACGTCCGGGTAAGGATAACTGATGTAACAGTTCGCAAAGAGATTGCAAACGTAAATTGATTTATTGGCTTGGAAATTTATTCATCTTCACTAACTGCCCGCTGCACGACATTCTTTCTGTCTTTGACGTTGCCAGTGTCTGTATATATCGTCAGGATCTCTTCAAGTACAACGGGTGCTCAATAAAGAATAATACTTTTTTGAGAGAACATATCTAGGGACAGAATTTTAATGCAAATGCATGTTTATTCACTTTCTGTCAGAAAGTATGCTTCCTTGGTATGTGAGTTAATTTCTAAATTTTCAAAACATTTAAACAATAATTTATATTGCATATAATGCATATTTTGCCTGTTTTATTAATAAGCATGTTTTTTTTTTCAACAGGTTGTACATTATGCTGCATATTTGCTTGTTTTGCATAAACATATCATAAATATATTTTATCTTCATATTTGATTTACAAATGCAATATTTCTGAATAATATCTGCCATTGGTAAGTCACATCCAACGCAATTAATAGGTCACATAATCTCCGTATTTTTTTTCATGATGTTTAAGGCCCATTTTCTACTGCTGGGGCATCAGGCAGTAACACTGGTGATAGTTTATCCGGGAATCCCTCCCCTGGTCCAAAGGTTCTCAGTAGTTTTTTAGACGGCAAATAATTTCTTAACCCAACTCGCCTTTCGGCTGCAGACGATCTCGTCGCCCAAGTGAACTTAGCTACCAGACTCTCACTAGTGGATAGGTCACGTCTAGCATAGACTACTCAATTTAAGAGGTGAGTCACCCCAGTATTAAGCAAGCCACCACCCTCCCCACGACAACAGTAATTCAGGTAAACACCTGCCAGCCAAGTACACGCCATAGACACTCCCTTGAGACACACCGCCGCCGCGGGTACTCATTTACCCTTTTGAGTTACTGGACCACAGCCACGCCGAGTTCAACCCATCCGGACAACTCCCCTCAGCGAAGGGCCCGGCTACTTCTAGTAACGTCAGAAGTACCACGGGTACTTGGGGTCCGCACAATCCGCACGACACTGATGATACATGAAATGATAAATTAGGAAAGGATTTTTTTTAAAGGAAGGAAACGTTCCAGGCCTAAGTTTAGGGTACCTGCATTTGCCATTTATGAAGACTGAGCAAAATCTGAAAAAAAAAACTCAATTAGGGAGGACGGTCCTGGTGGAAATCGAACCACAGACCTCCGCTCACGAGTCCACGCCTTAACGACCTCGGCCGCCATATCTTATCTGATCGTAGCCATTTCCTCATAGTATGATGGTGGTTGTTAAGGAGAACTCGGAATTGAGTTCAAGTGTGGTGGTTATATTTATAAACAATACTAAATTTTATTGTTTAGTATTTATTAAAATTTATAAAAATGTAATCTACTAATTTACACAAAGGAAGTCGTTTCAAAATATTCTACCGTTAATAATTTTACAAATTCAAAAGTTTTAACTCGCTGGGGAATATGGTACCGACACCGGTGGCCGATGTCGTTAAGCCACGAACTTGTCGAATCCCACCAGGAGCGTCCTCCCTGACTGAAGTTTTTTCCAGGTTTTCCTCAGTCCTCATAACTGGCAAGTGCCGGGGAGGTACCTAAACTTAGGCCTGGAATGTTTCCTTCCTTAAAAAAAATAATTTCCCAATTTATCATTTCATTTCATGTATCATCAGTGTTCACCACCTGTGGTGCCTCAGTAGTAAAAACGGGCGTTAAACAATATTAAAAAATGAGAAATATGGTTATGTGCATCTCTATATTACACCGAATATTAGGAAACAGGAAGTTAGTGAATATATTAGATCCAAATTATTCATCAGCAGTTAAAATTGCTCAAGATATATTAAAGAACACAGAAGTAGAAACTAAACTTTCTTACACATCTGCATAATTCTCCCATCTACTTCTTTGAAAACCAACAGTTACGTTGTGCCAGTCGTTTATGTACTTCAAAACCACTGTCTCCAGATTAAATTAGGTACCTGGCAACGTAGTGAAGGAAAAAGTACACAGTATTCTTTCAAAAACCCCAGATAGAAGAAATCAAAACGGGGAAGCGTTCTGAACTGCCTATCACTAAAAGCAGACAAAATTGCAAGTTTTGTTATACGAACCTCTAAGCCCTTGTAGGACATATAAACTGCATTAAATATTTATTTTATTTCAATATGTTCATATTTTTATATTGACATACCATGCGCATATTATGGAAGTTTTCAATGCATATGTATATTAAAGGGATTATTACAGCATAAATTCCAATGCGCCCTTTCCCAGCGTTTCCTCTGGCAGTCATCTTAAGATATGCTGGAAACAATTTTTTAAAAGGTCTTTCAGAATCCTCTCCGCAGCCTTCACCACTGCTTATAATAATGGAAAATGTTTCTTCAATTTGGAGAAATGGAAAAGGTCACGCGGAGCTAAATCTGGACTGTAGAGAGGGTGAGGAACACACTTCACATTGATTTTTATGAGATATTCAGCAACAACAACTGCGTTGTGCGGCCGTGCATTACTCAGCTTGCTGCCCAGTTACAATGATGTGTACAAGTACGACATACTGGTAAATCTCCTTGTAAAGACTCTTAAGTTAAAGTCAGTAAACTAGTATCTTTCAAAGTTAAAAACAAATAATAAATCCAAGGCATAATAACTTTAAATATCATATCGAAAAATGAGATAACCATAACCTTCCTAGTATAAACAACGCGATTGCTTATTTTTTTTCACTTCATTTTCCACTGGGATCGTAACATAAACACAACTCCTTACCACTTTACGGAATAATAATAATAATAATAATAATAATAATATAGTATATATATATATATATATCAAATGAAATGTATAGTAGAAACATTTATAAATAAAATAAATAGAAAATAAACCAGTACAACAATAAACAACTTACATCCTCATAAACATACAGGTACATATATTACTAAAATAGTGTGACTTTTGTTCTTCCTACCCCTTTGCCGTTGTCTGCCTCCCCAAATTTGAGCTGTCTCGCTTTGTTTGAAAGTTAGCTTATTCCCTCCTCCTCCTTCCTGCCTGCCAGCAAAGTCCAGCACTGCCATTGCCCTCTCCCTCTGGTAACAAATGGGCCCAGTAGACATATTTTCCCCCATTCTTCCGTCCCCTTGCAGCACGCCGGAATATGTTCTCAAGATATAGGCAGATTCTCGTGCCCGTTCTGTCTGTTACTTTAGTCCTAACCTAAACCAAGCGAGCCCCTGATTGCAGAGTTTGGACCCTGTTTGAATGCATCAGCTCTGACTGTATCTCCAGCGAAACGTTTTTCCGCTCACCCTGAAAGAGTCAATTGTCTATTAATGTGCCTCTAGTGAAGCTTAATTTTTTTTTTTTTTTTCAAATTTCCCTCCTGTTTCCCCGTTCTACGATCCAAGTGTTACAATTCCTATATTTTCTAAATCCCTCCTTTTGAAACACATGTCTTATTTCACCCCATGTGATAACAGATCGCCCTAATTAGTGTCTGGTTCCCATGATCAATTTGCATCCAGTACATCACTGCTCCGATCCTGCATTCTGTTATCTCGCTATAGGCACCAAATTCCCTAAAAATTCCGTAAATTTCTGTACCCCACCGCTATCTTAAAACACCTTTCAGAAAACCGGCCTTCAAACGATCATACCAAAAACTTGCTGCCTCTTTTGCTACAGGCTGGGTTTACGATTTGCGCAGCTCTTACGAATGAATGCTTCATTCTATATCACCAGCAGGTTCATTTGAAAGCATTCACATAGTTATATACTTTATAATTAAATGGCTTCTGGAGATGCAGTCAATACCTCCGTATAAAATAACAGCTGCTCAATGACGCTAAGCAATTTTTATAGACATTTTCAGCTATGCGCTTTGACGATCTAATGCAATAATAATTTGATGTAAAATTGCTACAGAGAATATTGAGATTTTCATCGAAATTCTACACACAGAACAACAATATTCGTCTTCTATCTGACCCAACCAAACAATTGGTACGCAGATGGCCAGGTTTATTTTAAAAATTATTCGTTACCCATACGACACATTTGGATGCGATTAGAGAAGAAACATTGATCCCCTGACAGACCGTTTAATCTCCTGAATTTCATATATCGCGTGAAATTGTAACTCCTTTACGGAAATTTCTAAACCAGGAATAATAATAATAATAATAATAATAATAATAACACTGGTCAACAATTTTTTCCCCCAAGAAAACTGAATGCTAAATCCTATACAGTTTTTTTTTTATTCTGAATTCAAATAAACGAGAGTAGGTCCATAAGTTTCCGGCCTAACTATTTTCTAGGTATGATAAAGACAAAAAACTATATTTCACTTTTCAAGATAGTTACCATTTAATGCAATACACTTCTCACATGTTGAATTAACATTTCATCCCCCCCCCCAAATAGTCAGAAGTCTTGTCTGCAAAATGCACACATCACTTCTTCGTCACACTTAAATTTCCTTTCCTTCTTGAGTTTTGAGAAGAGGAAATAATCACTGGGAGATAAATCTGGGCTGTAGAGTGGATGGTCGACTTTTCTTGAAGGTATATTTTTTCACAGCTTCCTTTGCAGCAAGAACTGTGTGCACAGGCGCGTTGTCGTGAAGAAGGCGCACACCGCCACTCAGCATTCCTCGCCTTTTCTCTTTGATGGAAGCACGTAGTCTATGCAGTAGGCCAGCATAGTACTCCCCATTTACTGTGGTGTTCCTCTTCTTGAAGTCAATGAAGAGTATTCCTTCACAGTCCCAAAAGATTGTGGACATGATCTTATTGGTTGACTGAGTGACCTTCGCCTTTAGAGGCGGTGCTTCGTCAGGTTTACGCCACTCCATTGATTCTCTTTTGGACAAGGGATCATAGTAGATGACCACAGTTTCATCTGCTGTAACAATAGTTTGCAGAACTTCTCTCTTGTTGCCATGGTATAGCTCCAAAAATGCTTGACAACAGATGACTCGTTGCTGCTTTTGGACTGAGGAAAGAAGTCTAGGCACTAACCTTATTCATGTTTAAATGTTCATGAATAATTCGAAGGACTGTTGTTTTAGAAAGGACCAACCTTGCTGCTATTTCTGTAACTTTGAGCCGCCAGTCTTCCATAATTTCTCCTTCCACAAGAACGATGTTTTCAGGAGTGAGCATCTCCAAGGGTCGACCTGCATACTCTTCGTCTTCAATGCTTTCTCGACCCATTCGAAATAGTTTGGCCCATTCTTTTAAGTTTGGCCCATTCTTTTGCGGTAGAATATGAGGGGGATGCTTTCCCATATACACCGTCCAATCACTGTTTAATTTCATTTGGAGTATGCCTTTCTTTTGTGAAGAAATTAATAATAGCTCGATACTCCATTTTGAACATGTCACAATCTTCAACACATGGCCTTCTTTATGCAACTATATCTGAACAACTGAACACAGGGGAGCGGAAGTTACAGCTGAAAGTATTTACTTAACAGATACGGTATGACAGCAGAAAAGGGTTTTGTAAAGGCGATAATCCTTATCGGCGAGTACGGAAACTTATGGACCTTCCCTCTAAAGATTATTGAAGAACAAATGGAATTGTAATAGATTTATCTTTATCAACATCCTAACTTTAATAAAAGTTTTAATATTTATATGCATTATTAATTTGAGTTTTATGCATTATATATATATATATATATATATATATATATATTTGCTGGTACCTCGCCTAGTAGAGTAGAAGGGAAACCCTCTGGCCTAATTCTTGTCTGGGTAAATAAATATCTAAAAAAACTCAATTTGCTATTATTCATTGTTCATTATTTATTTTTATGTAAATTATTTCTAAACATGAAAACTTTTTTCGGCTCCTACATATACTAATAAATCCAATTCTGCTGCTTTGTCGCTAAAGACCGTTTTCCCAACTTACTACATGACCTCATAAAACCTAAAGTTTCCCTTTGAAAGCTATTTTCACTTTTACGACGGGACGATTATGGGATTTAAGTGAAATCTACGTTCATAAAACTGATGTTGGAACACACTTAGCGTTTTCATATCCCCAGCTGATTAGCTCGTCAGCCAACAATGCTTAACAACTCTGCAAAGGGTGCCCTGAAACTTTTAAGCATTGATGAACCATTGAATTCTAGATGTTCAATGTTGTCAATCGTGCTGAGTGCTGACTAATTATCCGATTTTCGGTTATCTTGAAGGTTAGAGGGGTTTTGGAGACACAGGGTACATTTAGATATTTGAGTTCATTTTATATTACTACTTCCTTAATCTAACTGTCCGCTCCCCGTTATCCGTAAAGTCCACGATATTTTTTCCTTACTAACTGTTACAGTCTCATTATGCATTCCTCAATTAATTTTCTACATCTTCTAGACACCATGAATACTTATTTCTCCACTGATAATTTAAATTCCATCTGCAAAATGCACCATCGCACAGTGGTCCAGATGCGAAAAATATCCGTCACGCAAGAGCTGCGTAACTAAACAAATTCCTCATCGAGATGAATAACGTTTAACAAAAATTAATATAAAATCCAAATTAGGCCTTATTAATTAATGATATACAGTAAGCTATGGCATTACTGTGGAACAAAATTAGAATTCTGGCAATCTATAAGTATTACAAAAGAAAAACCAGTTTTTATAATAATAATAATAATAATAATAATAATAATAATAATAATTATTATTAATGTGGTTAAACCACACAAAATAATAGTATACTATTAATTAAATTAAACATATGACCACTAATAGACAAAGCTATACTCATTATGTATTTTTAAACATTTTTAAACTTAACTGAGCCCTTGATATCATCTTTACATTCACTAAAATAGAGAGAAATAACAGAAAGTTTCGAGTTACGTTGTGTATTTAAGATGATGTTCATAAGTTTCACAAAACAAAAACATGTTACTATTTAAAAACAATTGCAATGTACTAAGTAAATAAAAACAATCGAAAGTTACATCGATTTTCAGTGGCTTTGAAATTTAATTTAAATGTTATTAACATGAACGTTTTCTGAAGGTTATTACAGAGCGCTCTTACATACAAATATAATTCTCACACACATATTAGATTAATATTTCACATTTACTATCTTCACGACGATACTTTTGTTAAATATAAAACATATACATCGTTATAAATACAGTTTATATGTTGAGTTAATTTGTCCCAACAATATAGAAAAAATTAAACGCAAAACGCATTTTAAAATTCGGTTTTCAAGTATAGCCTCACTTCTAATGGTTCAATTTCCGTAATTTTCGGCAAATATTTTTCTTGTTTTATTTAAATTGTATATACCGAATTCTGTAGTAAAGAATCAAATATTGGTGCTGCTACAGCGAGTTTTAAATTTTGGGTTTCAGGTAATTATTATAGATGTTTTACGAGACCAACCCCATTAGCTTACTTCCTTTGTAGTTCGCTAAAAAGTCACATGAGGTCAAATCTGGGTTATAGATTGGGCGAGGAAATATTTCGAAGCCCCATCTGGTGCACTTTTGCCATCGCATTGTCCTAGGAGCTTATCTGAGCGTCAATCTGGGACATTTCTGTATTTACTGACGGTAAATGTCAGTAACGGTCCAATAACGTTGCACATGTCACCACGGCTGGCCGGTGTCGGTCCTGATGGTGTAGTGGTAGCCATACTTGCCTTCTAAACCCAAGATCGCGGGTTCGAACCCGGCCAGGACCGATGGGTTTTTTTCGGGCGTAAAAATCCTAAGTATGACTTCCTTCGGAAGGGAAGCAAAGCCGTGGGTTTCGTGTCGTACATTTACGGCACAAAAAAGAACCTCAAGCCTGAAAGAAGGGGCCTCTGAGCAAAATTTGTCGGTCGTTTCACGCCCTGAATAGAAAGGGACGCTGATTCTCTGTGATGTTAAAGAGCGTCCGTAAATAAACCAAATCAACAGCGGGTGGCCGAGGTCGTTAATGCACGAACATGTGATTATGAGGTCTGGGGTTCGAATCCCCCCAGGACGGTCTTCCCTGACTGAGGTTTTTTCTAGGTTTTCTTCAGTCCTCATAAATGGCAAATGCCGGGGAGGTACCCTAAACTTAGGCCTGGAACGCTTCCTTCCTTAAAAAAAATCCTTTCCCAATTTATCATTTCATCTCATGTATCATCAGTGTCCACTGCATATGGTGCCACGGTTTTAAAAACGGGCGTTAAACACTATTAAAGATGAATAATAATAGCTATTTGATGTTTTATTCTTTCCTTTGTTATCACTTTTCCAGCGCAACAAAACTATTTCGGCCACTTTCACCTTCTCCAACCACTTTGACTGCCGCTTTGTCTCCGTAGTATAGCGGTCTCCAAGTTTCGTCTACAGTTACAAAACGATGTAACTTTTCCAAACACATTCAGAAATGACCTTCCTCGAGCCTTTTTGGTCTGCAGTCAACAAACGCCAACATACACTTAGCTTTTTTCATATGCAGAGTTTCATGCAGGGTGTTATGTACCCGTTCATGTGAGGTACTTGCCATGTCTTGTAGAGTTTTCAGGACACCTCTGTAGTTTGCCCAGTTACTTTCCTTGAGGATTGAAAAATGACGTGATCATGACTTTCCCAGCAGAAGCAACCACTTTTTCTATTTTTTAATTTTTATTTTTTATTTAATTATTTGGGGGATGTTGTTGATGGAATTTTTCACACAGAGCTTTGCTGTTTCCTTTCGGGATCGAAATGATGTAGCAAAGGTTCATCAAAAATGATTTTTTTTTCTTTGAAAGGAACGCTACACCTTTCCACATTCCGGAATTTGCACAAGGAGAACCGCCACTGTAAACGCTCAAAGACATAAATAAGCGAGAAGGAAGAATGGATGACGGATATAACACTTTGCCTTCTACGATTGTGTATATGTTACGACACCTTTAAAACAAAACTACTGTACGTGTTTTTGTTTCCACGGTTTCCTCTGTGTAGATCGTTATGAACTGTGTTACATTTGTGCAGCCCAGATTTCTGTCTGCTCCAGGTACCACGTGCAGATAGAAAGGTAAACATTTCCTGCGTCTGTATTGATGTGATGTTTACACGAGAAAAACTATAGGAGGCCTTGTTGCGTCTGGAATCGCCGCTTGGGCCAAGCACATACAAGGAGCTTGTTGTGAGCAATGCCGCCTTGTCAACGTTTCGTGTTCTTTATACGCAGCCATCTTCAGGCGGTGCGTGTGTTGTAAATAACTGTCAAATATTAGGAGGTCGTTTGATCACAATGCAGGAAAGTGCTAGGAGGTATTTGGTAAGAATTTCTTACGCACGCTTTTGGTTCACAAGTGTGCAAATCGTTTATCGGAATGAACTTTTTTTCATTCAATGTTATATGTTATTTTTTATAAAACATTTGATTTTATATGAATATAATTGTACTCTAAAAGTACTTTTAGCGCATTCCGAAGGAATGTGGCTATTTCGGTTGTACCCATGAAGAGATATTTGAAATGTTCTTCAAATCTACTTCGTCCTACTTACTAGATATCGAAAATGACAATGAAAATAATTTTTGTATATTTGCATATGTGTGTGTGTGTGTGTGTGTGTGTGTCTGTTAACGCTCTAGGGACCGCCATGGATGGTCGAGGTCGTTAAGGCGTGGACTCATGATCGTGAGGTCTGCGGCTCGACTCCCACCAGGACCGTCCTCCCTGACTGAAGATTTTTCCAGATTTTCCTCAGTCCTCATAAATGGCAAATGCCGGGGAGGTACCCTAAATTTAGGCCTGGAACGCTTCCTTCCTTTAAAAAAAAAACGCTTTCCCAATTTACCATTTCAATTCATATATTATCAGTGTCCACCACCTGTGATGTCTCAGTAGTTAAAACATATTACAAAATAAAAATCGCTCTAGCGGCTGCAACTTTTGTTTTTTCTAAAATAAATTCGATTTATGCTATTTAAGGTGAGACCGGAGACCCTATAATACTATTACAAAGTTATTAATTTTTATGTACCTTTTTCTCAACACCTCAATGTAAATTTTTATTACATAATATGTTCTGAGTTCTAGTTTAGAGAATGTACTGTATATACATAATAATTTATTTTTTTTGTAACAGATCTTTTTATGCAAATAAAATTATATTAATATTCATGTACAAAAGTTCTTAAGCAAATAATCTGAAACTAAAGCTCAGCAATGAATGTAATAATGCAGATCAGCTGTAAAAAGTTCTTGCTTTATCTTCATAGTTTATCAGGAAAAGGTACACATGTCGTGAATTTTTCACTTATGACTAAAAAAAATGTTTACATAAAGTAATACTACCATCACTCAACACCGTCATTAAAATATTCAAGTTAATTACTGTGTTAAAAGTTCCTTTGTTGTCTTCAATGTCTTCCATATGATTATCAGATATATTGTTCTGGAAGCACTAGGGGGATTTTGATTTGTGTTATTTACGGACACTCTTTAACATCTCAGGTCATCAGCGTCCCATTCAATTCAGGGCGTGAAACAGCCGACAAATTTTGCTCAAGGCCTCTCTTTCAGGCTTGAGGTTCTTTATCGTGCCGTAAATGTACGACACGGGACCCACGGCTTTACTTCCTTCCAAGGAAGCCATACGTAAGATTTTTACGCCCGAAAAAATCCATCGGTCCTGGTTCGAACCCACGATCTTGTGTTTAGGAGGCAAGTATGGTAACCACTACACCACCAGGACCGACTGCACTAGGGGGGAAAGTGTAAGTAATTGGTTTATTATCCACTGACTTCTTCTTTTCAGAAAATAGGCCTATTATTTTCATTATCAATAAACACTACTATGTTTTATTAGACAGTTATATATTACCTATTACTTTTTTTAATTTTTTTATGAACCTTGGTGGACCTAGGCCTGATGTTAGGTGTATGTAGGAAAGAAAACTGGGGTGTATAGCTTGTAAAACTCAAAATAAATGCACAAGGAGCCATTACTGTTGAAACGGTCATTTACTCACGAAATACATAAACCCACTGTCTTCTATAACAAATGGTTTCTGAAATACTTTGATTTTTATGCGTTTGTGCTGAGTATTAAAAATAGCAGTTTGACACCTAAAACATATTACGTAATTAAAAGCCTTTATAAATGAAATTTTTAATAAATATAATACCACATTAAGCAGAAAATTCTAAATAATTATTTGGAACAAGAAGCTAAAACTTGATTAATTTTTTTTAATGTCTGACTTTTGATCTTAGCTTAAATAAAATAAGACAAGCATTTTCTGAAAATTAACAAAATCTGACTATTAGGAGTGAGGGTCTACCTCGAACCAAAATTTAAAATAGCCCTACCGACACCAGTATTTCTATTTTCGCCACTAAGCTCTGTATAAACAATTTAAATGAAATAAGCAAAAACTCTCTGAAAATCAGAGAAGTGGAGTTATTAGGAGTGGGGGTATAGCTGAAAAGAAGTTTAAAACAATGTTTTAATTACTCATTTCTCTACTCTAGCACTCTATGATACTCTTCACAAATGCTAATTCACAAAGCCCCTGCGTAATGAACTTTTTTTTTTTCGTCTATAGGAAAGTCAATAAATAGCAGGATTTATTCTAAAGTTGTGTGCACAACAAAAGTTTTATTTTTAAAGCATATACAGAATATTATCTGATATTTTAGAATTAGGAAGTAAATTTTCATGCAAAATCGTGTTTATTTTTTCTTCTTTTTTGTTAAATCATATGGTAGCTGACGTTTCTTTACGATTTGCTTTATTTTAATATACTTTTATGGTTGCATATTGTGCTAAAAGTGTTACCATTCCAATCCAGCTGTGTCGGGATAATTAAAGTCCTATTTCTCCTTAAATTAAAAAGGCAGACACATCTTATTACAACACAAGCCGTTCATATTCTACTTGACTACTTCCCTCACCTTCACTTGTTATACATCTCTCTTCTTAGGTCGGGGGAAAGATCTCTTTAGCAAGTTGTAATTAGATTCCTCTCGAAGAAGCTAAACGTATTGATAGCTGCAAAAGGAATCAACAAACATTTGTATTCGATGATCTTAGCCCAGAGAGTGTAATCAGCGCCTCTTCATGCAGAAAGCGTACTCCAGTTCACAATTAGATTACTGTCGTCTCTTTCACGGCAGAGTTCTGTGGCTCAGCTGTAAGCTGCAACGCTTATAAAGAAATGTCGCTGGTTCCTATTCCAACATTTATACTGCCATTAAAATAATTATGACAAATGAAGAATTAAGTGAGATTAGACAAAAATATGCAAACATTTTTTTTCACCAGCAAAGTTTTTTTTTTGTTTTTTTTTTTTTTTAATAGTGTTAAATCCCATTTTTACTACTAGGGTATCACACGCTTTGGGCACTAGTGATACATGAGATGAAATGATAAATAGGAAATGGACTATCTTTTTAATGGAAGAAAATGTTCAAGGATTAAGTTTACTGTACCTCCCAGGCATTGTTGCTATTTACGAAGGTCACTAGATAAGTGTACAACAAATAAGGACTCGCAGTTTCTCAAAGTATTCTCTGGAGCCACTTCTGGAATCCACGTCACTCATTTTCAGATAAATCCTCTTCGTATGCTGCAACCGCTTTTTCGGGCTAGAAAATCGGTGACCTCGAAGTTGGTTCTTCACAGTAGGGAACAGGAAGAAATCGCACGGTGCCAGGTTGGGACTTCTTACTTTAGTTCCTTGAAGAAACTCCATTGTTACATTAGTGATATGAGCTGATGCATTGTCATGAGGTAACAAAATGTCCCCTTAGTTCTGTCTTTGGACGCCGTTCTTGATTTTCAGAGGACAAACTTCTGAGTACCATTTTGCTGTAACGGTTTCCTGTTTTTCGAGCACAATGTTTGCATGTGCCTTGTGTGTTTGTTTCCCACACTCTTTGGCCTCTTGACTTTGACGGTCATCAGCGAATACCCAAATGATTCTGGATCAAGCTGATATATCCATACCCGTAACAACGTCTGAAACACGACGAGATTTTCCACTTTAACCTTTGCAGCATTTCTTGTCACCATTCCACTCTGTGGGGCTTCTCTGCTTCAGACAAACTATGGGGCACCCATCTTGAAGACATTTTTTTATACGAAGGTGCTCTTGAAGGATGGTGGAAACAGTCGATGAACTAATCGCTAATGCCACCTCAATTTTTTGTAGGTTAGTATTGAATCTTCCTTGATCATTGTTTCCATAGAGGTGATGTTCTTCTCAGGCACTACTAATCTTCTCTTCATCTTGAAGAGACTGCCCTCCCCCCTCTTTAATTCTCCAAATCAGCGGAACACAGTAGCACATGAAGGAGAAAAGTCTCCGAAAGCCTCCCCTCAAACGCTCAAGTGACTGTTTCATTTAAGCCACATTTGAAACCGTACAAGATCATGCACGAAAATGCTCTCTCTGAATCTCCGTTGCACTTACAAGAACGTTCACACTTTCCAGACTTAAAACATAAAATGAGCGAAAATGAGTAGAACAACAGAGCTCTGCCTGCAACCTTGGCAATACCAATATCGACCCAGCAACAATACTTTCCTAGGAGTGGCCAATGATGCGTGTCTCATTACTTATCTAGTGGCCTTGTATGAGATCTGCGAAAAACCTGTAAAAAACCCTCAGTCAACGAGGACGGTCCTGGCGGGAACCGAACCCTAGACCTCTTGCTCAAGTCTGTGCTTTGATGACCTCGGCCACTCGTGGTGGTGTTTAAGTCATTAAGTAACAGGAGGAAAATTGAGGAATGCCGGGCGGAGAAGGCGATGCACGGGCGTAAGAGGGAAGTATAATGTTGATGATAAGTCCTAGATGCCGTAGGGCCCGCGAAAATTGCCTGAGATTACACCAAGGTCTCCGTCGAGGTGTTGAAAGATCCTCCTAGAGGCCCCCCATACACTATGACAGGAAATTTTCCTCGGCGCAAGCCACCGCCACACCACGCCGCACCAACTCTCTTCGCCTGACTCCTCCGACCCTATAAGTGATGCTATTAAAGCAGATAGTTCGTGATGTGAGGAGTTAGGTTACATTTTAAAGAATTGTTCTCCTTCGTTTTCGACTGTTAAAAAGTGGACTGCTGAATTTAAGCGTCGTCGTACATCCATTCAAGATAATGAGCACTCAGGGCGTCCCAAAACTGCTATGACCGACGAAATTGTGACAAAAATTCACAATGTCGCACTCACTGATCGCTGATTGAAGGTACGCGAGTTGGCTGACATTGTAAAGACCTCGATAGACCGTGCGCACTACATTTTACACGAAGTTTTGCTCATGAGAAACTTTCCATTTGATGGGTGCCGCGTTTGTTAATATTGGACCAAAAATGCATTCGAATGAACATTTCGCAAAATGATTTAGACTTGTGTAAAACGCAGTTTCAGTGAGTTTTTCAGACATTTCATAACAGTTGATGAAACATGGATTCATCACTACACGTCAGAGACGAAGGAGCAGTCCAAACAGTGAGTGACAACAGGTGAAAGTGCACCATAGAAAACAAAAACGGTTCCATCTGCAGGAAAAGTCATGGCTACGGTTTTCGGGGATTCTCAAGGTGTGGCGCTCGTAAACTACCTCAGAAGGGCAGAACAATCACCGGGGAGTATTACGCTTCACTACTGGACCAACTGAAGGATGCTGTTCAGGTTAAACGTCCACATCTTATGATATGGAAAGTTCTCTTTCATCACGATAATGCATCTTCACATATGTCTGGAATTGTTGTTTGCACATCCGCCTTTTTCGCCGGATTTGACTCCCAGCGAGTACTTTTTGATCCCATACCTGAAGAAATGGGTATGAACGAAGATTTACTTAAATGATGAGGTTAAATCTAAGACAGATGCTTATTTTTAACACTTGAACAAATTTTATTTTACTGAGGGTATTAAAAAGTTGAAAAGCCATTGAACTAAATGTATTGATTTACAATGTGGCTATGTTGAAAAATAATAATAAAAAACATTTCTCTTAAAGCTTTTGTTTTCTGGTCAGGCCGACTTTTAGAACGTCCCTCGTAATGGTGAACTAAAAAATAGCTTGTTACTGAACAGAAATTCATTCATAGTTTTCTGCACCTTTACTGTGCTTCTTCATTCTGTGCTTACATATTTTCTTATGTTATCGCACTTACGACTGCTAGGATCGAACGCAGACCACCTCAACAGCCATACAGCCCAGTTTACGTTCCTTGCATCTGTTTCCATCAATAAGCAGCATATCTGCGTTTGAAAACAGTTGAAAGTAGTGAGCGTCATCCATGGACTGTGTTTAAAGAGCATTCTGATTTTTTTTAGACATAATGCCTTTTTAAAGCTTTCAATTTCAAGAGCTGTTTCTGTTAGTTTTGCTCTTGCTCCCGTCGCAAGGTCAGCATTAACTCCACTTGCCTTAAAACGTCTCAGCGCTTTCCTAAATCCTTTCGTTAATCTGAGATTCGCGCCTTGGATTTTACCAGGTGGTGGGATTAAAACAAAAAACCGTCAGCTCCATGGTAGCGGCAACATCTGATGCGCACTTGTTATGAAAGTAGAAGACGAGCTGAAAAGTTGTGCCGTGGCGAGGTTCGTGCCTTATTGGCACCCTCAACAGCGTCAGGTCACGCAGCAAAGTTCATCTCTCTGTATCTTTTGTTCAGCAGCATCGCGCGCTTAATCCAGTCACTTAGCCACCTTTCACCCATTTCAATAACAATGTTTCAGTAAGCGTCACAGAAAATTATTGTAAAACACCTACAGAAAAGAGCTTTACACTGACATTCTAATAAACAATTTTTCCCAAGCAGGTGCTTACTTGAAACAAGCAAGACGTGTAGGAATTACATAACACCATCCCATGTGACTGGCTCATGTCGAATATGAGTGAAACGATCAGGTTCCAAAATGTTAATAGAAGCCCCACTGACTGGGATTCGGAAAGACTACGAATTGGTCATTATGTACGGTACAAAATATGATAGAAAAAAAGGATTAAAGGGGAGAGGAGAAACGCGAAAGGAGATGAGGAAAGAAAAACAAAAAAAAAAAAAGAAGAAAAAAAAAGAAACAAAAGAAAAGAAAAAGAAACAAAAGAAAATAAAAAAGAAACGAAAGAAACAGAAAAAGCGTGTAAAGGAAAGATAAAAAGAAAGAATAACAGAGAGGAGGAGAAGGAGTAAAATACTAAGAAGAAACAAGCAGAGAGAAAATGATAAAAGGTAAGAAACAAGAGGAGAAGGTAGAAATAAATAAAAAAAGAAAGATTTTTAGAAACAATAGCATCAAAAGTATCCACGCAAGCTGTGTTTACACTATATCTGCTCCTTCTTCTTTTTAACAGCGTCTAACGCCCGTTTTTTACTACAGAGGCACCACAGGCTGTAGACATTGATGATACATGAGATGAAATGATAAATTGGGAAAGGAGTTTTTTGTAAAGGAAGGAAGCGTTCCAGACCTAAGTTTAGAGTACCTCCCCGGCATTTGCCATTTATGAGGACTGAGGAAAACCTGGAAAAAAAAAACCCAAGCAGGGTGGACGGTTCTGGCGGGAACCGAACCCACACCCGCCGCTCACGAGTCCGCACCTTAACGACCTCGGTCGCCCGTGGCGATTTATCTAGTTCTTAAACTTGTTCCACTAGATGGCAGCATAATGCGGTGGCATTTGATGTTTACAATAGCGAAACAGTAGTTGTAAGATGGCTGCGCCTCTAAGTGAGTGTACAATCCTCGAGTAGCTCTCTGCTGTGCGATTTTTGTGGGCAAAAGATATGGAATCAAAGAATATTGACAAAGAAATGCTTCCCATCTACAGTGAGAAGTGTAGCTGTTTACAATTGGGTACAGAAGTTCTCTGAAGTGCGGACGCGTATCGAAGACGAACACCATCGGCCAGACAACGGAGATTGTCACACACGCGAATATGAAACGAGAGTAGTGACAGAAAGGTAACTGTAGACACTATAGCCCTGCTATTGGTTGTTCAACGCATGATCTATCTCATAATGCATGACAGGTTAGGTTTTCCAAAGCCTGTGCATGCTGACCCTACAACACAAAATATAAAGAATGTGTCAGACATTACAGCATCCCAACCGCTCTCAAGATGAAGGACACGATATGCCAGAGGTGTTTAATCTTGAATTACCAGCCAATCGTCAAGCGTCAATGCAGTGAAAATATTCTGCGTCGCCTGGGGGGGGGGATGAGTTTAAAGTGACATCATGATGCTAACAATCTCAAGGACAAACAGTAAATGCCGACTTCTTCTGTAACATCCTCCGGAAACTTCGTAAGGCCATTATCGCAAGCGAACAGGACTGCCCACCAAAGGCGAGTTGCTCTTTTGCAAGACAACGCGGGTCGTCATACTGCCAACAAGACAAGTGAGATGCTGCGAAATTTCAAGAGGTAAGTTCGCGATCATCCTCCGTATAGCCCCGAGCTTGCTACAAGCAACTTCCATTTGTTCGGACGTCTTAAACGTCATCTTTTGGGACGAAGATGCAGAAAGGGAAGTTACTCCCCAAAGAATTTTATGCTTCTGGATTTCAGGGGTTTGTGAAACGATGGAAAAATCCCTCGATTTAAGAAATAAAAGTGCATCTCAAATCAATACCCTCATTTGTTTAAGACCTATATCCATTTGTAACTTGCTTAATGGCATTATACAACTATCCAGCTATATACTGGCCCCTTCGACTTATTTATGTGTGACTATATTTAAACTTTATTCAGATTCTTGACAAATATCCAGCACTTTTTCAACATTCTTTGCAGGAAATGCTTTTACTGAATTCCTGCAGACATGCATTCAGAATACGCCACACCAATTTGTTTGGCGGTCTCTAAAGAGCCGAACCGAACAATGGTCTTCCTATGAACGGCTTTACCTTCTTCAACGTGATGAATTGACGGGGAGTAAAGACTCGATAGCCACAGCTTTCTTGCAACTGAGCGAAACCTAAGAATCGTACGAATAGAACATTCATTAAATAGACCACTGCAGACCCAGATTCTTATCTCTGTGCTTCGTTATCTGGAAACCTGATAATTGCCGACTATAGTGGATAATCATGGGGATTGTGGCGCTGTAGGGTTTATTCATCCTTACAAGCGATGACGTTTTTCTTCAAATGTTTTTATTAACTCGCTTTCTTGTCTGTTTGGGTGGAATTTTGTAATTAATTTTTCATGCACTTCTAAATGAGATAGAGACTTGAAAATTTGCACATAGGTCAGAAATAGATGACAATACAATAATACGCTAATTATCATGGCCCAATGGTTCAAAAATATGGTTCCGCAGTTTTGAAAGTAAAGCAACGCGATATCAAACACGAAGGGTTTAAAAAATGTAAGATTGAATAGTAAGAACACATTTCTGTAGTTTCGTTAATATCCCATGAAAATATAAAATTAATAATAATCTTTATTTAAAAATAAGAACAGCTGCTATGATGGCTGTATTATATTTATCAATACAATAAATAAATTATAGTGTAACTTGATTTATATTTAATTTCAACTTTTTATTTGAAACTAAAATGATTAGAATTCTTTTTGTTATATTTTGATAACAATACAGACACCATGGCAACTATTTAAATAAATAGCGCGATGTCGAACGCGCAAATTCCAAGAAACGCATGACTCAAGCGCGATCAACTGAGACGATGGATAAACGTTCTTCTCGACTCGCAACGACATGCTAAATATTTTAATAACAATACAGTCGCCATGGCAACTTTTCAAATAAATTTAAATTAAATCCTCAAAATTAATTCCATACAAATAACATTTAATAAATCTGATTTCTATTGCATAAATTCAATTGCGCTAGTGTGTATTAATAATTTCAACTCTGTAAACAAGTAGTAAATGAGTAATATATTTAATATAATATAATGAGTTACATATATTATCAAAGATTTTGACGTCTATATTGAGGATCTGGTTCAAATGCATTTAATATTGAAATAAACTTTTTCAAAATTAACTTCGTGTATCTGCGTTTTGTTTTCAATTAAAAAAATCAATAATTAATCAACTGTTTCGATATATCAATGGAGTAGATAAAACAATTTTCTATTTTAGATGTCATCAAGATAAAACAAAATTAAGCAAATCAAAAAGTTGCTCAATTTTTGTCATTATTTAATCCAGATGTCTAATATTGATTGCAAAATTAAGTGCACTCAAGACTAAAAAGTACAAAATAACTTTAAAACTTTCAAAACCACGTTTTTGTTTTCTTAACAGAATAATAGTTTGATACTTATTCAAAAAAATAGAAAATTTAAAACCAAATTATAAATGAACTAAAAAGCATAAAATAATTCATCCTAGCCAATTGCAGATTTATAACCCCATGTAAATTCATAATCTCATAAACTTTGTTAGAAAAGACAAAATGTGGTTTCTCTTCTGTAATACTTATAGATTGCAAGTATAGAAATTTTGTTTCACTAATACCACACAGTAACGCATAACTTATTTCATTTCATTAATTAATGAAACCATAATTTGGATTTTATATTCTTTTTTTAAAGTTATATACTTGTTGAGAAATTCGGTTAGTTTTACGAGCTCTTACGTGACGGACCCCCCTCCCCCCGCTCTTAGGAACTTCATTTATGTATTCTGTAATTTATTCAAGTTTTACTTTTACATTTTCCTCTTTTCTTTCGAGCCCTATGGGCGAGTTGTCAGCATTCCTGGCTACTCGATTGCCATGGGAGAATTTTTCCTAAGCCACGAAGGTTCATATACCCATGGTGTTGTTAGGTTAGGTTAGGTTAGGTTAGGTTAGGTTTAAGGAACCCCTAGCGCACAGTAATCATCATTCCGGTTAGGTCGACGGCCTGCCTTAAGAAGACCGCTACATTTTCTCCAGTCCAAGCTGGAGGGAGGGATAGATGATCACGTTTCAAGGGAACAAAACTGACATTAAAATAAATAAAGCATTTTCTTCAAATTGTTTTTATTATTCCTGACATGAGAGTCTCTATTGGCGTAAACTTTAGTAACCGATAAGTTATTACTTCAGGCTTTAGATTCACATGGGATCAAAGTGTCGAGTTGAATAAAAGTCTCTCTGAAATTAGGAACGAACTGAAAGGTGGACAGACCGCGCCGGCGCCAAAGAAGAGCAGAGAGAAAGAAAAGGCGTTATTCATACAAGATGAAGAGAAACTTCTCGACTTTCGCTCGGAAATCCTTGTTCAGTACGGCGCTCCGCTCAAGGCGTTACCATAGGAACCTTTACTATCTGCACAAATTACCGCTTGGAAACGGTTCATTTAGCCTCCGTTAATGTCCAATTTTAAGTGCCTAATTCTAACACACGTTTCTTTGAAGTTTGCGCATGTGTAAGCGATTCCGTAACTCAATAAAGAGAAGTCGATCTCTTCCTCAGTTACGAATTGCAATTCATTTGAAAAGTTCTTGCAATGAAGCACAAATGATCTCCGGTGGCCAGATCTTTAAAGCGCGGACTCGTGAGCGAGAGGTCTGGGGTTCCACTCCCACCAAGACATTCTCCCTGACTGAGGTTTTCTCCTGATTTTCCTCAGTCCTCATAAATGGCAAATGCCGGCGAGGTCTGAAACGATTCCTTCTTTAAAAAATAATCCTTTCCCATTTCATCTCATGTATCATCAGTGTCACCGCACCGCCACGGGTGGCCGAGGTCGTTAAGGCGCGGACTTGTGAGCGGGAGGTCTGCGGTTCGAATCCCGGCAGGACCGTCCTTCCTGACTGAGGTTTTTTCCAGGTTTTCCTCAGTCTTCATAACTGGCAAATGCCGGGGAGGTACCTAAACTTAGGCCTGGAACGCTTCCTTCCTTAAAAAAATCCTTTCCCAATTTATCATTTCATCTCATGTATCATCAGTGGCCATCGCCTGTGGTGCCTCAGTAGTAAAAACGGGCGTTAAACACTACTCAAAAAAAAAAAAAAACTGTCCACCGCCTGTGGTGCCTCAGTAGTAAAAACGGACGTTAAACACTGTTAAAAAGCAAAAAATGACGATATAGCTTTTTAATTTTTTTTCAACATAGTTTCGCTTGACACTAATGCACTTGTCCAGTGATGCTCCAAAGTGTTTATTTCGACACGAAAGTCAATTCCTCTAGGTGTGCAAAATACGCCTTAACTGATTATATAAGTTATTCCTGGGATGTAAATTTCTTTTCACCAAGGGAATTTCTCACTCTAAAGTACCGCCACGAGTGGCTGAGGTGGTTAAGACGCCGATTCATGAGCGGGAGTTCTGGGGTTCAATTCCCACCAGGACCGCCCTCCTTGACTGGTTTTTTCCAGGTTTTCCTCAGTCCTCATAAATGACAAATGCCGGAGAGGTACCCTAAACTTAGGTCTGGAACGTTTCCTTCTTTAAAAGATTCCTTTCTCAATATATCATTTCATCTTATGTATCATCAGTGTTCACCTGTGGTGCCTCAGTAGTTAAAATGGGCGTTAAACGCTATATACTCACTCTAAAGACTGTTTGGTTTAAGTTGAAACATGACCATTTTGCTGCAACCTGGACTGTCTAGGAGGAGGGTGTGCTAATGACGGTCACAGGGGCTGAGAAGCTCAGTCACACACAATTTGCGCTGCATAGTCTCTCAGTGATAGTTGTACGTGTTGTAACCAGTTGCACATGTTGGCAGTGAAATGTGTGATATATTTAGTCATGCTTAAATCGCTGGTTTTCGTGTTGTTACAAGGGGGCGTCGGGAAACGAGGAAAACTGTTGCAACAGAAACTGTGTGCAGGATGCACACATTTTTTAATGCTTTTGGGATTAGGCAGTTAAGAATTACCTACAACCATGCGGAATATAATAGTATCTCTCTGTACTTTCCATGTTTCAACTAAAAACAACTGCACTGTAGAGAACAAATGGAAGTTACATGGAGCCAAGTTAGGGGAATACGGCAGATGTGTCGGTCCTGGTGGTGTAGTGGTTACCATACTTGCCTCCTACGCCCAAAACGCGGGTTCGAACCTGGCCAGGATCGATGGATTTTTTCGGGCGTAAAAATCCTAAGTATGGCTTCCTTCGGAAGGGAAGTAAAGCCGTGGGTCCCATGTCGTACATTTACGGCACGAAAAAGAACCTCAAGCCTGAAAGAGAGGCCTCTGAGCAAAATTTGTCGGCCGTTTCACGCCCTGAGTTGAATGGGACGCTGATGACCTGAGCTGTTAAAGAGCGTCCATAAATAATAAAAAAAAAAAAAAAAAAAAAAAAACGGCAGATGTGGCAGCAAATCGTACCCCAATCAATTTTGCGCCATTGCAACCACAAATAGAAGGGGAAAACACACACACACACACACACAATTACTAGTGTCTGTGAATATTCTGTTATAGAAGATAAACAATCCAAAGTTAAATAGAACGATCGATTCCATACCATTTCAAACTAAGAAAAAAATTACATTCTCTTGTAATACGACGAAATATGGCAAACCCTCTGCGGCAGGTACTACTGTTATCTACTGTAGTACTGAAAGCTTTTAATACAAAAACGATTTGCATTATTTTATTTTTAGCCCTTTAGGTATTTTTTTTCAATTTCATGAAGTATTTTATGGGCCATTTTTTACGATTCTTTAGGCCCTCAGAATTCGCGAACCATGGGACAACATAGGCAGTGCAATCCGTCTAGAAGGCTTTCGGCTTTGATGCAGCTGCTATCATGCATGTAGTTTTAACATTAGCTCTAATGTTGTGTGCCATATAGGAAACTTGTTTCTATTGCAAATATTCTCATTTACAAATTTAATTTTATCTCGTAGTTGCAAGAGCAGCGGACTTCTTAATCTTCCTAATGCTATGGGAAAGGAATATACGGAAACTATCAACGGGGGGTTCCAATTGAACCCATATAAAATTTTTAAAATATATATCACAATTTTGATGATGGTGTACAGACATTAAATAATAAACAAAACACGTAATCTAAATCTCTACTCCCATTGCTTGATACAAAAGCAACGAAAATAAGACAACAGTACTTTGTAGTGCTAATATTTGAATCTCATTGCCTGTTCTTGGTTTTAGAGTTAATGTTGTCCTGACAGTTTGGACACACTGTTTTCTTTACAGTCTCTGGAATGATTTGTGCATGCAAATTTATGACAGTTGTCACCTTCATTTTGTCTGTCTTCCTTGATCACAGCTGGCCTCGACTCTAGCGGTTTTCTTGTGTTTGGGACTTCTTCCTGAGGAACAAAATTCTTCATTGCATTTACAGTGATCACACGGAGCCCACAAGGACTTTGCAGTCTTGTTTTCACATGTTTCACTTATTCCAAGTTATAGAAAGAAAATCTTCTAGAATCTAAGTAATGTTTTTTTTTTCCTATGGGATATTTTTTACCATATGATGAAAGCACTTAGACCATCCTACATCAAGAAAATGACATATGGCCATCTTGTTGTGCACTTCACAGAGTACTCGTTTGTATCCACATCGCCTTTAGTGTTGTTGCAGTGAAGAATTATATGAGGTTTTTGGCCCTGTCTTTCATCTCCAGTTTTCATTTCGTGATGTTCGGTGCTCGTCAAAATTACAAATTTTGTTGGAGCATAAGATACCATTGTCATTTCGTTGCTGAAATAAAAAATGATAGATTCCTCTGGCTCTGAGCAACCGGGAAGTATTTCTTTCTGTATATCTGCATTGTTTTGTCTTATGGTTCCAAATAATGTCAAGTTCTTTTGCAAACAGTCCAGAAGTGAAAAAACTGTCAGTAGCCACTCCAAATCCTCCTCAAATCCAGTACCTTGATTCTTTTCACTGGTGTTTGCATCTTTCCCAGAATGTACTTGTAGGTTCAAAGCATGTAAAGCTTTTTGACATCTACTAACATAGCACAAATTTTTATCCCGTACTTTGCAAGCTTGGACATCGCCCTCTAAATGGAACCAATTGTTCACCCACAGTTACATGTGATGCAGGATTTGTAATTAGCAACAAACATTTCAAAAACATCTCTTACTGCAGTCAGTTTATCGGTCATTTTTCGATCATACCTGTTTCTTGTATCATCAGATCTAATGAAATACGATAACTGCTGAAATGTAAAATCGGACGTTGTTGCAAGAAATATATCCCTGTTGTACATGGCATCTGTAGACAACAGAAACTGCACCGATTCCCACTTGGCTTTTAATGTACCCACTGTTACGAGAATGTCTAAAAGTGCTTACATTTTAACATTGTCTGTCGCCTTCCATTCTCTTTGATTATTCGGATGTTTCTCATTTCACAAATCGTAAACGCCTTATGCCTGTTTATTGGTGAAATCAACAATCAAACAAAAATAATATGAATGAATCCTCTACAGATTGGACATTCGTCAAACCTGGGGACACTGCAATGATATTTTGTGTTGTGCGACGTGATACTTTTGGTGGGCGGGTTGACCAGACTGCACCATTCTTGACAATAAAATGATGAATTTCATTATTAGATACATACCTAGTTATCATTGTTATATTCTGGATCACATTCTTGTTTATCTGTAACACCATCTTCTGTTTCTAGAGCACCTTCATCTTCTGACACATCTCAGAAAATATCTTGTTCGTCTTCACTGTCACTACATTAAAACTTTCTCTACGCCACCATCTTATATATCTCTCTTCTTGTTTTTGACATTTTTCTGACCGATTGCACAACTGTGTATACTGCTATTTGTTTGAAGGTCAGGAACAAGACTGAGGCTTTTATTTCCAAAAACTGAAGGCAAACTATGCACTCATCAATGAAATAATCAATAATGTATACAATATATTATGTTGAGAAGTACATGATAACAATGGGCACATAATAAATAGAATAGTGCACTTATTTATTACCAACTTCGAAAAATGTTTATGTAGTGGTAGTAGTAGTAGTAGTAGTAGTAGTAGTAGTAGTAGTAGTAGTAGTAGTAGTAGTAGTAGTAGTAGTAGTAGTAGTAGTAGTAGTAGTAGTAGTGTATTTATTTACAAACTATATTTTTACAAATATAACTCATCCATGTCGCACCAGCCATGAAACCGTACGTGTTTTCCCAAATACACTAGGTAATTTATGAAATTACACAATCAATATTAATTTTTAAGATACTAAATAAATAAATGGAAAAAGAAAAATATATATAATGGAAGAAAATGTTTTTAAATGCCTAAATAAAATTAACAGAAAAGAAAACAATACAAAAGTAAATAATAACTTACCTCCCTCCCATATATGTACAAATAATTAAAAAATAAATATTATAATTCAAGTTCCTCTATCCCTCTTCCCGGTTGTCTGTCTCAATTTGTTTAAAAAGTTACCTACTCCCTCCTACTCCTTCCTATCTGCCAGCTCCAAAGGCTATGAGGGATAAGCTAACACCCATATTAATGTTTAATGTTAAGACCACTCGTATATTTTGAAAGATTGTTAAATAATCTTAAGCTGTAATGCCTTAAAATGGTATCCCTTCAACACAACACACTTTTTTCTAATATATTTCAACAAAAATTAAGGCTGGGGTCCAGATGAACCCCGTTTAGCATTAATGAAGAAATCTCAAAGTGTTTACAGACAACTAAATATAACATCTCTAACTTCTTAATTAGTCCTGTATTGTTGCTTTTTCAGTGTTTATTTTTAGTCCCAAATTTCAAATGTTTGCTGCATGGTGAGACCTATTGGGCTGTACCGAAAAGTGAAGAAGATTTAAACATTTTGCCTTGGGCAGTAGTTGAACGCAAGCTTTGACAGTAAGGAATAATCATCCACACATGCAGAGTGATGGGGACCACGTGAAGGAGATAGCCGTAAATGTGAGCACTGTGTCAACGGGGGAAGCTGGAGCAGAAGAAGAAAGAACGGCAAGAGAGAAGTGAATGTTTGCAGAAGTGATCACCGGGCTATACGATATGTCTTTTTCCGCTTCACTGAAGAAGGCCATTGAGACGTTTCAAACGGAGAAGCCAAGCCGTCCTTAAGCCCACGGTTTTCAACCTGTGCCACGAAGGTGCTCAGAACTTAGTCGGTCGATAGCATTCCTATAGGGTGGGGCAAAAGTCGGTAAAGTCTTCGTCAAGTGAGCTTATTACAACTGCTAAGGTCTCAGTTAAACAGCTGCTCAAGATATCTGCCCCTGTAACCTCACACTGCACGAGAAGAGCATCCTTCAGCGTGGTGCCGACTTTGTTGTTTACAAAATAAAATTTTATCTAAATCATGATCATAGGAATGTATATTTATATAGTTGTTCAGGCCTTACATGTTTTATAAAAACAAATATGACATCTTTCACGACACCTGACGGGTCGGCAGTCATTGCGGTAACTCCGGGAAAAGTGGCCACTGTGCTCACAATAATAACAGGAGGTGTTGGACATTTTGTCCTGCTATATATTATTAGGAGATGAACACATTGAACAATGTCACTGTTGTTCACAAATTGCAGGTGGTGTTCTTGATATTTGGGTAACTTTCTGTGATTGGAACGTCAATGATACAAAATCCCCTTGCATGACGAGAACAGTGCAGTAAGTTGGCTTAAAATAATTGATATGCTTGTTACACTAATGAAAAATGCTTGGTTAAGTTATTCTCATTTCTGTTAGAATTATTGTTCTTATTATTATTTCATTACTTGTTGCACTGTAGTAAACGAGTTTTGGGCGGTAGTTGAGGAACTGTTTTTTTGTACATGGATTATTTTATGTAATGTTCCGTTTACATATATTGCCATTCTGTTTGTCTTGGGCTATTTCTAAATACTGACAAAGCATTTGATAAGGTTTGGCACACTGGACTGCTGTATAAACTAAACTCACTGATGCCTTATTTAAAGTAATTCTGTAACAGAACTTTCTCTGTTATGGAAATTCTGTCTCCAATCCGCGCCATGCAGCCCGTAGTTCACCGCCACGGGTGGCCGAGGTCGTTAAGGCACGGACTCGTGAGCGGGAGGTCTGGGGTTCGAATTCCGCCCGGGCCGTCCTTCCTGACTGAGTTTTTTTTTTCCAGGTTTTCCCCAGTCCTCATAAATGGCAAATTCCGGGAGGTACCCTAAACTTAGGTCTTAAAAATATCCTTTCCCAATATATTTCATTTCATGTATCATCAGTGTCTACCGCCTGTGGTGCCTCAGTAGTAAAAACGGGCGTTAAAAACTGTCAAACGCCAGAGTTCCTTGAGGAAGCATATGGGCGCCTATTCTATCTTATATATATATATATATATATATATATATATATATGTGTGTGTGTGTGTGTGTGTGTGTGTGTGTGTGTGTATCTATGATCTCCCAAAAGATAATTATCTAACAATAGAATGATTTCGCTATTCTAAGCAAAGGTACAAGGAAAGCTATAGCTGACAATCTTCAGACATATGTCAAACTGTTGGGCACATGGTGCAAAAGTGGCAAATATAATGAACCCTTGTAAGTCTAAAGTACTTCAAATCACTTATTAAACAAGGAAATATACTGGATAATAAACTCAATTGGAGACAGAACATAAATAGCTTAATAATAAAATTACGACACAAAATTATTCAACTAAAATATTTTCTTCAAGGACCATCACCTTTACCAATTTATTTCAAAAGACTAATCTGCTTCTCAGTTATAAGGCCTATCTGGATATATGGCTGCGCAATATCGGCTTCCAATTTACAGCTGAAAGGGTACATAAAGATTTACACATTCAAACAGTTAACACCTTGTTTCATTCATCGCACCTTTTTAAATCACACCAATGAACTTCTGAACAGCATTCCAACCCCATTCACCGCGACAACTTCCAACGACATTCAGATTAATTGCAAGATTAACGTTTAGCATTTGTAATGAGGACAGCCTCTGGGCTGCAACCTCAACACATTCATATATATATTAAAAGCGAATGAAAACATTCTGTTTTACTTGTTCACTATCGTTTAACAACCAATGGTAAGAAACATTCGATTTGCCCATCACTGTTTTCCGCGTTGCCTTTGTTGTTATTGACTCTAGAATTTACCGCGGTACTGAAACGCCTCGGCCGTTATTTTTAGGATTTCATAGTCTATTCTTTCTGTGTTCTTTCATAAAAACATTAGTTCTAGACAGAAATGCAACTCAAAACATCTTATATGTAATAAAATGGCTCCTTCACGCTGTAAATAACAAAAAGAAATAGAAAGAGATATAAATAACGGAGTATATTAATTTAATATGCCATACTACTTCGCGAACTTATTTGGGAGCAAAGAGACAGTCAGTCAATCAAAATCATTTCCGCCACATGCGCCACATTGTCATGCGCTTCTAACTGATAATGAACAGAGATTGACCATGGAAGGAAATGCTAGATATATAACATGTTTGCGACGAAATTATAACGATTTGACAAGTTTTATTTCTTGTATTTAAACTTTTAAGAATGTGCAGATATTAAAATATATATAAACTATTAGTTAGAGTATTTCATTTTGGTAGTTTGGTAAACCTGTTAGCATTATATTTCGTTCATGACGTAGGTTTTCATTTCTGCGGAAATGAAATAACCTGTGTTTGTGAAAAAAATACAAATTAATATAAGGTAAAATATCTCTATCAATACCCAATGAAATAAACTACTAGCTTGTTTTCGATTATAAAAAAAAACCGAGAGATATCAGTTTTAGCGAATTTATATCTCCGCGAAAATACACATTCTATACGCATTGTTGTGATTTGCTTAATAATGTAGCGAAGTGTATAATGTTCTGTTGTGTAAACGAATGGCACGAGGTAACGGCTGTTTATTTAAACATTGTTCACGCGAATCAGCTACGCATTCCTTTTTGTGTGTTTGGGAGTTGCTACAGGGCTGTTGTTTATATTTTTCGTTGTTAAGTTTTGCATTAATTAAAATTTGTGACAGGAAAATATTTCATCAATCGAACTTCAACAACAATATCTGCAACAGTTGTGCAGTGTGGCGAGGAAAGGATGTGGAATTTCAAGAGCAGTTTTAATAAGAGGTTAGTAAATTAAATTTTGTTTCGAAAATTGTGACAGGCATCCACTTATTCCCGGACATGTCCTCATTTTAAACTCAGTTATTTTGTTATTTTTTTAGCATATTCCGAAGGAATTTGTGCAAGAAAATGAAATAAAACGGCAGTTTTATAAGGTTTTCTTTTTTTCTGGTTACTGAACACGAAACAGAAACATCACTTTGCTGCACATACATTTGTGCGCTATATAAACAAGTTCTACTGTTTATATAGCTGTACCGATATAACGGATGCTCTTTAACATCTCGTGTCATCAACGTCCCATTCAATTCAGGGCGTGAAACTGCCGGTAAAACCTCTCTTTCAGGCTTGAGGTTCTTTTTCGTGCCGTAAATGCACGACACGGGACCCACGGCTTTACTTCCCTTCCGAAGAAAGTCATACTTAGGATTTTTACGCCCGAAAAAATCCATCCGTCCTGGCCGGGTTTGAACCCGCGATCTTGGGTTTAGGAGGCAAGTATGGTTACCACTACACCACCAAGACCCAAGACCGTCCCAGTAAACGGTATTGGGTAGCAGCTGATTAACCGTTTTTTGTGCTTGGAAGGTTTTATGTAAACCGAATTCATATTATTTTGTGATTCGTTAACATGTTACAAATAATGTTTGTAAACAATTTCATATTCTTAAAAACCATCGAAATATTTTCTAATGATAAATAACGTCATTTTGTAAACATAATACTGGGTAAAATGTTAGTGTTTAATATAGTAGTAGTAGGGTGACTTTGGCCACCATTATCGTTGTCTGGGTAACGGAGGAGTCGGTCTTGCACTGACGGTAACGTACGCCGCTCTCGCCTTTAGCAAAACACCGAAAATTTATTCACAATTTGCGTGCTGTATACTTTTTTCTTTTTTATGTTGCTGTCTTTTGCAGTTTCCTTATCCCGTAATATATTATTATTATTATTATTATTATTATTATTATTGGAATAGAACTTAATTCTAGTGCCAGCGAGCCACAGATTGACTTTTTGATACAAAAACGAACTCTTTGTGACAGGGCAGTTTGTAATTCGAAGCAACTTGCATTGTGTGTAACACATTAATGCATCAAGAAAGCTTTAAACATAATACTGGAAGTAGACGTGTCTTTTAAGTGCGCACCTAGCCGGATATCCTGTGTTTACTTTCTCAACATTCACGACTGCATTAACATATAAAACGGCCCAAAGTTTAAAAGACTTTCCAATCTGGGACGCTTCCACCCTACCAATAATAATAATAACAATTAGCAGCGAGGTAGTTGCGAGTTTGCTCGACAGATGACGTGCTTTCGCAACTTGCTACTAGTTTTCAAACTTAATTAAATTATCATCCGCCTGGTTGCCATGCGATGAAGAAGACGAATTAAATTGTGGATAAAGAGGCGGCAGGTGCTTTCGTTCGAAAAATTTAATCTCCCAAACTTGTTGGATGTATCTTGAGCAAAATGGCAGAAGGAGAAAGCAATGAAGCAAGTGTTTATTGTTCCCATTTTGTATGTGCTGGATCTTTCCCTTAGGGCGAACATTTCAGAATGTCAAATATGACCAACCAGCTTGCATTTTGAAACGTTGACTTGAGTTACCAATAATGTTACCGCGTGGTTTAAAAGCAACACTGTGAAAAAATTCACTTAGTTCTTGGAAACTCAAACGATGTCAAATGACATTTTTAACAGTATTTAACGCGCGCTTTTGCCACTGAGGCACCACAGGCGGTGGACACTGATGATACATAAGATGAAATTATAAACTGGGAAAGGGTTTTTTTTTTTTTTTCCCCCAGGGAGGAAACGTTCTAGGCCTAAGTTTAGGATACCTCCCTGGCATTTTCCATTTATGAAGGTGAGGAAAACCTGGGAATAATCTCAATCAGAGAGGATGGCTCTGGTGGGAATCGAACGCCAGACCTCCCGCTCACGAGTGCGCGCCTTAACGACCTGGGCCACCCGTGGCGGTTGGAATTTTCGTGTGAAAATTAGGACAAGTGACATAACATTTTTTAAAAAATTAATATATTTTTATGCTACTACATATATGACATGCCAAAGTTACCGTAATTTGTCTCAAGTTTCATGTAGCTGACAGTTATCAGCAAATAACTGTGTTGCTAGGATTATAGAAGCATTAGCTATATCAATTTGATTATCTAGGAATAAGATGAGACATGGGTGGAAAACACAGGGGGAGTTGTCAACTCTCTGAGGCTCTGAGATTTCTGGCTCGGATATGCCAGTCAAAACATTAAAAACCATGTATGAGGCAATGGTTAGATCCTCACTGCTATATGGAAGTGGGGTTTGGGGATGCGATAAAATAAACGGTCTAAATAAATTACAATGTGATTTCTGGAAGCGATTTCTAGGAATGGAGAGGAGAACATCGAACTATGGTGTATTACGAGAGGTGGGATGTTGGGAAGATGCAACCTACAACAAAATAAATGTAATTAAACACTGGCTAAGAATAATTAAAGGACTACAAACAACCGTGAGGACATTAAGCTACCGGCAGCAATTAAACAACATACTGGGCGGCGGTTGAACACCGGAAATTGTCAAAAAATCGGTTTAAACGATGTTTGGCAGAGAGATGTTAAAACAGGTATGGCGTAGCGGGGAAAAAAAAGTCAAAAGATGCCTGTTTGACATTAAACAGCAGGAAATGAAGGCACGACGCCTGCAGATGTCAAAAGCGAAATTAGGCTAAGAGACAGACCTATATGAATGAAACAGAGGTCCGGAATAGCACGGCAGACTGGGAGATTGGAAGACACCTAAGGTTGTTGACGAGGATGGCAGGAGGATTTGCCCATTTTGAGCGGAACCGGAAGACTGGGTGCACATTTTGCCTAAGTGCGCAAAAACAAAAGATGCTAGGGTAAAAATTTCTCCCGGATTCAATTTTGACTTCTAGTAGGGCGAGGTCGACATGTTGAGACTTAATTGTAAAGAGACGTAACTGGCTAAATCTGGGCATTTTCTTGAATGAATTACATAATGAAATTTCTAATAAATATTGTATATAAATAATGTAAACTTTTAGGCAAATATCAGAATTATTGTATGTATCTTTGTTTCTTTTGTATGTATGTAAATACGTTTTTGTTAATGTTGTTTTATTTTGTTGGAATTAATTTCAGAAATGAAGTGTTTTACAAGAGCATGAACGGTCTTGCGACCCATGCGACTGTGATGTGCAATATATACCTAGTTTAACTGGAATAATAAGTCAATCCTGGTGGTGTAGTGGTAACCATACTTGCATCCTAAACCCAGGATCGCGGCTGCAAATTTGGCCAGGATCGATGGATTTTTTCGGGCGTAAAAATCCTAAGTATGACTTCCTTCAGAAGGGAAGTAAAGCCATGGGTCCCGTGTCGTACATTTACGGCACGAAAAAGAACCTCAAGCCTGAAAAATGATGCCTCTGAGCAAAATTTGTTGGCCGTTTCACGCCCTGTTTTGAATGGAACGCTGATGACTTGAGATGTTAAAGTACGTCCATAAATAAATCAAATCAATCAAAAACATGGAATAATAAATACTACTACCACAATCATACACATCAGAAAAAGAAAAGGGCCCAGAACAGATCTTTGAGGCACTCCTATTAGACAAATTTATAAATATGTCAGCTTGTCATTATTCTATACGACAGTGTTATGTCTTATGAACATAAATGTTTTATTGTTTCTGACAAATTCTCGCTTTTTGTCAGTCACACTAAAAGTTTTAGGGAACAGGATATTTTGTAAATCTTACGTGTTTTATGAAACAGAAACTTGTCAAGCTATTGCCTATCACCTTTCCAGTTTATGAAACAGGGCCCTGGTATTATGTGCCGAAATTCCCTCTCTGGTCATTGTAACAATTATTTCCCTCTTTTTTACTTTCGAAGGATAACGCACACAGCTCAAGGACACACTTCCTCAACTCTCTCCCCTTCAATACGTTGAAAACAAATGCACGACGGGTGTGTTGTTCAGTTGCGCCAGGTCAGCAAGTGAAGTTAAACCGGAGGGGCTTAGTATTCATAGAAAATCTTCGGACGAGGTTATGCACAGGAACGGCTCGTTCATCAGACACATCGGATATCACCATCTGGTGAGTTTAAATAAGTTTGTTACAATAAAGTAAAAACAAAGTCGATATTTAACATCGAATAACGTTTATATTGATGTGTGCTATAGACTCAAAAATGTCAGGCTTTAGCGTGTAAACAAATTTGAAGGAGTCTGAACTGATTTTCTGTAAAAGATAAGAGCATCGCGTAAGTTAAATTGTTTATAAAGAACTTTTTGTTTATATACTACATTATTACTATTACATGCTATAGTTACAACCCCTTGTCACCCTCCTGAATTACTATTCATGTATTACGAAACACCTTTCCAGTGAAACGGGGAAGAAAACCGGAATTGTGATAAAAGGTACTTTTATTACTTTTTGATCTTTACCCTCATTTTTCGCAATAACCTTGAAGCTGCAGGCAAATGCATTATGTATGCAAGAGACATAATGGGTACTTAAAGAGACATGTGATAGAAGTAGTAGGTAGATATTTCTGTTCTTAGATCCTATAGTGAGCAAAGATCTACTATATTAAACACGTCATTTAAATCATAAAGCATTCAAACAGAACACAAGAATCACCAATTATAATACTGTATAATAATAAATATATAGCTTATACCTATCACTTATTAGTAAATAAAATACCCTCTACCGTATTTAAGATTTTTAAACAGTGTTTAACGCCCGTTTTTACTACTGAGGCACCACAGGCGGTGGACACTGGTGATACATGAAATGAAATGATATATTGGGAAAGGTTTTTTTTTTTTTTTTTTTTTTAATGAAGGAAATGTCGGTCCTGGTGGTGTAGATGTAACCATACTTGCCTCCTAAACCAAAGATCGCGGGTTCGAACCCGGCCAGGACCGATGGATTTTTTCGGGCGTAAAAATCCAAAGCATGGCTTCCTTCGGAAGGGAAGTAAAGTGGTGGGTTCCGTGTCGTACATTTACGGCACGAAAAAGAACCTCAAGCCTGAAAGAGAGACCTCTGAGCAAAATTTGTCGGTCGTTTCACGCCCTGAGTTGAATGGGACGCTGATGACCTGAGGTGTTAAAGAGCGTCCATAAACAAATCAACCAAAAAAAAAAAAAAATTAATGAAGGAAACGTTCCAAGCCTAAGTTTAGGGTACCTCCCCGGCATTTGCCATTTATGAGGACTGAGGAAAACCTGGAAAAAACCTCAGTCATGGATGGCGGTCCTGGTGGGATTCGAACCCCAGACCTCCCGCTCACGAGTCCGTTAGATTTCTTAAAAACCCGTGGCGGTTTTTAGGAAATCTAACTTAATTTAATAA